>CM038679.1:628216099-628559096 GCA_021605205.1 Aegilops longissima
TCTTATAGCGTTGTTAGTTGCAGGTGAAGATGAAGTTTGTTCCTTGTTGGAACATGGAGATGTTGTTCCTTGTTGGAACATGTTTACTTGTTGGGATATCACAATATATCTTATTTAATTAATGCATCTATATACTTGGTAAAGGGTGGAAGGCTCGGCCTTATGCCTGGTGTTTTGTTCCACTCTTGCCGCCCTAGTTTCCGTAATATCAGAATTATCTTCCCGGATTTTGCGTCCCTAACGCGGTCGGGTGATTTATGGGACCCCCTTGACAGTTCGCTTTGAATAAGACTCCTCCAGCAAGGCCCAACATTGGTTTTACCATTTGCCTCACCCAGCCCTTTTTCCCTTGGGTTTCGGAGCCCAAGGGTCATCTTTTTTTAGCCCCCGGCCGGTGCTTCTCTAAGTGCTGGTTCGAACCGAAGCCGCTTCTTGGGGCCACCACCGGAAACTTCGAGGCTTGGTTTTACTCGTAGCCTGTCTCATCCGGTGTTGCCCTGAGAACGAGATATGTGCAGCTCCTATCGGGATTGTCGGCACATCGGGCGGTCTTGCTGGTCTTGTTTTATTGCTGTCGAAATGTCTTGTAGCCGGGATTCCGAGACTGATCGGGTCTTCCCGGGGAGAAGGAATATCCTTCGTTGATCGCGAGAGCTTATCATGGGCTAAGTTGGGACACCCCTGCAGGGTATAAACTTTGGAGAGCCGTGCCCATGGTTATGTGGCAGATGGGAATTTGTTAATATCCGGTTGTAGTAAACTTGAAGCAAACTCTTCTAAAATACACCAACCGTGTGCGTAACCGTGAGTGTCTCTTTTCGGGGTTGATCGAGAGGAGAACACGGTTTCTTGGGTTATGTCTGACGTAAGTAGGAGTTCAGGATCACTTCTTGATCATTACTAGTTGACGATCGTTCCTTTGTTTCTCTTCTCGCTCTCATTTGCGTATGTTAGCCACCATATATGCTTAGTCACTGCTGCAACCTCACCACTTTACCCCTTCCTTTCCCATTTGAGCTTTGCTAGTCTTGATACCCATGGTAATGGGATTGCTGAGTCCTCGTGGCTCACAGATTACTACACCACCAGTTGCAGGTACAGGTTATGCGATGATCATGACGCGAGAGCGATGTTTGCTTATTTTGGAGTTCTTCTTCTGCTTCTTCTTCGATCAGGGGATAGGTTCCAGGTCGGCAGCCTGGGCTAGCAGGGTGGATGTCGTTTGAGCTTCTGTTTATGTTTCATCCATAGTCGGATGTTGATCTTGTATATGATGTTGTTGTATTCTTGTGGCATTTGTGCCTTATGTATGTATCCCCATCTATTATGTAATGTTGATGTAATGATATGCACCTTGCAAAAGCGTTTCAATATGCGGGACTATCCTTGGTGGGACCGTCGAGTTCCTTTTGGATAGGGTCGCATATTGGGCGTGACACCCGGTGAGCTGGGAGACGGCGTCGGTGAAGCGCACCTGATGCGGTGGAAGTCGGTGTCTGTGAGGCACGTCAGTTGAAGCTGCCGACGTTGTCGGTGGACCACCCGGTGCGGTGGACGAGGGCGTAGATGAGGTAGCTCTGGTGCGGTGGTGAAGCGCGACCGTCGTATTCATCGTCGTCCGGCACATAGGTGGGGAAAGAGACGAGACGAGGGGCGATTCGAACTTTGCTTGGGTTGGCGGCGAATTAGGGATTTGAGCAATCTGGGCGCGGAAGGGGACGATGGAGAAGGGAGATTTTGCAGGGCTGGAATTGGGGCCGCCAGATATTTCAATCTGAAACATGGAAGCACGAACTTATTTTGTCATCGTCCTTTTTTTTGGGGGGGGGAGAGGGGGGTGGGTGGCTGGGTGCTAAGCGTCCGTCCGACACATGCGACCACCATGACACGACCCTGGTCTGTCTCGTGCGCCTACATTTGAGAATGCAAACGAATCTTCTTTCATTTGCAAACGAATCTGTATGTATTAACATGCCCGTGTTTTCCTTGCAATAATTAGTCATTCGAAACGAGATACTAATTAATTAATGAGGAGTTATTTGAAAAAATGGAAACGGTTTCCACGGTATCCATGCTAACGTGGATTAGAGTGTGTGTCACATAATTAGTTATTTGAATTAGTGTGTGTGTGTGTCACATAGCGATCTCCAATTCTAACGTGGGTTTCGCATTTCACTGTATCCATGCTACTTTTTAAATACAAATTCATATGTATATGATGAACACCATGGTAGCGAGAAAAATTTTGGATGGATTCAAACATATGACCTACAAAATTAGCACAACAAATCGAGTCAATGTCAACTTTCGAAACCTAGTATGGCACGAATTCAAAAAAATTACCCATATGCATGGTCCTCAGTTCAAATCTTACAATGTACACCGAATTGAAACATCAATATTAAGTCTCGTACTATCTACATTCAAATGTTGTTTTAGCCCCCCCCCCCCCCCCAAGCACACATGCTACATACTTCCTGTATCGGTCAATCTTCCTCTCCTAACCACCTTAGGAAGTTATCGGTTTCCAACACACATCCATTCTTTCTCTCCATGTTTCGATCTCTAACTCTCTTAACTACACAACCCCCTTTTTCCACTCTGTTATGAAATGTATTTACCTCACACACCCGCCATTGCACCCCATGCTGAGCTGTCTCTCTCTCTCTCTCTCTCTCTCTCTCTCCCTCTCCCTCTCACCCTCTCGTGCTAAATACATGCATTGCCTATCTAGCGCCCCAACCTCTTGTGCGCACGCACGCACGTTGTCTATCTAGGTCACTCCCTCGAGACTGTCTCACTCTTTCTTCCGCACGGCGGGCCACACTCGCTCAATCTCGCTCTCTTTATCCGAGTCTCGTTTAACCTCGTTTTATTTCACACACAAATGATATATCTCACTGTTCGGGCCTCGATCGACACACTCTATACTCTTTCACGCAGATTGTCTATCTAGGTCAGTCCATCGAAGCCGCCCCCACTCTTTCGACCTCATGGCGGGCCTCTCTCTCTCTCTCTCTCTCTCTCTCTCTCTCTCTCTTTCTCGCTCCCTCCCTCCCTCTCTCTCTCTTTGTATGACGTGATTGACCTCGCTCTTTCTCGGACAAAAATGATATATCACCATGTTTGAGCCCAATTCGACTTATTCACATTGTATACTCTCTCACGCACATTGTCTATCTAGGTCACTCTCTCCAACCCGTCTCACTCTTTCGATCGCACGACGACCCTATGTGATCGATTGACCTTGCTTCCTCCACGCACAAAATATATCTACACGCGTCTGGATTGGATCATCTCTCAAGCTCTATCTTACAGCCCTCACCCTTGCCAAAAGCTCAATCGGACAATATCTCTCCAGAGCATATATATTTGTTCAATGAATGTCGGACCACACTCACTTTGTCTCTCTATCTATATGTCTCTCGATTGACCTCGCTTTCTCATGCCGTATCTTCCACACACCGGCTACCTCTCCATCCCTCATAAGCGGAGCTATTTACATTGCGAGGGCACTCCAACCTTGGATTAATTTGTGTAGGCATTTATTCCGGTCGGTTTAGATTATATTTTCGTAGCATTTGGCCCACAACTAACCATAGCCTTCAACGTCGTGATACGTCCATTTTGCATCATGCTTTTATATCGATATTTATTGCATTATGGGTTGTTATTACACATTATGTCACAATATTTATGCCTATTCTCTCTTATTTTACAAGGTTTACATAAAGAGGAGAATGCATTCTTTGGAATTACAGGCTGGAAAAGGAGCAAATATTAAGACCTATTCTGCACAACTCCAAAAGCCCTGAAACTCCACGGAAGTTATTTTTGGAAATAATAAAAAAAACTGAGCGAAGAAAATACCATAGGGGGCCCACACCCTGGCCACGAGGGTGGGGCGCGTTCCCTACCCCCCCTGGGCGCGCCTCCCTGCCTCGTGGGCCCCCTGGTGGCCCTCCGGTGCCCATATTATTCTATATGAAGTCTTCCGTCTGAGAAAAAAATCATAAGCAAGCTTTCGGGACGAGACTCCGCGCCACGAGGCGGAACCAATCTAGGGCTCTGGCGGAGCTGTTCTGCCGGGGACACTTCCCTCCGGGAGGGGGAAATCATCGCCATCGTCACCACCAACGATCCTCTCATCGGGAGGGGGTCCATCTTCACTAGCACCATCTCCTCTAAAACCCTAGTTCATCTCTTGTATCCAATCCTTGCCTCTAAGTCTGAGAATGGTACCTGTAGGTTGCTAGTAGTGTTGATTACTCCTTGTAGTTGTTGCTAGTTGGTTTAGTTGGTGGAATATCATATGTTCAGATCCATTATGCATATTAATACCCCTCTGATTATGAACATGAATATCCTTTGTGAGTAGTTACATTTGTTCCTGAGGACATGGGAGAAGTCTTGCTATTAGTAGTCATGTGAATTTGGTATTCGTTTGATATTTTGATGAGATGTATGTTGTCTCTCCTCTAGTGGTGTCATGTGAACGTCGACTACATGACACTTCACCATTGTTTGGGCCTCGAGGAAGGCATTGGGAAGTAATAAGTAGATGATGGGTTGCTAGAGTGACAGAAGCTTAAACACTAGTTTATGCGTTGCTTCGTAAGGGGCTGATTTGGATCTATATGTTTCATGATATGGTTAGGTTTACCTTAATACTTCTTTTGTAGTTGCGGATGCTTGCAATAGGAGTTAATCATAAGTGGGATGCTTGTCCAAGTAAGGACAGCACCCAAGCACCGGTCCACCCACATATCAAATTATCAAAGTACCGAACGCGAATCATATGAACGTGATGAAAACTAGCTTGACGATAATTCCATTTGTCCTTGGGAGCGCTTTTCTCTATATAAGAGTTTGCCCAGGCTTGTCCTTTGCTACAAAAAGGATTGGGCCATCTTGCTACACTTTATTTACACTTGTTACTTGTTACCCGTTACCAATTAGCTTATCACAAAACTATCTGTTACCGATAATTTCAGTGCTTGCAGAAAATACCTTGCTGAAAACCGCTTATCATTTCCTTCTGCTCCTCGTTGGGTTCGACACTCTTACTTATCGAAAGGACTACGATAGATCCACTATACTTGTGGGTCATCACGTCGCACCATGGTATTATTGCAAAAAACTCTGTTGTTCTCTTTAATTATTATAAATAAGCTACAAAACTACACACCAATAGTCCACTTGGAATGGATCAAATTTCGACCCATAAATTAAAGTGCTACAAACTACACATTGAGGGGCCCACATGTCATGAAACAAATTTGGACCCATATACAAATTAAATAATAAAGGACGAGGATCGAACATGCGACCAGGGCCTTCAAGCCGCACGTCAATAGGCAACATACGTAGTAGAACAGCAATGTTTGTTGTACCTCCCTTTGTTCACATAATGTTTTTATATTACCACAGCCTATTTAACTGATAACATGTAATATTATTTTTAGTACTATTCGCCTTCACTTACTGGTGGGTTCCATGTGTGCTCTCTCTCTCTCTCCTCCCCTTTTGTGTTTAGACGCACTAGCAAACACGAATAACTCGCGGGCGATGTTGCCGTTGACCATATCTGGACGCGTTCACAAGTTACGGCACCAGTTTCACATGCTAGCAGCACTAGTCAGTGTGTACGTGCAATGCACGTTCATTTGGAAGTATATTAAGTGCATGCGGATATTAAGTAGGATATTATTTGCATGTTATTATGTGATTAGCACTATTTTTGACATGAAATTAACTGCACGCTAAACGTGTTGAGCGCTTGACATTGAAGCAGTCTAGGTCGTTCGATGACAAGGAATACATGTGGCTTGATGACGTTTTATATATAATTTGATATGGCTCTAGCAGAACATTCAATCGATCAAACTATAGATTTCGTTCAGTCTGACTCCGACTTTAAATTATATGACGATCGATCTAAAATAAATTGAAATGATAAATGTTCGGATTTTAAGCATGGCAATCCGAACATTTTTCATGGCAAATTTAGATGACGTGGCGCTGATGGGCGCGTCTTGCGGTGGGAAGCGGATCCTATGCCGTGCTCTGTGTGTCGTTGGGCCACTGACCGACGGCAACGGCGGACCTTTCGCCGTTGTTGGCGTACTCCTGGACGTTGGCCTAGCTTCAAGGAAGGCCAAAATGTTCCGGACTTCGGAGCGAGTCAACTGGCGAGAGGAGGCGACTGGCGTTGGTGCAAGGAAGCGGTCGACGGCGGCCATCCATGCGGCTGAGGGGGCACTGCACCCGCGCGGGACGGCGCTATCAGCGGCGCTGGCGAGACATTCGTGTGCACGGCACCGCTGCGAAGCGCGACATCGACGCGCGAGCTCATGCGCTGGTAGGTGCATCGCAGGCCTGTCGTCGCGCTGCAGACGCAAGAAAGCATGCGCTGGAAGGTGCACGGGCGCGTGAAAGTCGTCGGGGACCTCATGGAACCCCGTGGCATCAAGCTCGGCGACAATGTGCGGCTCCCAGACCATCCAATGCCATCGGGATGGGGCTGGCCGATCGCAGCGGGCGAGGAGCGGGACGGTAGCGGCGTCTTCCTGCAAGGCCAGTTCAAGCTCGTCCCAAAGCACCTTATGTTCTTGAGACTCCGGCTGGGTGTCTTCCTCAGGAAACTGGAAGACTAAGGTCAGACCATCGTGATGCGGCATGGCATACGTTTAGGTCAGGCTGGTTGGAGGTAGATGACAGGAGAATCGGAGAGGAAATGTCGGTGCGAGGACGACACCTATGGGATCACAAGAATCCCTAATACGGTTGCGGGGCGTGGGGTCGTGAGAAGAGCGGATCAAACAGATAGCACACGGTTTCTTTATCCAGGTTCGGGCCGCGAGGATGCGTAAACCCTACTCCTGCTTTGGTGGTTTGTTTATCTGTGTTCTTGAACTAGCTATGGGGCGTGAGGAGCTCCAAAAGCGAATCCTCCTCCTTGTCGCCTCGGGCCTCCTTTTATAAGGAAAGGGGTTGCCACAAGTGGCACACAGGAGGTGGAAAGGCTCTGATGATGTGAGTTTATCCCTCGCATTACATGACAAGGTGCATTTAATGCGTCTTGCTTAGGTGTCCTTGCTTTATCGGGGCGGGAGAGCCCTGTCTCGTCGTTGCGCTCCCTTCGTGTCGACACGCGCATACAGCCAGCGGTGCCCGTGGTGCCATGTAGAGAGCAGCAGGTGAGGTGGCGCAGCGGTTGGTGTCCACGAAGATCCGCTTGCCACACGCAGTGCCTGCCTAACTGGTTGGGTCGGCGGATGCATCGAACAGCGGTGAAGGTTTGATTGGCGTGGGCACGATGGTGGCCCACGGTGTCCTTGGCAAGGGCCTTGCCGGGGCCCCGGCAAGGGTCTTGCCGTGGCGCCTGCTGTCATCCCCGGCAAGGCTCTTGCCGGGGGCCTTGTGGTCCTCCTTGGCTGGGATCCCGCCAAGGGTCGTCATCTTCTATAGTGTGTATCTGATCTTGAATGTCTTCACAAAGATCTGCATGCCACCACGGGGATGTCTCCCGAATCCTTGTCCCATGGGGGCAGTGGACTCAAGGGTGATTCGCTCCGTAGGTGTGGGGCCAGCTGCCACGGCAAGGGTCTTGCCGGGTTTGCTTAAGACCGGCCCCCGACAAGGATCTTGCCGGGGGAGTCCGCTTCGTCCCCTTTGCTCTTCGTGGTCTTGGTCTTGGCGTCGTTCTGCTCCTTTCGAGCTTCGGCCTTACCTTGGCTCACCTCCCTTGCCTTGCTCAGTGCGGTGGTGTCCGCGGCTCAGACTTTCCGTGCACAGTTATAGGGGTACAAAAAGTGTACCCCTCTTTTTGTACACCGACAGGAGCCCGGGCCTGGGCCACACGTAAGCATAATCGCGTCATTGGGCTAGGCCCAAAAGCGGTCTTGTGAGCAGGCGGGGTGGTTTTTACATGGTAAGTCTCTTTCACACAGCGCTTCCCATGCCTCCCGCGTGTGTCTTGGCGTGGGGGCGTGGCGGACGGGCGGCATGCGTGGGGCTGAGCTCGGCGCGCATGCGTCACGTCGTAGTAAAAGGCGGTTCGCGCCTTCCCCATAAGCGGAGGGAGGCGGGGGCGCGCCCATTTACTCGAACGGGGCGAGGTGTGGTCTTCAAGGCGTCCACTCCCCACGATCACGGGGTGGGGAGAGGTCGCCTCACCCGTCGCCTCGGTCCCGCACGCCTGCCACGTGGTTCTCATGCGCTTGGGGTGGCGAACGGTGGAGGCGGGAAACCGGGCCGTCGCGGGCCGGGGCAGCGGGTTGGTCCCAGTTCCCTGCGCCGTCCGTGTCTTGATTGGCTGAGCGGGGTGGTCGAGCCCCCACCCCGTTCCTTTATAAAGAGCGGCGGGGGGACGGCGACCCGCACTCTTCCATCTTCTTCTTCCTTCAGCTTCTGCTCCCCCCCTCCATCCGCCATGGAGAGAGGGAATCCTGGCCCTTCAACGGTGGCGGCAAGGGTCGCCGCTCGACAATGCGTCCTTCCTTCTGCTGCATCTGCGGTGGCAAAGCCAGCCGCGAGGGGAAGGGGGAGGGGGCGAGGCCGTGGGCGAGGTCGAGGCGCTCAGGGAAGAGGAGAATAGGGCGGCGTGCCGGTCTCGCCTCCGCCAGTAGTTCTTCCCCCCATGGAGGGCCATGTTGGGGATGACCCTTGCGAGTTCTTCGTCAGGCTGTGCCGGCCGCCTCGCCGTCGCCTTCGTCTCTCGACTCCATTCGCGAGCGAGATGGAGCTGGATCCGCCGGAGTCATTGCGATTGCACATGAGGGGTTGTTGGATCAGCGGTACACGAGTTCGCGCCGACTTCCCAGCCCCTCACATGATGTATCTTGGTCGAGGGTGGAAGACGTTCGCTCATATCCACCGCTTGACGGCGGGGCTCACTCTCCATTTCAAGCTAATGGAGGGCGGCCTCCTCTTCGTCAAGGTCTTCGGGTGCTTCGGGACTCAGGCAAGGTGCTGCGTGGAGAGCTCTTCTGATAGCGAAGACTCCTCCTCGGGCGGGAGTGGCGAGGAGGACAACGGCAGCGACGACAAGGGTAGCAGGTGGCAGGATGATGGGTCCGACTAGGTGTCAGGCGCCGCTCCGTGCGGCACCGGCGATCCCATCATCCGTGTCGCCGGCTTTCTGAACTTCTCGGGGTCGTCTCCTTGGGCGGCTGGCGTTGGGAGGCTGCCGAAGAGGAAGAGGGCGGGCGGCAAGGTCGTCAAATCGGAGTACGCGGGCACCGATGCCTTCGACGCGTGCTGACGTCCTGCCGCCTCGTCTTCGAGCTCTGTTTCCGGCGCCGCCATCACCATCCAGCCTTCGGACGGCCACCGAGATGTTCTCTTGGTGTCTCCTGCCACTCATAGATCGCCTAGGCGCCCCTTTTGCCCTTTCCGCCTCCTTGACCTGCCTCCTGAGGAGAGGGACAAGAAAGGGGTTACGGGCACCTTATCTCTTTTTAGCTTGTAAGCCTTTGGGCCTTGACTGAATTTAAAACTTGTAATCCCACCATTCATGTTTTTCATTCCCCATGGACTGTACCTGAGTGGAATGTTTTTAATGAAAAAGGGATGCTTGCCGGGTCATTTGTTTGCGGGTAGAACCCACGACAAGGAGTAAATCCTTGATATCCCTAAGATAAACATTTCCTTGTTCGGAAACAGGCCCCGCCATCTTCCCACTTTCGACCTTTCTCACGCTTTTGGCGGAGGCAGGGATGAGGTGGTTCAGCTCCTCGTTTCATCCTTTTACTGCCGTGACTACGACCAAACCTGGCCCCAGGAACGAGCCCTAGGGCCTAGAGTCTTAGGGGAGCACGGTAGCTTTGGGAAAAAAACGAGGTTTCACATACCTCAGTCCATAAGGGAATGCATGATAAGGGATGAAGAACTTATCTGAAGCTGTAGCCCTCGGCAACTCTGGCTTGCCGTGGGTGATTCTTTGCTCTTGCAGCCCCCGGCAATACTGGCTTGCCGGGGTCTAGACGCCGTTCTGTCCCTCTTCTCTTTTTCGTCCTCAAGTGATCCGGCAAGGATATCTATGAGTCCTGCAAACCAAAGAAGACAAAAGAACGGCAAAGGGACGCACACTCGACCTCTAAGCAAGGGGTTAGTCGCCGCTAAGCACTATCAACCCTAACCAAGGACGATACTTGACCTAGCATGGATGCTATAACTTAGGGCGCCAGCGCTTCATTTATTTATGCTCAGGGTCTGCGCCTGGCTTTGTACAAAGGGTTACATGCATCATCGGCAATGCTTGTACAAAAGGTGGCTTGCTGGGGGGCCCGGCAAGCCGCGCCTTACGGATAAAACTTGCGAAGATGCTCAATGTTCCAGGAGTTACTCACCGAAACGGCATCTTTGGTCTCCAGGCGGACTGCGCCGGGCCTGGTGACTCGTATTACCCGATAAGGGATTTCCCAGTTTGGTGTCAACTTGTTCGAATTCTTGGCCGATTGAACGCGCCGAAGGACAAGGTCGCCTTCCTCAAGGCCGGGCATGAACCTTGCGGCTATGGTAGCAGCGCAAGGCTTCTTTGGTAGCGTGCTGCTCTCACAGTCGCCTGAAGACGATCTTCCTCAAGGAGCATTGCGTCATCTTGCCGCAGTTACTCTTGCTCAAGCTCGTCATAAGCGAGCACTCGAGGTGACCTGTATATGAGTTCAGTTGGGAGAACTGCTTCCGCCCCGTATACTAGGGCAAAAGGTGTCTGTCCGGTGGCTCGATTTGGCGTCGTCCTGATCGACCAAAGAACCGCCGGCAACTCATCAATCCAGTGCCTTCCACTCTTGTGCAGCCTGTCAAAGGTCTTGGTCCTTAATCCTCGCAGTACTTCAGCATTTGCCCTCTCAGCTTGACCAGTGCTTCGCGAGTGAGCAACGGAAGCGAAACAGACTTTGTTGCCGAGGTCTTGGGTATATTGTATGAAGGTGCGGCTTGTGAACTGTGTGCCGTTGTCGGTGAGAACCCTGTTGGGTACGCCAAAATGGCACACTAGTCCCTTGAAGAACTTGACGGCTGACTGAGTTGTGACCTTCCTCACTGACTCCACCTCCAGTCACTTTGTGAACTTGTCGATTGCAACGTACAAGTACTCAAAGCCCCCGACAGCGCGGGGGAAAGGGCCCAGTATGTCGAGCCCCCGGACCAAGAAGGGCCAGGAGAGAGGAATGGTTTGAAGGGCTTGAGCTGGCTGATGGAGCTTCTTTGAATGGAACTGACACGCTTCACACCTGGTGACTAGTGTCGTTGCATCATGGAGGGCGGTGGGCCAGAAGAAGCCTTGTCGGAATTCCTTGCGGGCAAGGGCCCTTGACCCAATGTGGGATCAACATATGCCTCCGTGTATCTCCGCCAACAGCTCCAGTCCTTCCTCTCGAGGGATACACTTCAATTTCACACCGTTCGGCCTCTTTCTGTACAGGACGTCATCGACGAACTGGTACATGGTAGAGCGACGGGCTACTTTTTCCGCTTCTTCCTGCTCCTCGTGAAGTTCCCTGTTGGAGAATCGGGCGGTATGCTATGCCCATCTTTGGAGCTTGGGGCTCGACGGCGAGGACTAAAGGCATTTCCTCCGCTATAGGGCGGGTATGTCGGCGGCAAGAGCTTGACGCTCCGCCGGAGCCGATCGTCCCATGGCGGGCTCGATATCGGCAACATCCTTGCCGGGCGGCTCGAGGAGCTTCGGCGGGAAAGTACTTGCCGGGCC
Source organism: Aegilops longissima (assembly GCA_021605205.1). Lineage (NCBI taxonomy): Eukaryota > Viridiplantae > Streptophyta > Magnoliopsida > Poales > Poaceae > Aegilops > Aegilops longissima. Next base: position 628,227,816 of record CM038679.1, read on the forward strand.
CTGATTTCCTCCTCTTATTCTTCTTTGTTGATGGATCAATGGATGGCTGAGTTAGCTGAAGCACAAATGTACCTGGTTCCACAGGTAGCTTGAGGGTTAGCGCATTTCGACAGGTAATCGGCGATATCGTTCTCCGCTCGGGAACGTGGTTCAGCTCATATACCGTCAAACGCTCTTCCACTTTCTCACTTCATCGGCGTAGGCCTTCATCAGCGCTCTCGTAATCCTTGTTGACTTGCTTGATGACGAGTTGCGAGTCTCCCGACGATGAGTTTCTTGATTCCGAGGTCCGCATGATCCTAAGACCGCAAGCAGCCATTCGTACTCTGCCATATTGTTTGTTGACACCTCCACGGGAAGTGCATCGGATCACGTGCTTGAGGTGCTCTCCGGTGGCGCGACAAGCGATCGCCAGCCCCGGGCGCCTTGTAAGGAGAAAGCTCCATCAAAGTACTTGATCCAATCACAACTTGCCTCCTTGCCGGGGAGAGCAGTCTGTTGGGCTTCTTCGTCAGGCATTGCGGTCCATTCTGCAATGAACTCCCCTAGGACTCGGCTCTGAATCGTCGAAGTACTTTCAAACTTGAGGCCAAAGATGGACAGTTCCAGTGCCCATTCCACAATTCTTCCCGTTGCATCCGGATTGTGAAATATCCGTTGCAATGGGAAGCGAGTGACGACAGTGATCTCATGTGCCTGGAAGTAGTGACGTAGCTTCCTCGAGGCCATAAGGAGGCCGAAGAGCAGTTTCTGCACGCCGGAGTACCTTGATCTAGCCCCCTGCAGGAGGGAACAAACAAAGTAAACCGGGTGCTGCATCATTTTCTTCTTCGGCGGCACTTCAAATGGCGGTGTCGTCTCTGCATTGGTGGTGTCGGGCCCTGCCGCTGCCATCACCTCGCCGTCAACCTCTCTCTGCACCACTAGCGCGGCGCTGACCACCTGGTCCGTTGCCGCGAGGTATAGCAGCAACGGCTCCTGTGGCTTAGGCGCAACTAGTATTGGCGCGGAGGAGAGGTACTTCTTCAAACCTTGCAATGCTGCTTCGACTTTTGGCATCCACTCCATCGGGCCCGCCTTTTTCAGGATCTTGAAAAAGGGAAGGGCGCGCTCGGCAGACTTGGAAATGAACCTGCCCATGGCGGCGACGCAACCAGCAAGCCGACGCACATCCTTGATTCGCTTGGGTGCTTCAATCTGCTCTATAGCTTTGATTTTGTCGGATTGCCCTCTATCACGTTGTGACACTAAGAACCGAGAAGCTTGCGGACGGGGCGCCAAAGACGCACTTCTCGGGGTTCAGCTTGAGATTGATCTTGCGCAGGTTTGCAAATGTTTCTTTCAAATCTGGTATGAGGTTGCCCTGTCCTTGGTTTTGACCACTATGTCATCCATATAAGCTTCCATATTTCTATGGAGCTGGGGTTCAAAACCAATCTGGACCGACCTTGCAAACGTCGAACCAGCACTCTTCAACCCGAAAGGCATCCGCATGAAATAATACGTACCACATGGGGTAATGAATGTTGTTTTCTCTTCGTCTTCCCTCATCATGAAGATCTGGTGGTAGCCGGAGTAGGCGTCGAGGAATGACAACAGATCACACCCAGCCGTGGAGTCAACAATCTGGTCGATGCGCGGCAATGGGAAGGGGTCTTTAGGGCAAGCCTTATTGATATCTGTGTAATCAATACACAGTCTCCACTTCCCATTTGCCTTGCGCACCACGACCGGATTGGCCAACCACGTTGGATGGAGCACTCCTCTTACCAAACTTGCTGCTTCCAGTTTCCGGATCTCTTCTGTGATGAACTCTTGTCGTTCCAAAGCTTGCTTCGACCTTACGCTTGACGGGCGCGATGAGGGCAGACAGCAAGGTGGTGCTCCATCACCTCCACAGGAACACCGGGGATGTCGAGCTTGCCATGCAAACACATCGACATACGTCCGCAGGAAGGTGACGAGCGCGTCTTCCTATTTGTCGTCAAGGGTGTAGCTTATGGTAAAAGCTCCTACCGTGCCGTCCTCATTGACAGAAACCTTCTTGGTTCCTGGCAGTATGGCCCTGGACTTCTCGCTTCCGCCGGCGGAGCTCTCTGGCACGTCCTCGACGGCAGCGCTACACTCGAAGAGGTGCGCTTGCGGTGGGTGTAAGGTCGCACGGTCTTCTTCTTCTTCCTCCGGGGTCCCGGCAGGAGCAAGTGCCTTAGTGGCGGCGGCTGCTGCAGCTCGCTTCTTTGGTATAGTTGGTCGGCGCAAATCAGCGCATCTTTCTTATCGGAGGGATGGTGATGATCGTCACAGGTCTGGCATCTTGAGGTGTTGTAGGCGTAGTGTGACGCCGCCATGAACTTGGCGTATTTGGGCGGCCAAGGATCCGTTAGGGCAAGGGGATCTTGGCAACATCAAACACGATCCTCTCCGTCACCTGTAGTTCATGTCGCTTCCAAAAGTCACGAACGCGTGACCTTTCCTTGGGTTAGCTTCTTCCGGGTTGACCCACAAGCGTGCTGTCTCTTGAGGTCTCCATCAGGAATCTGCGGTTTCTCGACCACGACAAAGCGAGATCAAGTTCAGACCGGCCCGCCATCGACTAGCATCTTCGTCACCTTGAGGTTGCGTATTGTTGGTGAAACCAACAATGGCAAGCACCGACCGCGATAGTGCGATCGGGTGGTCCTCGGTGTCAAAAATGATAGGTGTCTTTGGACCACTTCAGCGACCTCTGGGCATCAAGCAGCGGCTCTGCCGCTGCAATCTCGCGCCCATTGTTTAAGCGGCGGTGAGAAGTATGCAGCGGCGCCGCCGTCGGCGCACATAGCCTCTGTAGCTTCTGAAACTCTTGGTCGCGGATTAATCGTCCTCTTTGTGATCGTCGTCTTACGGCTTTACATCACGGCCCGGCGGAACCTCTCCTATTGCTTATCCTTGCCGCGATGGCCCGCTGGCCGTCACGCTTCTTGCGGACCCTCGGCACCGTCTGGGCCTTTCTCCTTGTCCCGCCTCTCATACTCAGCCCTCTGCTTCTCAGCGAGGAGCTCAACCTGTCGGCATTCCTGGAGAGCATGGCCTTTGGTGCGATGGATCTTGCAGTATCGCTTGTCGGAGTTTCCTAGCTTCTCGGTAGCCGCCAAGGCCCGGCAGGCGACACATCCGGCAACCTCCTTGCTGGGGTCATCTTCCTTGGTTTTCTTGGTGGAGCCGGCGTCATCAGATCCCTCGACGGCAAGCACGGCTTTTCCTTTGCGCTTCCTGTTGCGGCGCCGGCCTTTCTTCGCCGGGGCGGCAATATCCTCATCTGAGGAGTTGGTTTCCACGCCGGCATCTTCGCCGGGGTACTTCCTTCCCTCTTCAGCTCGGGCACATTTGTCAGCAAGAACATAGAGTTCTGCTACATCTCTCACCTTTTTCATTGCCATCTCTTCGCGCATCTTGCGATTACGTGCGTTACGATGAAACGGCGATGATGGCGGCAGGTGAACATCGGGGATATTGTCTTTGTACAAGGCTGAGCCTCTGTATATACTTGCGGAGACTCTCGCCTCCCTACGGGAATGCGTGCAGGTAAGCTTGCTTGGCCATGGGCTTGGTGGCCTCGATAAAAGGCGCCTACGAACTCATGGCACAAATCCGACCAGGAGAAATAGAGTCTACCGGCAAGTGCATCAACCATGACATGGCGTTGGGTTTAAGAGCCAACGGAAAGTAATTCACAAGCACCTTATCGTCACGGGCTCCGGCAGCTTGCATCGTGATGGTGTAGACGCTGAGGAACTCGGACGGGTGGGTCTTGCCACTGCACTTTTCACCCACGTCGGGTTTGAAGGTGCGGTGAGTGGGCCACTGGAACTGCCGCAGCTCACGGGTAAAAGCCGGAAAGCCTACCTCATAAGGTAAGCCTCCAGGGCTCCCTAGTGCCGGGTGGCTCACAGCAGGCCCTACTCGCCTGTCTGATTGGTGGCGCGCTCCGCGCCAGCGCTCGATAGTGGTTCGAGCGTCTTCATGTTCTCGTTCCCGAAGAACTTGGCGCTGGTCAATGTGGGCCCGCGGGTCGGACGATGCTACAGAGATCTCGTCGCTCGTAACGTCGCGACGGGCTGGCGTCCATGATGCAGGAGAGGAGGAGGCGAGTGCACCGTGGTTGCGGCGCCCGCGGCTCTCCTGCCAGTGCGTGGGGCTCTGTCGGGCGTCGACCGGGATCCACGGACTCGGTTCGTCTTTGTTGGCCACCGCAACTGAGGCGGATAGTGGCTCTCCATTCGCCGAGTTTCCCGTGGTGGGAGGAAATCGAGAGCAAGCTGTCGCGCGCGCCAGGCTTCTGCTGGCGTTGGTGGCAGCGAAACCTGAGCGGATCGCGGCAGCCGACTTGACCATGTCGAAGGGCTCTATCACGACCGCGTGGTCGCATGCCGTCTTCACCAGCGCCTCGGCGGCGGGCAGGTCTTCTAAATCCGGGATTGGCGCTCGGGTCTCTTTCGCGGCGGCGCCGGGGTCTCGGCGTGATTACGCCCGTTAAATCGTGCGCCGCTTGAGAAGAGCGTGCCATCGGCGCCGGCGTGGGAGTCTTGGAAGCCCTCGCGTCGCCTGCGAGCGGGATGGCAGCGATCTTGGAAGGCCCCGCGCCACCCGCGGAGGCCTGGCTCCGTCTTTGGATTTGGCGGCGTGCGGCCCGTTACCAGGCGCACGAACATTGCCGCCTCCCAAACTTCGGCTGCTGGGATGGTGTTGGTGTTCGCGAACGGCGCCGCGTGTCCTTTCTGCGACCGGTCCGCTGCTCGCCCGTGTCAGGACGGGATGTCCGGCTTCCGACGGGCCAACCGCCACCGTCATCTTCTTCTTGGGCGCCACGACGATGAAGAAGCGTCGAACTAACTTCTAGAGCCGATTCTCTGGCTGCGCCCCCTACAGCGCGCCAAAGATGTCGGTGCGAGGGCGACACCTATGGGATCACAAGAATCCCTACTACGGTTGCAGGCGGCGGGTCGTGAAGAGTGGATCAAGCAGATAGCACACGGTTTCTTTATCCAGGTTCGGGACGCGAGGATCGTAAAACCCTACTCCTGCTTTGGTGGTTTGTTTATCTGTGTTCTTGAACTAGCTATGGGGCGTGAGGAGCTCCAAAAAGCCGAATCCTCCTCCTGGTCGCCTCGGGCCTCCTTTTATAAGGAAAGGGGTTGCCAAAGTGGCACATAGGAGGTGGAAAGGGTACAGTGATGCGAGTTTATCCCTCGCATTACATGACAAGGCGCATTTAATGCGTCTTTCTTAGGTGTCCATGCTTTATCGGGGACGGGGGAGAGCCCTATCTCGTCTATCACCGCTCCCTTTCGTGTCGACACGCGCCCTAGCCAGCGGTGCTCGTGGTGCCATGTAGGCAGACAGGCAGCTGAGGTGGCGCAGCGGTGGGTCTCCACGAAGATCCGCTTGCCGCCACGCAGGTGCCTGTCCAACTGGTTGGGTCGGCAGCTGGATGCGAACGGCGGTGAAGGTTTGATTGGCGTGGGCCTGATGGTGGCCCTACGGGTGTCCTTGGCAAGGGCCTTTCCATAGCCCCGGCAAGGGTCTTGCCGTGGCGCCTGCTGTCATCCCCGGCAAGGCTCTTGCCGGGGGCCTTGTGGTCCTCCTTGGCTGTGATCCCACCAAGGGTCGTCATGTTCTATAGTGTGTATCTGATCTTGAATGTCTTCACAAAGATCTGCATGCCACCATGGGGATGTCTCCTGAATCCTTGTCCCATGGGGACAGTGGACTCAAGGGTGATTCGCTCCGTAGGTGTGGGGTGAGCTGCCACGGCAAGGGTCTTGCCGGGTTTGCTTAAGACCGCCCCCGGCAAGGATCTTGCCGGGGGAGTCCGCTTCGTCCCCTTTGCTCTTCGTGGTCTTGGTCTTGGCGTCGTTCTGCTCCTTTCGAGCTTGGCCTTATCTTGGCTCACCTCCTTGCCTTGCTTTCGGTCTGCGGTGGTGTCCAGCAGCTCGGCCTGCCGTGCAGTTATAGGGGTACAAAAAGTGTACCCCTCTTTTTGTACACCGACATGAAGAGAGAAGATTGTAGCGATACTGGGTAGTGCTGGGTTGATTTTAAACTGCGGCGATAGCAACATGAAAAGTGGGAGCAATTGGGACGAAGGTGGGCGGTGGAGCCTGGTCAAAGGGCTCGTCTCCAGGTGAGCCTGCACAGCGGTCTGCTCGCACGCCTCCCTGTCAGCCGGTGCAGAGGTCTGCTCGCACGCCTCCTGTCGACTCACACGCTTGCTGAGACGGCACCTGCCAATGAGAAGCGGGACTCGTGGCGGCACGTAAACGCCCACGGTTTCAATAGTGAAAGCGTTCGCCGTAACGTGACAGGTCTTTGTTCCAAAATACCTTGACTCTTCATTTGTGCAACTTGTCATAAGCAACTTGTCTCAAATTGAAGAAATAAATTACGAAGTAATATTTGTGCCATATCACGTGGCCGTGCTCAGTTTCAAGAATTTATGGTCAGTTTTGGATTTTCTGAAATTTAAGATCCAGGATTCGAAACAATATCATAACCTGCATAATGCAATAAATTTTCAAGCCATACATATGTCCTGTTGTATTTCTAAAGAAAGGATTTGGTCAAATTTTTTGCTTAGTTAGACTTCAGACAAGTTATATATGCAGATCAAATGGATAATCCCTCCGTACCAGTGCATTGCCTGATATATTAACTCAAGTACTAGGCATGAACAAACGGGCTCAATTCTGTGCTCATCCTGGTGTAGTAGTAGTAGTACTAGGAAATGCAGTTAACGGGTGAACTTGGCGAGCGGCGACCGAGGGAATTGAACCGTGCTCGACACTGTAGGTAACGTTATCTAGTTACTAAAGCATCCATCCGTTGTTCATCGGTAGTCATTATGGACCGGGGACATGAGGGGAATTTCCTAGGGCTGGAATTCTGGCTGCCAGATATTTCGACTCGAAACGCGGAGGCTCGACTGGTTGGGGTTGCCTCATGTGCATACCACACACGCCACGGAAGGACACGAGCTCGGTTTTTAGGATCAACACGAGCCAAGGTCGGCTGATGTACGTTGGGTCCTACCATTCGAGAATACGAAAGGAACCTTTTAAATTGCCGAACGAACCTATGTCTATTACAATGCCCGTATTTTCCTTGCAAATACTAATCTCAACGCGGTAATTGATTTATGACGAGTTGTTGAATTAGAGTGAGTTTGTGATATGGTGATTCAACGTGGATTTCACATTTCATGGTATCCCTGGTAAGTTTTTCAATGCAAATTCAAATTTAAAAGATGAACAATATGGAGGTGCGAAAACTTTGTATGTATCAAGCATATAACCACACACACACACACACACACACACACACCCACACACGAACACAACAACAATCCAATAAGTATAGTGCATCTATTTTTCCAAACCATGCATGTATGACACGAATTGAAAAATACTCCTTCTGTTCCTAAATATTAGTCTTTTAGAGATTTCAACAAGCGACTACATATGGAGCAAAATGAGTGAATCTACACTCTAAAATATGTCTATATACATCCGTATGTGCCAGTCCACTTGAAATCTCTAACAAGACTAATATTCAGGAAGGAAGGGAGTAAAATGTAAGACATGCATGGTCCTCACTTTAATATTTAGAACGAACATGAAACTGAAACATGAATATTAAGTCTAGTACTATAGTACATGCAAATTTGTGTTTAATTAGGCGGAGCTATGATTATCGGGGGTCACCCCCTCGACCTTAGATAAAATTGTGAAGCTCTGTTTAGGGTTGTTTAGATTATATTTGTCCCCACCCTCCCAACCACCGATTGGTTGTGCACCCCCACCCCTCCTCCCCGAGAGAATATCATGTGCCCCCATACCTTAGATATGCCGATACGAGTTGCTTGGAGCTTGTAGATATGAGATATAGCAGCTCACATGATGTCTTAATATTTTTACAGGAAACCTTGATGAGTTTGAGAATTGCACACAATTTGTACAAAAACTACTCAGATGCCCTTGGATCCCATATCCAACGACCTCGAAGCTCGTACCACCGTGGCATCTATGATGAAGGAGGACATCATGTTCTCATGTATGTAAGAATATCATGTGCTAACACACCTTAGATGCTTTGGTGATATAAGCTCTTCGGAGCCGTTGGATTTGTGACCCAACACCTCCTCGGTGGTTCGAATGGTTTTTTGCGGAAAAGCCCCCAAAGAGTTCGGCCACTTCTTACAAGCACAAAGACTACTCAGATGCCATTGGATCTCAGACCAAACGATCTCGAAGCTCGTATCACCTTAGCATCCAAGCTGCGAGAGCACCTTATGTTTTCTCACACGGGAGAAGATGAGGTGCTCCCGCACAGTAGATTCTATGGTGATACGAGTTCACGGAGATCTAACGGCCCGTAGTAGGAGGTTTGATTGTTTTTGCAATATACGGCTGAGAGAGTTTGGGAATTGCACAGAAAGTACAAGTACTACTAATGTGCCATCTGATCACTGATCATACGACCTAGATGCTCATATCACCGTAGCGGGTAATTAAGCTACGGCGAGCACCTAATATGAGCAACGTGCAGCCGTTGGATCCAATATGCAGCGGCACACACGAGGCCTGAATGTTTTAGTTGCAAAAAAACCTTTGGAGAGTTTGGAAATTGTGCATAATTACAAAGACTACTCCCAAGACATTGGATCTCACTTCCAACGGTGTAAAAACTCGTATCACCATAGCATCTAAGCTGCGGGGTGGATGTCATATTCTATGCCGTTGTCATTTTTGTTCATATTGCAAAATACGTGTAACTTGTGCCGTTACTTGTCTACCCGCGCAAAGTGTTTGTTCAAAAAAACCATCCTACACTGAAATATCGGAACAACACACGGGGGTCCCACTTGTCATTAATCAAATTTGGACCTAAAACTAACAAATCTGAAAGACGAGATTCGAACTGGCAACCTGGACTACAAAGCATAAGTCGATAGTCTGAAACAACAACGGTTGTTGGCTTTGTCCCATAACTTGATTTTGTACAATATTACGTTGAGTAGAGTAGAGGGAGTGCCTCGTCAACACGTGCATGACCGTTGACTCACTTACTGGTGGATCCCAGATCTGCGATCTCTCTCTTCTCTCCATCGTCTAACCTTTGCACGGGCACACACGAGGAGTTGCGCTCGCTTGCCGTGGTGTTATTACAACTAAAAAAAGCTTGGAAAATAGAAGAATTGCCTAGAACAAGAGACGTTGTGGCTGGTCGAGACGGCACTATCATGTTGAAGCTGTGTGGCTAGTGGGGTGTTTTCGATCGACTGGCTGGGTCCTGAGGTCGAACTATAGGTACTACGTCTGATACTATAAATTTTTACATGCACATTTTTCCTCCGTGCCGAGACATGGCACACCCTACCGCGCGGTTTCGGGGTCCTCCCGGGTGGTGCATGCATATACTCTTCCTGACGTGGGACGCCCTACCGCGCGTTTTCGCCGAAGCAAGTAAATGAGTCGTCAAATCATGAATGACTACTTTTCCCGCCGATTACATCAGTGAAGAACGGTGGCTAGCTTGTTGGGCTAGTTCGACCGGTTAGCTAGGCCGCCGCCACATTTGTTTTTTACCCCCTTTTTTATCTACTTGTCGGCAGGTAAATTTAAATATCCACCGCGGCGTTGCTCCGGTGGTTGAGTGCGGCAGGGTTTTTAATTTTTTGATTGACGGGAGCAGGTGCGGCAGGATTTTTAATTTTTTGATTGACGGGAGCAGGCGCGGCAGCAATTAGTCACGATGACTCCGCCTGTAAAACCCACTGCTCCCTGATGTGAGAAGTCGTCGACTGGTGTTTTACCATGGTCAAAACCAAAAGATTCCCCGCTCCTCGGCTGGCTCCCTCCACCTTCCCGTAGATTGCATTGCCTTTCAGCTGTTTTGCCCCTGCATCACCAACGTCGTGCGCCTCGAGAAGCAGAGGGACTTCGGTGGTGTTTAGGCGCCGTCTGCATGGGCATGTCCATGTTTTGGCGCAACATGACCATTGGATCAAACTCAGACGATGCAGATCAGTCACTGTAGGACAAAGCGTGTGGGTGTGTTTGGTTGCATTCTCATCTCAATATACTCCTCTGTCTAGGTGTGTAAGTCACCTTAAGAAAACCAAATAATCCCGAAATACTTAGGCACGGTACATTAACTCTCTCCCCGTTTCTTGTTTCGTGATATATCAACCAATAAGAGACGTGGGTTGTGCATGCTTTCAATGACCTGAGACTAATAAACATGACATGCAGTGGTTAGTTCATTGCATGCAATGCTATTAATTAGGAAAAAGACATTAAGTTTTCTCATTTTCCTCTCCGCCTTGGTGGCAGTTGTTTCCTCTTCGTGTATTTGTGTTAACCTACTAGTGTGGACTCATGCACCCTTCATGCACTCTGCTAAACACCCAAAAGTGGGTCGAGAAGGGAACTTTTGCTCCCATCCCGTGCACCCTTCATACACCCTGCCTAACACTATTCGTGCTTCATATGGTTCATGTTTCGTGGAGTACTGCAGCACCATACTCTCCATGCGCTGTTGACCTAGTTCTGTTAACATTGATCTCGCCGTTCATTCTCGACCGGACAGTGGAGAAAGCAGTACTATGTTACTACATTACTGTTCATATAGTTGACATGCGCACAACATCATTTGTTGTCGTCATATCTTACTACACTAGGAACAAGATTATGTAGTACTGACGTATGAACCACTGCACATGCCTAGTAGTAGGAGCATTGTGTATGTTCAAGTGGCTGCCGTCTTTCGCACTCCTCCGTCATAAGAGTGGAAACACTTGCTGTAATCATTTTTTCTTCAGAAAAATAGTGGACACGCTCTACCATGTGGATCCTCCTCCAGCCATGCACTAAATTACTCACTTTCGCCGACGTGTGGGACAGCCAGCCTCGGGGTCCACCAGCCATGCACTAAATTACTCCGTAGTAGAGTGACGGTAGACTACCCCGATCGAGCTACCGCAGAATGCCCAATGAGCCGTCAAATCACAAAACCCCACCTTTCTAGCAAGAAGTTGGACGGACGAAGCAACCATCATTTCACTATTCTCTCAGCTTCCTCTCTACCCAACCTCGCTTCTCCCTCATCTTGTTCCTCATTTCTTCAAGAAAACCCCACCTGCTTCTCGCCATTGTTCTTCTCTCCCAAAGAAGGAAAGGTGAGTGCATCAATGGTGTTGATTCTGCCAAGGCCCGGTCTTGCACCCCGAGACTGATCCTATAACTCCTCTATTTTCTTCTTTTGGGTTTGTGATTATGGTTTATTTTCTTTTATTTCTATTTGATGAGTTTCTTGATGGACGCTGGAGCACCGGCCGAAGTGATGTCTATGGATCTAGCCAAAACTGTCGAGGCTCATGGTACGAAGAAGCGCAAGCACCCCGCCGAGACTACCACAGACAAGCTCAAAGCCATCACCCTGTCCAAGCCCCCCTCTCCGGGATCCCTCATTAAGCAAGTCCAGGTAATATCTCTTCTTGACGATCTTTTTCTCGATCTTGATCGTGCTTTTCATCTAACACGCAGTACTAGTACTAGTAGAACAACTTTCTGGGTGATCTTGCATGTGATTTTTGTGTGCCAGATGATGGTTCTAAATTCGTCTTTTGACCAAAACATGCGAGAGGTTGACACTGATTTCTTATAGATTACTTTCAACTGCTCCCTCTGTCCCAAATTTCTTGTCTTAGATTTGTCTACATACAGATGTATCTAATACTAAAATGTGACTTGATACATCCGTATCTAGACAAATCTAAGACAAGAGTTTTGGGACGGAGGGAGTACTTTATGAACATCAATGCTACCTTTGAAGAGGGTTTATTTGCCTCAGTAACTTGTGTTATGGATATTGCAAGTAATCCCTCTACTCTCATTCCTTTGAAGACATGTTCTAGTGTCTTTGTTCACTCATTTGTGTGCGTATATGTAGTCATATATGGAGTATAATATCGAAAATCATCTTATATTTCTGAACGGAGGTAATAATAAAATATGGTTTCTGTTTGAGTTAGAACCAGGTCCGCGAAGGAGATGAAGTACTCAAAGTCATGCCGTGTGAACTGGAAGACCTGAGGATGAGTTCTACTGCTAAACTATCAAGCTGAGGCGTCCTTGTCGCCACGTGTCCTGAACTAGTGTTTTCCTGTAGCATTGTTGTCAGGCATGTTCTTGAGGCTGTACTTGACCACAACAGTTTCCTGGCTGTGCCTTCAATTACGAAGGGTGTGGTTCTTGTAAAGCTTCCCAACCAATCTGATGCGGCCTGTCTTCATGATCATGTTTATGAGTGGAAAGACCACTCTGTTAGGTTCTCCAAGGTTGACGAGATGGTGATGGTGCATGTAGACATCTCTCACGAAGTCCATGGCCTAGTCAGTTATGCGGGGTTCATCCCATAGGTCGGTGGCAAAAAATAGTCTGTAGAGTTTAATTAGTGCAACTTTGCTTGTCTGTAGTAAGTACTATTGTTCAGTACTTGATTTTTTTGTGAACCCTGTATTGTTTATTAGTACTGCCGCTTTTGGTGTGTGGTCAGTCCTGAGAACGGTCTATGTTAATGTCTGTCCACTCAATTCAGTCTGTATATTTTGAAGTATCCAGATCATCTTTTTGTGAGGAAGGTTTATCAATTATGGTCACACTCCAATATCTGTATGCATTGCAGGGTTTATCGCACCCACCAGGATTTCCAGTCCCATGGATGTTCGGTCCATATGATTTGTCACGACCTTTGGACTGTCCTGCTTGTGGGAGTGGGCATGGCCCCTGCATGCCACCCGTAGTTGGACGATCAATCTTCTGTTTAGTACTTGAACATAGTTATTTCCTGGTAAGGATTCACTCGTGTCACATCAAGTAAATCTTATTGATTTACTGTCTAAATCTTATTGATTTAATGTCATGTTTTCTTTCTTTTCCTGCAATTTTACGATGCAGGTTTTGCCATGTGACATTCATCACAGAATAAACTGTTTGGTTTGCTCTACGATGGCTATTTTTGCAGGTTTCACTTCTTATGTCGTGTCAGTAACGAAGGCACTGTCCATCACTTATATTACTGGAAAAAATTGGATCAGTCTGTTGTTTGAGTACAAGCTGAATCCCTATGATGAACTGTAGTTTGGTTTAACAAAAATGCCACAATTAGTCCTTCTCGCGCTTAAAAGAAATGAAGAAAAAAATTGTATCACGGTCACGAAGCCTAGTCAAGTTAGAAAGCTGATCATAGCAGACCAGACACGATTGCCGCTGTCTCGCACATCGGTACCACCTTCAGCAACGGATCGAGCACCGACAGTTGCTCTAGCACTGAGAGCGGCAGCAGCTCAGTCTGATCTAGCTGAGGATTGGGCACCGACCGCATCAGCGGATCAGGCTGATCTACGGGAGGATCGGGCATCGACACCGGCACCTGCTCCGACACCAGCACCAGCTCTACAAGGAGCACCATCTCCAGCAGCAGCAGTGGCTTTGGCACCTGCACCAACACTTGCACTTGCATCTGCTCCGGCCCGTTCAGCGGCAACCGAACGAGCAGTTGCAGCGGCAACAGACTGGGCTGCAGTTCGCACTTGATATACCAAAGTCCTTACAAAAACCGACATGAACACCTTCTTGGTAAGTGTTGGTGCAGGTGATGGTGCAACCTTGGTAACTATTTGGATATTGGATCATTGGTTGCCCAAGCGTTTCGTTCTTTTTTCTTTCCATGTTGTTTCGCATGATTCACTGTGTTGATCTAACTGTTTGGGTATGTCTTCTTGTTTGCAAACAGAGAATTCCTAGAGCAACGAGGGAGTCGTTCAACAATCCAGGCGACATCGGCCAAGTTTCTCTTACCATGCGCAGCCTTGGTGTGAATGAACCTGCTCAATATACCGTAAGTACAAAGGATGGTCGCATGCTGATTGATGCTAAAGGATGGTCAAGGTTCAAATCTAAATCATATCTTGCGGTAGGGGATGATCTCAAAATCAAACTTTCTCGGCAAGAAGAGCTGGTCCAAATCAACTTTGAAATTCTTCAGTAGCAGCACGCAACTGCCGAACTGATCTATCCTACGAGAGATTTTGATGTAATAATCTGCATGGTGAAACAAGTGTCCTGTGTGTATAAGTAATACGACAGTATTATTTATCACATGGTATATCGTTGATAGAATTGCAACTCTCATTGCTGGTTAGGAACTGTCGTTCGATTTCATTCCAACAGTTGTTGTGCTTTATTCAATTTTGTGTATTCGCCTTGCGACAGCATGTAAAACCAATGATGTACCGATCACATGCAATATGAAAAGCGTTGAGGTAGAACACATGGGCCCCCAAACATGCAGGGTGGGCCTGCGGCCCAAAGTCCAGAACCGTGAGCCTGTCTGAGTATTATATTCTCAGCTAAACCCCCATAATGCCCGTGCGTTGCACGTAACATCAAGATGCATTTGTATGAGTATTTTATCTTGTGAGAGAAAAGGATGAACGAGGGAAGGCCTTATTTGCAAATGTGGAGAGGTGTGTGGGTACCTTTTGCAAAATTGCCATAGTTTCCTTCCTATTCGTCAGATATAAATCGGACGGCCTATATTGCAGGATGGCAGGCACACCATCATCACCAACTCGTATATACTGTGTTAAAAACAACTCTATTTTTTATAATTATATATGTTATTTATATTCCTCTTGATTTTTCTTATGTATAAAGTTGTGATATAAAAGATTTGTATATTTCTTTACAGAGGGAGTATCTCTCTGTCAAAAATATATTTTTGTGTAACTAGTTACTCCTGTCTTTCTACTTCCTTTCGATGATATGTGGGGCATCCGGCAATGGGGTCCACGTGCCATATGCACATATTAGATTGCACAACTGCACGGTAGACACACCCCAGTCGTAGCGCCGCAGTAATGCCCAATGAGTCGTCAAATCACAACCCCCCTTTCCAAACTTTAGCAAAGAAGCGGACTGGACGAGCGGCAATATTTCATTGGGCATGAATCCCCTTCTCGCTCGTCTACTTGTTCAGAGAAAACCCCCTCTCGGCGATTGCATAGGGTTTTCTCATGGAGAACCAGGTACGAATTCTTCATCCATCCCTGATAAATCCAAGTCCCTTGGTCGCGGGTAATCCTAGGATGGCAGCCGCCGCTGTTGATGCATTTTACTTCCTACTGAATCTAGTGTGTTTCATTTGCAGTGCCCAAAGTGCGAGGACCCTACAGGTTTCTACGCCCTCGGCGAGATGCCACACTTATTCCTTCTCATCCTAACACGGGATTTTAAAACGCGCACAATATGTTCCTAGAATCCTCTTTTCTATCTGGGAGGGTGGGGTTTTTTTTGAACATGCTGTCGACTAATTTGGAAATTTGGATTGCTATATTTGGATAAAAGGTACTACCAGTACGATCGTCAACACTGATGTGAAGGAGGAAGTTATTTTTAGATTTGGATAGGGAATACATTGTGTTCTCATATTATTTTTCCTGCAGGCATTATTTGCTCTGCGTAACACATGTACTCAAGATGCTCGGCCTTGCCATAACTGAATACACCAGTTTAATGGTCACAGTGAAGACAAGCCATGGATATAAGTTCCGAGTTGGGTTCATGAACCAAGAAGATCGCTGCTTTTTTATGGCCGAACTTGGATAAACTTTCTCAAGTGTTACGGACTGAAAGTTGGCGCACGAATGTTGATGGAAATAGCAGAACCTGGTCTCATCTTCACTGCGATATTCCACCCCGACATCGTTCAAATTGTTCATCCATGTTAGTTTTGTATCTGGTTCATGCTTGTTGCCTCGATTACTTCTTAATGCACCTATTATTTCTACCTAATCACAATTTAACTTTAGAAGTAGCAACGAATCTCTCACGAAGATGCTACTTCTAACTAATATTTTCTTATAATTGGTGGCACGTGTAGGTTTTTTCAGAGTTAAGCAGGCTTCTCGTTTGTTATTCTGTAACAACTCAGCTGTTACTAATGGCACTGAAGTTGACTGGGACGACATCCACAAGTTCTACACTTTATTGATCGTCTTGAGGTCCTTGTGGGGCGTTTCAATGGTGGAAGGCCACGTGGGATATGTGTGCTACTGCTGCACTCGGTGAACAGGTCCAACTGTGTCGAGAAAATTATGGTACAAGCTGTTTTCTATTATCTATGTTGTTCATAAACTATTGCTACACACTGTTTTGCAACTATGATCTTCTTGAAACAGAAATAGTCGTTCTATTGTTCCTATACAGATGCCTGACCATGGTCGGGTAAGGCTTGCGCTTGGTCACAACATGATGTTTATGTCGACCTACTCCATTCCCCTTGGAGGTGAAAATATACTTATTCATGGGTGGCCTCAAATAATGAAGGCCCGTCCATCTTGGAGAATAGGACATAAGATTATGTTCCTGCTTTTCCATGGCTCTAAAGTGAATATCATGTTTATTGACCACATTGCGAGATGAAGCCACTTTCAAAAGGTTGTGGATGCGCGGGGTGGCGCCTGGGCCTTGTCCTGGGGCGTGGCGGCCTCACCCTTGGTTAACTGTAGGCAAAGTAGCACTGTTCGAGGCGTGCTATGGTTGTTAAGTGCCCCTGCTAGTTTCAGTTGACACTACTAGGGAAAACTTTATACACAACATCTTAGCAGTAGCGCTGGACAAAATCATGCGCTGCTGCTACTTTGTAGCAGCATGCACAAATAAACCGCGCTACTGCTATGACTTTAGCAGTAGCGCATACTAGAAAAATGCATTGCTGCTATGTTTGAACTGGGCGCACATGGCTAGCCCAACTTAGCAGTAGCGCGTATACTGGCCCGGCGCTACTGGTACTCTCCTTAGCTGTAGCGCTTTTCTCACAAACGCGCTACAAGTAACACTACCTTATCGCCCCACAGCGTCCGACCTCTCTCTCACTCACACTCTCCTCTCTCTCATCCTCTCGCTTCAAGACGCCGATAACTGTTGCCGTGGTGTTGCCATCCGCCGCCGCTTTCGTCTCCGCCGAGGTACTCCCTCCTTCCGTCCCTCATCCCCCTCCTCGCACCGCGCCTCCTCCCTCCGCTGTGCCGCCCTCCTCCCTCCTCTGCCGGCAGCCCTCCTCCCACCGCCCTTGACCTCACCATCGCCACCCGAGCCCACCCAGCACCGCCGCCTCCCGATCCCGATCCCGCCCTCGCCGCCCCTACCTCTCCGTCGCCCCACCCCCTTTCTCTCTGCTTAGTTAGTACTAGATGTTGTTTAGTAGTAGTAGAGGTTAATTTAGGGTTCATAGATAATGATTTTTATTAGTAGTAGATGTTAATTAGTAGTAGTGATGGTACTAGTTAACTAGGGTAGTATGATTAATAGTAGTTGTAGTTGAACTACTTTAGTTGTAGTTGAACTAGTTTAGTAAGTAAATTAATAAACTAGTTGAACTAATATATTTTTATTAAGATAATTAATATAACTAGTTGAACTACTTTATTTTTAGAAAGAACTAATTTTTTCTATTTATAGTAAGTTTATATTTAGTAAGAACTAGTTGAATTAATAAAACTAGTTGAACATGTCATATTTGTTGTTATTTTTTAGTTTAAGCAATTATTCAGGATGTATTAGTGATAACTTATACGGTTTTTGCTTTTGCAGAAATCAAGGAGCCCCTCCATCATTCCCGCCGTCATCACCGTCACCGACCCCCTCCGACGTCGAGGTGAGACCAGCCAAATATCCATGTATATCTTGTGTTGCTCAAATAGGATATGTGGTTGCCCAAGTGGCCGTTCATGTTCAGTTTACACCTCCGAGTGGCCTATGTTTTGCCGGAGTGTTGATTAATTTCCGTTCCGACAAATATTAAGTGCTCGATATGTCCTTTTTTAGCAAAGGTCATGCCAGATTTTTCCGTGAATTCTGGCATGACTTGTGCTAGAATATGTAGGAAATATCGAGTGGCCTGGATTTTCTCGGAAAATAATGATCTAATTTAGGTTTTTAGTACATATATTTAATTGTACAAGTTTAATCTTTGAATTATGAACGAGGAAATGTCGCACTTAACGCATTTACAGCCTCCCGGGAGTGCAGCTGGTGCCACGACGATCGGGGTATGTGCGATGTGTTCGTTGAGCTGGACGAAGATCGGCGCTTCAAAGATTAAGCTCGAGGAGACCTTCGATGTTGAAACGGTATGCAACAACAACAAGAGTTTTTTTTTCGTAATTAAGCATGACTTCAACTATTTCAACGTCTAATTTTCATCTTTTATGATTCGACTAGCTTATCCCATGCCATGCAAGACGCTATGTCTTGGAGAGGATGGGTTTTGAAGACCATGAAAATTTTGAAACAAAGAAAATACACCTAAGGACCCATCATGATATGGATTTTGAAGTAAATCTGTACAATGCTCAGAGGGTAACCCATTTTGGTTGCCAAAATTGGGAAGCACTTTGCAAAATGTATGGTTTTTATGAGGGTATGATTTTCACCATGGATCTTGGTGATCCTGACATCAAGCAAGACAATATGGACATTTGGGTCCTTGTTGATACGCTTCCGATTCTACTGCAATGTGAGTTTCTCAAACATAGTTATTAACTAATTTATATTGTTTATTTCGAAATAGTTGACAGCTTATTTCCATTGCCAACTTATTTTGAATCTTCAAAGAATGTGCGTAAGATGGTAGACAAAACCCACTACACCGATGGTCTAATTAACTTATAAGGAGAAAAGTCATCCGATTGCTTATTGTACTTATCTTGAGAATTACAACACCTATTATCTAAGTCCTCCAAATTATGGTGAATACGTACACTAGTGCACGTGTTGAACCACTATAACTTCTATGGAGATACCCGGTAAGATTTTTTACTATTACGACATCCGTGCATCTTTTGCATACTTCTAAAACTAGTACATCATTGCTAACTACGAAGTTATTACTATGTTTTTCAACAGAAAATCCCAATGGATTGTGTGCCTCATCTAATGTATTAGAATGGTCACCTTGTAGTTATGAACATACAGCCAGGCCAATCTAAGGAGCTCACCTGTGCATATCGGATTTCTAAAACCGGTGAACACATGCTAACCAAAGAATTGAAAAAATGTTTGGACATTCGCAAGGAGGTTCTTGGAAGTAACATTGCTTAAAGGCAAGAATTGGAGACAGATAATCTCCATTCTCCATAATGGAGAGTCAGGGGCTATCTTGTTTTTTGCTATTTTACCTTAGAGAATATAGTAGGTCCTAAGAGAATGTAGTAGGTCCTATGAGGTACAATATGTTTATTATGTGATACAATGTGTTAGAGTTGATGATAATGAGTACTTGTGATTACGACTAGTGACCAATTTGTTATGTGATGTCTCATTGATGAAAACGATGATCTTGAGGAGGTGTTATATGACAATGATGTATTATGATGATAAGTTGTTAATGATATGATAATGATGATCATCGTTATTATATCATTGGGTGAAAGAACCGCGGATTAGTTTCAAGTGGATGTCCATCCACTTGAAACTAGTCCACGGTTCTTTCACCCCGTGATGTAATACCTCATATGATGTAAAAACAATCTCTAAATTCCTGTTGTATGAAAACTTGTGTAAAGGTGTATGTAATAAAACATGAAATAAAAAAGAAATAAAATACTATATAATAGTAGTAGCGCGAGCAAGGAAGAGCGCTACTACTAATTACCAGCAGCGCTGCTCGAGAAGCGCTACTACTAGATCAATTTAGCGAGAGCGGGTCCGTGCACGCCATCGCTATGCTTTAGTCAGAAGCGCCTTATCATTAGCGCCTCCGCAGCCATCGATAGGCCTAAAACCCGCGCTGCTGCTAGGCTTTTCCCTAGTAGTGTGAGGTTGTTAAGTACTCCTGCTGCTTTTACAGTCTGTCGTGTTTCTTCAATCCTGTTTTCCTCCAGCCGCCAAAACCCAACCAGCACCGGTGGGGCGCTTCGCTTCGCCTCCCAAGGCTGGCTGCGCCAACAAGACGATCGCCGCCCACCGTATCCTAAATCGTTAACGCCAACGTCCGAGGCCTCGCCATCGTCCTCCGCGCGCTTTGGTGCGCTCGCCGCGGCGCCGCCCTCTCGCGTTGTCAACATGGTCAAAAAACAACAGGAATCGGCAGAAGTATGTGGAGAGGATGACAGTACGGGCCCACCTGTTAGCATATGGAAAAATAAAATGCTTCCTCCTAGTGTTTTCCTTACATCTAGGACCCACGACATTGTGAGCATATGTGGTCAATAGACTAGAGAACAACACAAGATCGGCTGACACCTGGGACGTAGCTGCTCGAGCAGTATTTTTTTTGTTATTGTTGAGACGGAGCAGGGTTTGAACTGGGCTGTGGCCCGTCTAGCCCGGGCTTATATTTTATGTTCACCATGTGACCAACCCAGCTATTTTTTCTTTGTGAAAATGAGCCCAATTTATTTTTTCTGAAGAATACCCAATCCAGGCCTATTTATTTTTCTACGCCCTGATGGGCTGCAACTCTTTCAAGACGCCTGCAAATCTTGAAAGTAATATGAAATTGGTTGTAAATATAAAAATAGATGACAATTTGGCAATTACTTTATAATTTCTGAATTTTTTCACATTTTCAGATTCCTATTTCACTGGGCATTAACCTAATTTAAATATATCTTCAAAGAACTTTAAATCTGGCTCGACATTTCGGTATTAAAAATAGTTTGGAACCCACAGAAATATGTGAAATTGGCCCTGGCCAACCAAAATAACGGACTGCAATAAATTGCATAAGAAGTCGCAATGAGCTATATATAAATTATTAAAAAAGAGGGAATGGTCTGACTTATGGGCCTATTAAGTTGACGCGTATGCAAGATTTTTTTAGTTATTATATACGTCAACAAAGGATTCTAGTAGACGTAACTATTTGATGTCAATCCAACGGCCGTCGTGTTTCTTCAATCTCTGATCTTCTTGCTCTAGCCGCCAAATCCAGCGCCGGCGGGACCGCCTGCTCCCGCCTCCCGTGCAGGCCTCACCGCCCCCTACTACTCCCACCGCTGGCCAAGGAATCCCTCTACTAACCCACACCCCTGTTATTCTGCGGGGACGGTAGCCTCACACCGCAGCCAAACTAGTGAACCCTCGTACTCCTCTCCGTGTGGGCATCCACAACCGCGTCTTCCTCTGCTCCGCGACATCCCCTTCCTGGGCCTCGCCGTCGTCCACCACCCTGGTGCTCTCGGCGCGGCGTGGTCAACGTGGTCAAGGAACGACTTCCATCAGAAGAGTACGATCGTGGAGAGGCTGACAGCTGGGTCCATTTAATACATCCGATAACAGACTCGAGCCGAACCCATGGAACGCGGCCAGACTCCGGAGATTCTACGCCTAACGCCGAACTCAGTGTTCGTCTCCTAACCCCTCCTTTTTAATTATGCTCCATCCCTTTTCCTTTCTCGACCTTTTTCCTCTTCACACAAAGTATTCAATACTGTGCGGACTCCAGGATCACTCCGGCCGCACTAGGTGTGTAAGCAATACCTGGGGGCTTCCTATACGGAAGCTAAAAATAATTACTCACATGGCTTTCTGCCCATCACATATGCATTCTTTTTCCATATGTGCCTTTTCTTCACCATTATATGCATCGACATGACTTAAGATGTGGCCAAGATGGGTTGCTCGGTTTTGTGTTTATGCCCCACGTTCCTGCTAATTCTGCTAGGGCATAAGGGGAGCACCTCTGCGATTGTTACTGCCGGTTCAGCCGGATGTGTACCTCAGACTGGGTGAAGCCGAAAGCTAGCTTCCTTAAGAGAATATTTGGTCGGCGAACAAAAGATGTATTCTTTTATTACAACGCAAATCCCCAGAAGTTTTGTATCCTACACAATCGTTTGCAGCCTGGAGATGTGCATTGTCGCATGCGTACCCAGGGAAAGGAACCCCTAACGGAACTATTCTCCCTGGAAGATGTTTCTTACTATCCATGTAATATAACATAACTAGTTGGGTACTTGTCTGCTCAAGCACTTATGACACCTACGCCTGGTTTCGCAAGATACCCCAGTTTTGTATAACCGAAAGTGGGTATTCGGACACACCCTGACTGTAGGATCCGGGGTGAAGCGTAAAAGGTCCGCCATGACAAATGATTTTAATCCGCTAGGGACTAATTATGTCCATTGAATTACATAGTCACTTGACTGACTATATTCCTCCTCAATACCATCCAATGTGCTATCTAGCTTACAATCCTGTTGAGAATATTTTATGCTAACGCTACTTGGTCATATACCGCACTCACGGAATATCTTGCCCATTTGGCCCCGCCGTCCGACTTCGCCATATGGTTCGGGTCCAGCTTGGTGTAGCGCCTTCACCATAGCCTGTGCTTATCTCGTACCTTCTTTGGCAGGCTGATATCTTCCATAATCGGAAGCGCCACTGTGCTCCTTGAAGCATATCCACAAGCTCCCCATGCCATTCGGCAAAGCTTGATGGCCACAAGGCTCGAGCGACGCTCGCATCACCTATGAGCTCCTCGTGCGCATTCAGTAGAGGTCTTGTAGTAAATCGCCTGCAGATGAGGGCATCTCCTCCTCAGGGCGACATGTTAACATTCCTACAAGCAAAATCCTTTCAATACACTTCTGGGCCGAGCTATACTACAGTTCGTCTAGGCACTTACCATAAATACCGCGTCGAAGCCTTTTGTTCTCCTTTTGGGAGTCCGCCAGCTGAGCACGGACGTCTTTTAACTCCAAGTCCAGCTGGACTTTGGCATCTTGAAGATTGTTCTTCTCCTGCCTAACCTGCGTAAGAATGCGCTCGCCAGCCTTCAGCTTCCTTTTAATATGTGATTCGTCATCTCTTACGCCCTCCGGATTTACCCCGGAATTGTCTGCATAATTTCCTGTTAGACTTGTCATATCAACCACTTACTAACTGGTGCATATTCGCACAATTGAGACAAATGTTACCAGATGAGGGTTTTTGGTATTCCTCTAACTTTGCAACTGTGGCCTTTAGCTCGGCCTTGCACTCCTCCAGCTCCCGAGACAGTTGCTCATTCTTATCTACAAGGACCTGTACATATATTGATCCTTAAAACAGTTGTTCCAACCATTTCAAGTCTCAGGGGCTACTGCTATACATGCTTGTCAAAATTTCTTACCCGTATATCTTTGGTATACTGGACCGTCGCTCGAGCAAGCCCGCCTTGAGCAGCTCGGATGTATGCGTCTCCCGAATTGAAGGCATTAAATACCTCTTTGGAAAAAACGTTGTTCCGAAGCACGGCCCGTCGGCGCCGGTGATTCATGGCGCTGTCTACTTCGGAGTTCGTGGCCAAGAGCATATCCGCATCATCTGTCGGATAACTATGCGGCATCGGCCCCACGTCTGCCTCCGCTCTCAAGGACGGTTCTGGAATCCGGCTGCTGGAGGTGTGATTGGCAGGGTCCTCGGATATAGTCCGGCGATTCCTCTGCAGCGGCGTGTCGAACCTTACCGCCTTCCGCTTGAGCCTGCCCGATCCGGATGCCCTTGGCTGATGAGTCCCTAGGGTCTTGGCGCCGCTCTCCGACCGTCGTCTCTACAAAAAACACGACACTTCAAGGTTAAAGCATGACATCTGAAGGAAGTCTTCTTTGGAGGATAGGGTTTTTCGGTTTGGCTTACATGTGACGTAGGTAGCAGTCCGGGGTAGTCGGCAATAATGGCCACTGAGGCGCCATCACAGCCCACTTGATAAAATATCCCGTTGACAAGCTCCACGGTAATATCCGGATCCTCTTCGAGTACTGGATCAAGGGCCCTTCCTGGGTCCTCTAGCTGCGGGGAGGGGCTGGAGATTCCTTCTATGGCCCTCCTCAGTGCCTGCTCGAAATGTCGAAGCAGATGATCTTAGCGGTTAACGCCGATGAGTGAAGCAGGAAGGAATAACGACTTACCCAGCTTTGGGGGTTGTACATGGAGAATCCATCCAGCGGTTTAATGCGAAGAAATTCTTCTCTTCTCCTTTGTATAATTCAGAAAATATCCTTGCCGTGAGCAAAGGGCGGAGTCCGACCCTTACGGCCACGCGGGTGGCATCATCTTCCCGCTGAAGTGCCACATGGGCTTCCCCTGTATTGAAGCGGTTGCACCTTCAGATATGCATATTGCCATGACCTCGACTATCGTCAGTCCGGACTTGGCCAGCAACTTTATCCTGCTCATCAGGAAGTGTACCTCCCTGGTATCCTTCTCTCGGGGGCTCCGGGGGTGCCAGCTTAGACGTTCCCTCGGTGGGGCGTCACTGAACTTGGGGAGACCCGTCCGGACTGGATCTGGAAGGGGAACATCATCAATATAAAACCA
Source organism: Aegilops longissima (assembly GCA_021605205.1). Lineage (NCBI taxonomy): Eukaryota > Viridiplantae > Streptophyta > Magnoliopsida > Poales > Poaceae > Aegilops > Aegilops longissima. The sequence continues at coordinate 628,252,223 of CM038679.1, forward strand.
TTCTGAAGGCCAGTTCTCTGGTGCCTTCTTGGGAGTGCCGGATAGGTATCCGGTTTCGGCAATGCGCCATACTTCGGCTCTGCCCACTTGATATGGGGATTCTCCCTGGTTGCGGGGGACAAGGCAGAACAGCTTCTTCCATAACCCGAAGTGAGGCTCGCAGCCTAAAAATAGAGCCAGGGGTAAAGTTGTGTAACTGGAGGCCGTAGAACTCCAAGAGCCCGCGAAGTAACGGGTGGAAGGGGAACCCAACGCCCCTTAGCAGATGCGGGATGAGGCCTATTCGCTTCTGTGGTGATGGATTGGGAGATCTCTCCGCTTGCTCCCCGCCATTATAGGTGGCTATTCCGGCTCGGACGGGGACCATGAATGGTGGTGGGAGAAACCCTTGGGTTTGTAACTCAATCAAACGGCTATGGGGAACTAAACACTCTTCCCAGTCCCCCGGCTTGGAGCGAGGAGAGCGAGCAGAGGATCTGCGACGACCGGCCATGTTGGAATGGTTTTTCCGGAGCGCTCTGTTGGATGCTTGCTCGAGGGGGAAGAGCGAGGTTTGGATATGAGAATCCCCGTCTCTTCAAATAGGCGGTCAGCCCAAAGGATTGAGGGTGGCAAATGCAAAAAATACCACGGCTCCTCACATTCGCTCGACACATGGAGATGGTCATTATTGAGGCACTGAAGCCAAGGAATACAACATTGATGGAGTTCCGGACACTATTCGTTGTAACAGGTACTTTTGAGTATTCGGAGATGGAACCTGCCCTGCAATGCCGAAGACAAGACTGTGCACGGGACTCATCATCATTGAAGCCTGGTTCATGGGCTACTGAGGAAGTCCTGGATTAGGGGGTATCCGGACAGCCGGACTATGTACATCGTCCGGACTATTGAAGCATGAAGATACAAGACTCCAGGCTTCGTCCCGTGTCCGGATGGAACTCTCCTTGGCGTGGTAGGCAAGCTTGGCGATCCGGATATTGTATTTCCTTCCTTGTAACCGACTCCATGTAAACCCTAGCCCTCTCCGGTGTCTATATAAACCGGAGAGGTTGGTCCTTAGAAGGCCGATCACAATTACAATCATACCATCATAGGCTAGCTTCTAGGGTTTAGCCTCTACGATCTCGTGGTAGATCTACTCTTGTACTACCCATATCTTCAATATTAATCAAGCAGGAAGTAGGGTTTTACCTCCATCGAGAGGGCCCGAACCTGGGTAAACATTATGTCCCTTGCTTCCTGTTACCATCAGCCTAAGACGCACAGATCGGGACCCCCTACCCGAGATCCGCCGGTTTTGACACCGACGGAGAGGCTGACAGCTGGGTCCACGGCCGCAGCAAGGAAGTGCCTCCTTATTACGCGCAAAATAATTATTCCTCCACTTGACAGCGGGGACCCATCGAACGGGCCACCGTCTTTCACGAAAAAACATTTCCCACTGACTCCTGGGACCCACCAGCTACATCTTCGCACGCAAGGAAGTGCGTCCGGGCAAAAAAAACGATTCGACCCCTGACTGCTGGGACCCACCAGCTACATCTTTGCACGCAAGGAAGCGCCTGACAGTCGAGACCCACCTGGTCGAAGCGTACGTAGCATTGTCATTCTGGTCGCGAACGTGTACGTACATACTGGTCGATGTAGAGGCGCGCACGTGTCGTAGTAGAGGCGCGCACGTAGCATGTACACGTACGTATAGCAGCAAGTGTGCAAGAAAGAAAATACGGCCACATACGTACATACGGGCAAGGTCTCGAACGCCTACTAGCGCATACAGACGGCCAGGGCTCGTGTACATGGCTGGGTCGGAACGGAGAAACTGTGTCGTCGTCGTGTTCATGGGGAGCCAACCGGCTGGGTCGGAACGGAATGCGTCGTCGTGTTCATCGGGAGGGCTTGGATGGAACAGCAGATGGATACGAGGCCTGGTGTACCGCAGAATGGAGGAAACGGCCTTGTGTTTGACCGGCCACGTTCGAAACGGGATCCTGTTCATCGGGAGGGGTCTGGCGTACCGCAAAACGGAGGAAACGGACCTCCTACGGTCGAAACGGGGGTCTTGTTGATCGGGAGGGGTGTGGCGTACCACAAAACAGAGGAAACAGACTTGTGTTGGAGCGCTACGGTCGAAACGGGTGTCCTATTCATCGGGAGGGGTGTTGTGTACCGCAAAACAGGACTCCACGGGATACTGCTCATCTCCACGGTCGACCTCCTCCAGCCTCCACGGGCTACTGTTCATCCACCATCGACCTCCTCCAGCCTCCACCTGCGACTGTTCATTGATGGGGCTCCTGTTCATCCAGCCTCCACCGCGCGCTACTCCACCGGCTACTGTTCAACTAGCCCTCTCCACGGGTTCCTGTTCAACCACCCTCCACGGGCTATTGTTCATCCAGCCCTCCACCGCTCATCGCTCATCCCGCCTCCATGTGGTGGTCCTGCTCATCCTGCCCTCCACCGGGTCCTGTTCATCCAGCCCCAACCGCTCGATCGATCGGGGTCCTGTTTGTCCGAGGCAACACCACGGGTCCTGTTCATCCACCCCACCGAGAACTGCTCATCCAACCCACCCCCAAAGAACGCCATCGCTCATCCAGAGGCAAGATCCATCGGCTTCGCTTAGCAGCAGAGCGGCGAATCGCCGATCGGGTTCGATTAACGAGCCATCGATCAATCGATCGGGTTCAAGAACACGTAGCCTGCAAAGGCAATCGCCGGGTTCGATTAGAGCCCAACGCTCGCCGGGTTTAGTTAGAGCCCAACGCCGCACTCCACGCACGCAGGCGTGTACAAGAGAAACGTGCATCGCCGCCTGCACCACCCACCGTGAATCGACCACCCGATATTTTCCTCGCCTCGCTTCTACCATGGTTTTTTCCGTCATGGACGGCCCAAAGAATGTCATGCAGCTGCGTCTCCGGCCCGCCCAAGACGAAAAGCCCGTTTTCTGTCATGATTTTTTGTCATAGAAGTAGGACCCCACCACATCTATGATGATACCGTGTTTTGTCACAATTATTGTCATAGAAGTGTCATAAGTATGACAGAAAAAATTTCATTCAGCCCAAAATGTCACGGATGTGTCTTTTTTTTGTAGTGGAGGCCTTCATATTCTGCGATGTTGTTGGAGACTTGTCGCCCTGCTGAAAGCAGAGCTACACGGCGTAGTAGAGCTTGTCTTCAGTGGGCGAGATGAGTACTGCTCCAGCCCCCACGCCCTGGTGCGTGCAGGCGCCATTGATATACATGACCCAATCGTCAGGTGCCTCACTTCCTGGCGAGGTGGACCGGTCCTCGCCCACTTCAAGCATCGGGGCATCCGTCCATTCTGCCACGAAATAGCGAGTGCGGCTCCCTTGATGACCCTGGTGGTGCTGACCTCCAACTGGAAGGCCTGCAACTCGATGTTCCACTCAGCGACCCTTCAGCAGAGTTTGGGCTCCTAAGCACTCTCTCCAATGGGTAGGCTGAGACGACCTTGATGGGGTGGCCCTGGAAGTAGTGTCGCAACTTATGCGAGGCCACTAAGAGCGCGAGTAAGAGCTTCTGAGGCATGGGATATCGTGCCCTTGTGTCCCGCAGCACCGTGCTGTTATAATACACCGGGTGCTTGACGAGAGCTGGCGTGTTGGTGGGGCTCGTGTCCCGTGGAAGTCGGGGCGTCTCCCAGGCAGTGGGGCCTCCGATGCTTGATCGCTTGCCGGGAACTCGGTGCCGTCGTCCTGCCGAGCTTGGCCGTCTGTCGATGCTGCTACGGCTCTCGCAGCGCCTTCCTGATCTTGCGTCATCTCGGCTGGCGGCATGGCTTGGCACGACGCGTCTTTGGCTTGGCGCTCTTCCCGAACCGGCACCAGAGCTGCGCTGGCGGAATACGGGGTGGCGGTGAGGTAAAGCACCAGGGGCTCGAGAGGTCGCGGCGCCACCATCACTGGAGGGCTAGTCAGGTATCTCTTGAGGTCTTGAAAAGCTCGGTTGGCCTCCGGGGTCCATTCGAACAGGCCCTTCTTCTTCATCAGCTTGAAAAATGGCAGGGCGAGCTCTCCCAGCTTGGAGATGAAGCGCCCCAACGTGGTTACCCGTCCAGCCAGCTTATGCATTTCCTTGAGGGTCTGCGGTGGGCTCATGTCTTCAATGGCCTTGATCTTCACGGGGTTCGCCTCGATCCCTCTGTGGGACACGACGAAACCCAGCAGCTTGCCGGAAGGGACACCAAACACACACTTCTCCGGGTTAAGCCACAAGTTCACCTGGCGTAGGCTCGCGAAAGTCTCCTCCAGATCTTGGACCAAGGTTCTCGCCTCCCGAGATTTCACCACGATTTCGTCCAGGACTCCGTGTTTCTCCCGAGATGCCGCCCTAAGGCGATGTGCATCAACCGCTGAAAGGTTGCGCCCGCATTGCGTAGTCCGAAAGGCATGCAAGTGTAGCAGTACACCCCACATGGGGTCAGGAAGGCTGTCTTCTCCACGTCCTCCACGGCCATCTTGATCTGGTGATACCCTGAGAACGCATCCAGGAAGCACAGCAGGTCGCACTCGGCGGTGGACTCGACGATCTGGTCGATACGTGGAAGCGGGAACGGATCTTGAGGGCTGGCCTTGTTGAGGTTGGTGAAGTCGACGCACATTCGCTCCTTCCCGCCTTTCTTTGGCACGATGACAGGGTTTCTAGCCATCCGGGGTACCGGAACTCGCGAATGGCACCCGCTGCCTCCAACTTGCGGGTTTCTTGGATGATGAAGGCCCGCTTCTCCATGGACAATTGTCTCGCCCATTGATTGACAGGGCTTACATTGGGGCATACCCTTAAGTGATGCTGAATCACCTCTCTCGGGACCCCCACCAGCTGCTTGGGTTCCCATGCAAATATCTCCTTGTTTGCACGCAAGAACTTCACCAACGCTTCCTCTTGGTCTGGGTCGAGGCCAGCACCTATGGTAAAGGTGGCTCCTGAGGATCCGTCCTCATCGACCGGCACCTGCTTGGTTTCTGCCTTGTCTTGGGTGAACAACTGCTTCTTCTTGGTTGGTGCGGCTCCCTCAACTTCGGAGGCGCCCGCACTGGCGGGCTGTGCCGCCACGGCGGTCTTGAGGGCAAGTTTGAGCATCGTCAGGGCCTCCTTGGTGTCCCCCTTGACCGTGAGAACGCCCTTGCTTCCAGGCATCTTCATGAGGTTGTAGGCCACATGGGTCGCGGCCATGAACTGGGCCAGAGCTGGATACCCAAGGATGGCGTTGTAAAGGTGGCCGATGCGGGCGATGTCGAAGTCGACCAGCTCAGTGCGGTAGTTGTCGCGCGTGCCGAATGTGACAGGGAGGCGGATTTGCCCCAGGGAGCGGACGGTGCCGCTGCCAACTCCGGAGAAGGGCTTGCTGAGGCCGAGCCGCCCGAGCGGTACATGTAGAAGGCTGAAGGCCTCCACGGAAAGCACGTTGAGGCCGGCGCCGCCGTCGATGAGGCTCTTGGTGACAGCTATGTTGCAAATGGTGGTCGTGCAAAGCATCGGGAGCATCCCCGAGCCGGTGGTGGTGACGGGGTAGTCTTCTGAGTCGAAGGTGAGGTCGGCCTCGGGCACAGACTAGCCCGGCGGAGCCCCCGAGCACTTGGAAGCGACGCCGATCTGTCGCAGGAATGGCTTGACGTGGCGATATGAAGGCGGCGCTTGCGAGCGGCCTAGTAGGGCCGTGACCGCGTGGTGCGCCGGTGCCTCGTAACATGCAGTAAAGAGGTCGCGCAGCTCCTCCCAAGATGCCACCATGGATCCGGGGAGGTTGAGCAGCCAGGCGCGCGGCGCGCCGTCGAGGGCCATGGGAAGCCAGTTGGACATGACCTTGTCGTCGGCTCCGGCCTCGAGGACGGCCTTTTCGTATGCCAGCAAGAAAGCTGACGGGTTCGCCACTCCATAGTAGCGCGGCGGCATCTCCGGCTTGAACTTGGGCGGCCACCGCACTTGCCGTAGGGCGGGGGCCAGGGCTCAAAACCCCCTGGCCCCGTTGTCGGCGTCTGCCGTCGGAGCCGGGAGCGGGACGCCTGCCATGGAGCGCAGTGGTGGCGGGGCGCAGATCGATGGGAGGGAAGCTACGGCGCACCCCTACTTGGCGCGCCAAATGTCGGATCATGGGTTCCGGCAAAACCCACAAGGTTCGAACACTGGGGTGCGCGCGAAGATCTCCTCCCTACCGATCCACGTCCTAGTGTGGCTATGATCTCAAAGGCTAACTCGACGAACTCGCAACACAAGGGACACAAGGTTTATACTGGTTTGGGCCACCGTTGTGGTGTAATACCCTAATCCGGTGTGTGGTGGTGGATTGCCTCTTGGGCTATGGATGAACAGTACAAGGGGAAGAACAACCTCCTGAGGTGAGGTGCTCTTGTGCTGGGTGAACTGGTGAAGGGTTCGATCCCCCTTCTATGGTGGTGGATAGTCCTATTTATAGAGGCCCTGGTCCTCTTCCCAAATATTGAGCGGGAAGGGCGCCAACAATGGCCAATTTGAAAGGGGACAACTAGTACAGCTTGTCCTGACAAAAGCAGTCTTCGCCTGCAAAAGGCTCTGGTGGTGACGCCGCCTCGGGCTCCATGGTAACCTCCGTCTTGCTGTCCTTCCAGTCCTGGTCTCATTGCACTGATATGGAAACCTTTGCTTGACGCCTCGGTACTCCGCGCCTGCACTTGCCGCCTTAGCACCAAAGAGGAAACAAGGACAGTGCGCGCGCTGGCGCCCGCCTGGCACCCACCTGATCTGGGTCGTCATGGCTCACGTCATGAGAACCTCATGAGGTTTGCCTTGCCTTGATCTCTCCGCCCCTCGCGAGCCAATCCTAGTGAGGCCGCTCCTGAGGAGGTCTTGTGTCATCCCCCTCGCGAGGCTTGGCCCCTCGCGAGGGTCTTGAACGCCTTATTGATGAAGATGGGACGTACGGGCCCACTCCCTGAGCCACGCCATGGGCCGCAGGCAGGAAAGTCTGGGTGTAACGCCCCCGATGCGGCTATATCTCCCACGTGTCGAGGCACGACTTAGAGGCATAACCGCATTGAAAGCAATGTCGCAAGTGAGGTAATCTTCACACAACCCATGTAATAATTAAGGGAAAGAGATACATAGTTGGCTTACAGTCACCACTTCACACAGTACATAAATAAACATCCATCATTCAGAGTACACTCAAGGTCCGACTACGGAACCAAAATAAAGGAAGATACCCCAAGTGCTACACAGATCCCCGAATCGTCCCAACTGGGCACCACTACTGATCATCTGGAAAAGACACATAGTAACGACCACGTTCCTCGTCGAACTCCCACTTGAGCTCGGTTGAATCACCTGCACTGGCCTCATCGGAACCTGCAACTGTTTTTGGAAGTATCTGTGAGTCACGGGGACTCAGCAATCTCATACCCGCGAGATCAAGACTATTTAAGCTTATTGGAAGGACAGAGTAGTAAAGTGGAGCTGCAGCAAGCGACTAGCATATATGGTGGCTACTTCGCAAAATAGAGCGAGAAGAGGAGCAAAGCACGGTCGTGAAGCTAGTAGTGATCAAGAAGTGATCCTGAACTACTTACGCGGACATAACTCCAACACGTGTTCACTTCCGGACTCCACCGAGAAGAGACCATCACGGTTACACACGCGTTGATGTGTATTTTATTTGAGGTCAACTTTGGGTTTTCTACAACCGACATTAACAAATTCCCATCTGCCTCATAACGCGGGCACGGCTTTGAAAGATATTACCTGCAGGGTGTCCCAACTTAGCCCATTATAAGCTCTCACGGTCAACGAAGGATATTCCTTCTACCGAAGACCCGATCAATCTCGGAATCCCGGACTACAAGACATTTCGACAGCAATAAAACAAGACCAGCAAAGCCGCCCGATTGTGCCGACAAATCCCGATAGGAGCTGCACATATCTCGTTCTCGTGGCACATCCGGATGAACACTACGACGGCAAACCAAGATGCCCCAAGTTGCCTCAGGGTGGCACCGCAAGTGGCTCTAGTTTGGACCAACACTCGAGGAGCATTGGCCCGGGGTTAAATAAAGATGACCCTCGGGCTCGCGAAAACCCGGGAAAAAAGGCTTAGGTGGCAAATGGTAAAACCAAAGTTGGGCCTTGCTGGACGAGTCTTATTCAAAGCGAACTGTCAAGGGGTCCCATAAATCACCCAACCGTAAGGAACGCAAAATCAAGGAACATAACACCGGTATGACGGAAACTAGGGTGGCAAGAGTGGAACAAAACACTGCATAAGGCCGAGCCTTCCACCCTTTACCAAGTATATAGATGTATTAATTAGCAGATATATATTGTGATATCCCCAACAAGTAAACATGTTCCAAAGAGGAACAACATCTCCATGTTCCAACAAGGAACAAACTTCAGCTTCACCGCAACTAGCAACGCTTATAAGAGGGCTGAGCAAAGCGGTAACATAGCCAATCAACGGTTTGCTAGGAAAGGATGGTTAGGGCTGACATGGCAATATGGGTGGCATGATATAGCAAGTGGTAGGCATCGCAGCATAGGCATAGCAAAAGAGCGAGCAACTAGCATAGCAAAGATAGAAGTGATTTCGAGGGTATGGTCATCTTGCCTGCAATGTTCTCTGAGTTGTCGAAAGCTTGATCCTCGAAAGCGTTCTCAACAGGCTCCTCGTTCACGTACTCGCCTCCGACTCTACCCAAAGCAACAACACAAACAAAGGAACCACAATAAATCACGGTGCAATGCACAATCAACATGATGCAAAACATGACATGATATGCATGATGAGATATGCAATGCTTATGTGCGCTCCGGAAGGTAAATGATGAACCAGGCATCAACTTGGCAAACCAAGCATGCCACTGAAAGATGAGATGATTTCGTTGAAATCGATATAAAGATCACGGAATCGGATGCACGGTTTGCAAATGGCAAGCAAAACAAGAATGGCGCAAATCTGCCATAAACAGCATGATGCCACTTAGCAAGCAACAATTAATTAAGCTACTGCACCCAAACGTAACAACAAAGCACATGGCAGTGATCTACACATGATGCTTGACAAAAGATGAGCACCGAGCTACGGCTAGTTCACATCATAACAGGTTCAAACAAGCATGGCAAAAGTGCACAAAGTAACAGGCTGGACATGGCAAAAACAGCATCAGGTTGCAATGTTCAGAGCAACAAAACTACATGCTACAGGAGCTTAAAATAGCAAAACAAGGCATGGCATGAATCTACTCAAAGCCTATAACAAAAGTCCCTTACTGACCATAAGCCAAAAAGGACTAGAAAATATAGTAACACCCATGTCAATATTGAAAGTCTTGTTAACAGATTCAGCAACTTGACATGTCAAAAACTGATAACGAGAGGGCATGTTTACAAGCTCAATGCACTCACTACAGAGCCTTAAATGATAAACTAAGCATACATACATCAAGAAGACATGACATAGAAGACATACATGGCAAGAACAATAACATAGCATGTATGGATCAACCACAACAAGCTTGGCAAAATTGAATAACATGTAAACAATCTGCCAGGAAACATTTGATAGCAAAAGTAGAGCTCGATTGACTCAAGCTATGGCACTCCATAATTCAAAAACAAAGGCATGAATGGATAGAGCAAGACATGCTTTACAAAACACCCTTACTGAAGTATCTCAAAATGTGCATAGATCTCTCGGTATCATCAAGTAAACATGGCATCAAAATCAGCTAAAACAGGGCTGAAATCAGCAACATCAGGAAACCTACTTTGCATGCTTGTGCTAGTCACCACATAGATCACAAAAATACATGGCATACACCCCTGGAAAGATGACATGGCATTTTACAAAACACATGTAGGACTCAAATTCATAGGGTGCACATATTAATCATGGCAAAATAACAAAAGTGCAAGTCTGATGAAAATCAGAAACTAACATCACATAGCACTCTTCCAACAGCATTTCGGGCATCAAGATGAGCTCAAATGAAAATGATGCAATGGAATGAAATGATCTACTCTTCGAGGCGAACATTTTGACATATTATACGCATAAAATGGATCTACGGATGCGAAGATATAGCATGTTGAAAATGACCAAAATCATTGGATGCAAAAGACTTGGAGAAGAAAAGGGAGGGAAGAAGTCAACGGCTGAACTCGAGGCCGGATCCGATCGAGCGGATCGGGCGCCGCGCTGGCTGCCCGCGAGTCGCTGAAGGCGGCCGCGAGGGGCCGAGGCGGGGCAGAGCCGAGGGCGGCGACTGGGTCGGCGGCGGCGGTGCCGGCAGCGGCGGGCGGTGGCCGGGCCGGGCGGAGGCGGCCGGAGCCGCGGGCAGCGCGGGCGGCGTGAGGCGCCGCGGGTCGCGCTTCTTCGGGGAGCGGCCAAGGGCGGAGGGCGCGGCCCCCAGGCGGCGCGGCGGCGGCGACTGGACCCTGGGGATGACGGGCGCCCGCGATTGGCCGGCGGCGGGCGGTCGGACGTGTCCGGCTCGCCCGGACGTGTCCGGCGGCGCGGAGGGGCGAAATAGCTAGGGTTTCGGGGGATGATCCGGATTTCGGGGGAGGTTTGCTTAAATAGGCATAGAGGGAGCTAGGAGAGTCCAAATGAGGTGTAGTTTTCGCCCACACGATCGTGATCGAACGACGGAGAGCATGGGAGTGACTTAGATGGGTTATTAGGCTGTTTTGAAGGGGTGTTGGGCTGCAACTTAAAAGAGGCCTTTGCGAGAGTGCGGTTAACCGTTGGAGTACCAAACGAGCTCCAAATGACCCGAAACTTGACCGGTGGTCTACGGGTGGTATACCAAGGCCACTAGACAAACCTCGGTCCATTTCGAGAAGGTTTAATACCCGCACACGGAAAAACGTAAAAGGACCGCCGGGGAGATAGGAGTGCGGATTGCAAAACGGACAACGGAAAAATGCTCGGAATCATGAGACGAACACGTATGCAAATGCGATGCACATGATGACATAATATAAAATGCATGACATGGACAAAATGCAAAAAGAGGAAAAACCCAACCACGGAGGGAATATCATATATCAATGCCGAAAATGGCAAGAGTTGGAGTTACAAATATGGAAAGTTACTTCCGGGGTGTTACAACACTCCACCACTACAAGAGGATCTCGCCCCAAATCTAGGACTGAAAGAACTCCGGATACTCAGAACGGAGGTGATCCTCGCGCTCCCAAGTAGCTTCTCGGTCGGAATGGTGTGACCACTTCACTTTCAGGAATTTGATTGACTTGTTGCGAGTCTTGCGCTCGGTTTCTTCAAGAATAGCAACGGGGTGCTCATGATAAGAGAGATCTTCTTGAAGGTCAATCTCTTGAAGTTGATAGTGCGCTCAGAGTCTTGAAGCACTTGCGAAGCTGTGACACGTGAAACACATCGTGCACGCTTGCAAAGTTGGATGGAAGCTCGTTGATAGGCGAGATCGCCTCTTTTCCCAATGATCTTGAAAGGACCCACGATCTAGGGGCAAGCTTCCTTTGATACCGGGTTGACGAGTGCCTTTCATTGAGAGACGCGGAGGTAGACATGGTCTCCGATTTCAAAAGTCACATCACGGTGCTTATCATCATAATAGCTCTTTCCGCGCGATTGCGCGGCTTTGAGATTCTCACGAATGACTTGCACATTTCTTACGCTTCGTGATCAAGTCATTGCCAAGAAGTTGGCGCTCACATCTCGGACCAATTGAGAGGAGTACGGCACTTTCGCCATAGAGAATTTCGAATGGGGCCTTGCCCGAACTCGCTTGGAAGCTGTTGTTGTAAGAGAACTCGGCATAAGGAAGACAATCTTCCCACTTCATACGAAAGAAATGACACAAGCCCCGAGCATATCTTCAAGGATTTGATTAACTCGCTCAACTTGGCCACTTGTTTGAGGATGGAAAGCTGTCTGAAACGAATGTTGGTGCCCATGGCCTTCGAAAAGAATCCCAAAACTTGGAGGTAAAGATGCTGCCACGGTCGAAGAGATCACTTGAGGAATGCCGTGCAAGGAGACAATCCTCGAGGTGTATAGCTCGCCAACCGAGCTGCTGTGATGGATTCTTTGATAGGAAGAAAATGAGCCACTTTAGTAAGCTTGTCAATGACAACGAAGATAGCATCATTTCCACGCTTGGACTTTGGAAAGCCATCACGAAGTCCATTTCAATATGATCAAACTTCCATTCGGAATAGCAAGAGGTTGGAGGAGACCAGCTGGTCTTTGGTGTTCGCTTTCACTCTTCTCGCAGACATCACACTCATTCACGAATTGAGCAATTTCTCGCTTCATTCGAGTCCACCAATATGACTGCTTGAGGTCATGGTACATCTTCGCACTTCCGGGATGAATGGATAGAAGCGAATTGTGAGCCTCGCTCATAATGACTTTTCGAGATCACCCTTAGGAACCACAATCCGTCCTCAAAGAACAGAGTGTCTTTGTCATCAACGTGGAAGCACTTGTACTTGAAATGCCCTTGTCGATACCACGCTTCACCTTTTCACCATGGCATCGAGAAGTTGAGCCTCACGAATCTGATCTTCCAAAGTAGGAGAGACTATGAGGTTGGCAAGAAAGCCTTGAGGAACAACTTGAAGATTCAGCTTATGGAAAGATTCACAAAGATCCGGCCGAAGGGCTTGAGGATTAGGCTGTTGCGTAAGCTTTCCTGCTCAAAGCATCTGCAATGACATTGGCTTTGCCCGAGTATACTCAATACTTGGGTTGTACTCTTGAATCATTTCGACCCATCGAGTCTGCTCGAGGTTGAGGTTGGGCTGAGTGAAGATGTACTTGAGACTCTTGTGATCGGTGAAAATGTCCACTTTCCTTCCCAACAAGAGATGTCTCCAAGTTATCAATGCATGGACAATCGCCGCCAACTCAAGATCGTGAGTGGGGTAGTTCTTCTCGTTGGGCTTCAATCTGGCGAGAGGTATAAGCCACAACTCTCTTCTCTTGCATTAACACAGCACCGAGACCTTGAAGAGAAGCATCACGAAAACTTCAAATGGCTTGGATTCATCAGAGGAGTCGAACAGAGCTGTGACGAGTTTCTCTTTGAGGGTATTGAAAGCAACGCCACACTCGGGAGACCGTACATACTTCACATGCTTCGGAGGAGGTTGGAAAGAGGCTTTGCAATCTTGGAGAAGTTCTCAACGAATCTTCGCAATAGCTTGCAAGACCAAGAAAATCATGGAGCTGCTTGACATTCTGAGGAGGTTCCCAATTCACAATTGCGGACACCTTCTCGGGATCAACAGCGATGCCCTTGGCAGAGATGATATGACCAAGATAAAGCACTTCATCAAGCCAAAATTCACATTTGGAGAACTTAGCATAGAATTGATACTCTCTGAGCTTGTCTAGCACCAATCGCAAATGTTTGGCATGATCCTTCTTATTCTTGGAGAAGACCAAAATATCATCAAGATAGACCAAGACGAATTCATTGGTGTAGGGGTTGAATATGAAGTTCATCATCCGAGAGAATGTTGGAGGAGCATTGACAAGGCCGAAAGACATGACAAGATATTCATAAGAACCAAAGCTTGTTCGAATGCTGTCTTGGGAATATCTTGTTCACGAATGCGAATCTGATGATACCCCATACGAAGGTCAAGCTTAGAGAACATCAGTAGCACCTTTGAGTTGCTCGAAAAGCTCATTGATGTTGGGAAGTGGATACTTGTTCTTGATTGTCTTCTTATTCAATGGACGGTAATCGACGCAAAGTCGGTCCGTGCCATCCTTCTTCCGGACAAAAGAACACCACAACCCCAAGGAGATGAACTCGGTCCGATCAAACCCAGACGCTCTTGTTCATCGAGCTGCTTCTTCAATTCCTTCAGCTCATCAGTCCAAGCTTGTATGGACGCTTGCAAACGGGTTCGATGCGGTGCTCAAGATCGATAACGAACTCAAGCTGGCCGATGAGGAGGCATACCCGGAAGCTCTTACGAAAGACATCTTGGTACTCACAAACGATCGAATCGAGAGATGGCATTCAATTCGCCCTTCTCATTGAGAGAAAACAACCAATGGTTTCATCACGAGCGCATAGATGATCACATCATTAGAAGAGTGAGTCAATTGAATTTCCCTGGCAGCACAATCAAGTTGAGCTTTGTGCTGATAAAGCCAGTCCATTCCGAGAATAAGATCAATATCCGAGTCACCAAGAACCACTGGTTTAGAAAGAAATCTATAATCGCCCATCTTGATAGAAACATCCGGACGCAAACATTAGATATCATTTGCATGCCCGGGACACAATCTTCAACGGAATAGGAATCTTTTCCGTCACAAACTCATGCTTGGCAACAAAAGGTCTGAAATGAAAGAAAGCGATGCACCAAGATCAAATAAGACTTTAGCAGAATATCATTAATCGAGAGATTACCCATGATCACATCAAGAATCCTCCGCTTGAGCTGCATTCATCATATTGACCTTGGCATACTTTGGATTATGCTTGACCTTTGCATTGCTGGAAGATTTCACAGAGGAGGAGGCGGAAGACGCCTCGTTGAAGCACTTGTTCAGATAGTGACCCTTCTCACGACACTTGTTGCAAGTGACCTCGAGAGCGGACGGTGGTAAGGAGCACTTGACCTTGGAGCTTGAGAATTAGACTTGTTCGATAGCTTGGGTTGGGTGGGTGGGAAGATCCACGGCCACCTGAGTTCTTCTCTTTGGTAAGGCCGACGGAACGGAGGAGGGGCAGGTAAAACTTCTGCTGCTTGGCTGCCACTTGAGAGGACGAAGAGAACTGAATCTGCATCCCCGATTCTCTTCTTAGAAGCCTCACATTTGAGCTGGGCAGCTTCTTGCTTCAGAGCCATGTTGTAGAAATCATCATACTTATCTGGCTCAAACAGCACAAGAGGTAATTGCAGATCTTCTCTCGCACCACCTCTGAATTGATAGATCATACTCCTTTCATCGTGCACGCCTTGCTTAGCAAAACGAGCGAGCTCGAACTGGATATTGTATTGATAGACAGACATGTTGCCCTGCTTGAGATTGCGGAACTCCTCACGCTTGCTCTCAACAACACTTTTGAATGTGATGAGCTCTGAAATCACGGCGAACTCATCCTGTAATGACACGACCTCCTCTCGAATCTTTGTATTGTCTGGTACCACTCAGCAGCTTGATCCTTGAGTTGAAACGATGCAAACTTGACAAAGTCCTCAGGTCGACATTGCTACAATCAAAGTGCTTGCAGATGTCCACTAACCAATCGCCAGCCGTCTGTGGCCTCAACACGTAAACCGAAAGACTTCGCTGATTAGCGAGGAACCGATCGAGAGTAGCAAAGTGTGGCTGATTGTTGCCTTGACCTTGATTTCCTTGATTGCCTTGCCCTCGAGTACGTTCTTGCAAGAGCTGCAAAATCATCGAGCATTGGCATTGGTGGCTGCCATGATAGCTTGCCGTGCCTCCGGAGGCGGAGGTGGAGGTGGAGGTGGAGGATTCGATCGATCCCCATCATTGCGATCCGGATTCGACGCTGCTGGCGGAGCCATCTCGAGAGGGTGACATCCGTTAGTCCTTTGATAGACAAAAAGATAAGTAGAATCAACGGATAGAAATTGCAACATATAGTCTTCACAATAAACATTCAACAAGAATGAACGAATGAATTCCAAAGTTAATCATCACACGCCCAATAAGGTGAGAAGCCACTTAGATAAAGATATGGAAACAACATCATCTTAGAAACAATTCAATATCACAATCGAAAACAAAAGATTGGCTTCTAGAATGAGCCGAACAAACACATGATAGAGATTTCACCAAAGTGTTAGTGGTGGGGCCCACACGGACACGACGATAGCGGACGTCACGAATGACTAACAAGACGCCCCGAATCAGCATAGCCAAGGATTCTTTAAGACGCCTCGCGACCACTCGTGAATCGACCGTGAATGGGCGGACCACTAGACGTTGAACCCCAATCTCAAATCATACATCCGTCGGAAAGAATATCCCGTAAGCTACTAGAATTCCCACCTATAAACTCCCGAAACTTTCGGTTATGCAACTGGTGTTGGGGATACAGGGACACAAAATATATCACCCAAACTAACAATACCTAGATCCAATTGTATCCATCCGTCAACACATAACCAAGAAATCCTCGAAATCGTGTACCTCGACCTTCAAAAACATCCGTTATACAAGTCATGGCAATACTCCAAGACTCGCCACAAGATCGGGCTATCGGGTTATCTCACCAACAACTGCACAAAAGAGATTTCGATGTCGGCAAAACTCGTATTCCAGAATCGCAACGATAAAATTGTGACGACAACACCTCGGAGCTCAACTCCCCGGACACCGCCACAACCCCTAAATGTCGAGGCACCAAGAACAATGTTCTCGTCACAAAACCATCGGAACGATTCCAAGATACCCACGTGATCCTAAAATTTTTTTAGTGAAATTTGAGAAGAGAAGAGTCAAAACTCTACGTCGGGATACCTCACCAGAGCGATTTAAGGACCTGGGAAGTAAAAGAATCCTACTCTCCGATATATATAATCCTAAGACTCAAAACATTTTCCATTCTAGACTCAACAACGCCAAGAAACAATCAAGTAGGGGCTCCTAAGTCGGGAAGGCTCGATTACCAACTTGTAGCGCCCGATGCGGTTATATCTCCCACGTGTCGAGGCACGACTTAGAGGCATAACCGCATTGAAAGCAATGTCGCAAGTGAGGTAATCTTCACACAACCCATGTAATAATTAAGGAAAGAGATACATAGTTGGCTTACAATCACCACTTCACACAAGACATAAATAAACATCCATCATTCAGAGTACACTCAAGGTCCGACTACGGAACCAAAATAAAAGAAGATACCCCAAATGCTACACAGATCCCCGAATCGTCCCAACCGGGCACCACTATCGATCATCTGGAAAAGACACATAGTAACGACCACGTTCCTCGTCGAACTCCCACTTGAGCTCGGTTGAATCACCTGCACCGGCCTCATCGGAACCTCGCAACTGTTTTGAAGTATCCGTGAGTCACGGGACTCAGCAATCTCACACCCGCGAGATCAAGACTATTTAAGCTTATAGGAAGGACAGAGTAGTAAAGTGGAGCTGCAGCAAGCGACTAGCATATATGGTGGCTACTTCGCAAAAGAGAGCGAGAAGAGGAGCAAAGCACGGTCGTGAAGCTAGTAGTGATCAAGAAGTGATCCTGAACTACTTACGCCGACATAACTCCAACATCGTGTTCACTTCCGGACTCGCCGAGAAGAGACCATCACGGTTACACACGCGTTGATGTGTATTTTATTTGAGGTCAACTTTGGGTTTTCTACAACCGACATTAACAAATTCCCATCTGCCTCATAACCGCGGGCACGGCTTTGAAAGATATTACCTGCAGGGTGTCCCAACTTAGCCCATTATAAGCTCTCACGGTCAACGAAGGATATTCTTCTACGGGAAGACCCGATCAATCTCGAATCCGGACTACAAGACATTTCGACAAAGAATAAAACAAGACCAGCAAAGCCGCCCGATTGTGCCGACAAATCCCGATAGGAGCTGCACATATCTCGTTCTCGTGGCACATCCGGATGAACACTACGTGACGGCAACCAAGATGCCCCAAGTTGCCTCAGGTGGCACCGCAAGTGGCTTTAGTTTGGACCAACACTCGAGGAGCATTGGCCGGGGGTTAAATAAAGATGACCCTCGGGCTCGCGAAAACCCGGGAAAAAGGCTTAGGTGGCAAATGGTAAAACCAAAGTTGGGCCTTGCTGGACGAGTCTTATTCAAAGCGAACTGTCAAGGGGTCCCATAAATCACCCAACCGTAAGGAACGCAAAATCAAGGAACATAACACCGGTATGACGGAAACTAGGGTGGCAAGAGTGGAACAAAACACTGCATAAGGCCGAGCCTTCCACCCTTTACCAAGTATATAGATGTATTAATTAGCAGATATATATTGTGATATCCCCAACAAGTAAACATGTTCCAAAGAGGAACAACATCTCCATGTTCCAACAAGGAACAAACTTCAGCTTCACCTGCAACTAGCAACGCTATAAGAGGGCTGAGCAAAGCGGTAACATAGCCAATCAACGGTTTGCTAGGAAAGGATGGTTAGGGGCTGACATGGCAATATGGGTGGCATGATATAGCAAGTGGTAGGCATCGCAGCATAGGCATAGCAAAAGAGCGAGCAACTAGCATAGCAAAGATAGAAGTGATTTCGAGGGTATGGTCATCTTGCCTGCAATGTTCTCGAGTTGTCGAAAGCTTGATCCTCGAAAGCGTTCTCAACAGGCTCCTCGTTCACGTACTCGCCTCCGACTCTACCCAAAGCAACAACACAAACAAAGGAACCACAATAAATCACGGTGCAATGCACAATCAACATGATGCAAAACATGGCATGATATGCATGATGAGATATGCAATGCTTATATGCGCCCGAAGGTAATGATGAACCAGGCATCAACTTGGCAAACCAAGCATGCCACTGAAAGATGAGATGATTTCGTTGAAATCGATATAAAGATCACGGAATCGGATGCACGGTTTGCAAATGGCAAGCAAAACAAGAATGGCGCAAATCTGCCATTAACAGCATGATGCCACTTAGCAAGCAACAATTAATTAAGCTACTGCACCCAAACGTAACAACAAAGCACATGGCAGTGATCTACACATGATGCTCGACAAAAGATGAGCACCGAGCTACGGCTAGTTCACATCATAACAAGTTCAAACAAGCATGGCAAAAGTGCACAAAGTAACAGGCTGGGCATGTCAAAAACAGCATCAGGTTGCAATGTTCAGAGCAACAAAACTACATGCTACAGGACCTTAAAATAGCAAAACAAGGCATGGCATGAATCTACTCAAATCCTAGAACAAAAGTCCCTTACTGACCATAAGCCAAAAAGGACTAGAAATATAGTAACACCCATGTCAATATTGAAAGTCTTGTTAACAGATTCAGCAACTTGACATGTCAAAAACTGATAACGAGAGGGCATGTTTACAAGCTCAATGCACTCACTACAGAGCCTTAAATGATAAAATAAGCATACATACATCAAGAAGACATGACATAGAAGACATACATGGCAAGAACAATAACATAGCATGTATGGATCAACCACAACAAGCTTGGCAAAATTGAATAACATGTAAACAATCTGCCAGGAAACATTTGATAGCAAAAGTAGAGCTCGATTGACTCAAGCTATGGCACTCCATAATTTCAAACAAAGGCATGAATGGATAGAGCAAGACATGCTTTACAAAACACCCTTACTGAAGTATCTCAAAATGTGCATAGATCTCTCGGTATCATCAAGTAAACATGGCATCAAAATCAGCTAAAACAGGGCTGAAATCAGCAACATCAGGAAACCTACTTTGCATGCTTGTGCTAGTCACCACATAGATCACAAAAATACATGGCATACACCCCTGGAAAGATGACATGGCATTTTACAAAACACATGTAGGACTCAAATTCATAGGGTGCACATATTAATCATGGCAAAAATAACAAAAGTGCAAGTCCTGATAAAAATCAGAAACTAACAGCACATATCACTCTTCCAACAGCATTTCGGGCATCAAGATGAGCTCAAATGTAAATGATGCAATGGAATGAAATGATCTACTCTTCGAGGCGAACATTTTGACATATTATACGCGCAAAATGGATCTACGGATGCGAAGATATAGCATGTTGAAAACGGAACAAAATCATTGGATGCAAAAGACTTAGAGAAGAAAAGGGGAGGGAAGAAGTCAACGGCGCGGAACTCGAGGCCGGATCCGATCGAGCGGATCGGGGCGCCGGCGCGGGCTGCCCGCGAGCTCGCGGGAAGGCGGCCGGGCGAGGGGCCGAGGAAGGGCAGAGCCGGCCGGGCGGCGATCGGGTCAGCGTGGCCAGCAAGGCGGCGCGCGGCGGCGCTGGCCAAGGCGGAGGCGGCGAGCGGCAGCCAGCGGCGGAGGTGGAGAGCGCGGCGGGTGGCGCTGCTCGGGAGCGCCGGCGGAGCGGCGAGCGCCTCGGGCGGCGGCGGCGGCGACCGAGCCTTGGCCGGACTGGGCCGAAGCGGGCCGGGCAGCGGGTTGGAGAGAGGAGGCGGCGCGGGGGCGCGGGGCTGACGTGGCGCCCGCGATTGGCCGCGGCGGGCGGTTGGACGTGTCCGGCTCGCCCGGACGTGTCGGCGCGAGGGCGAAATAGCTAGGGTTTCGGGGATGATCCGGATTCGGGGAGGTTTGCTTAAATAGGCATAGAGGAGCTAGGAGAGTCCAAATGAGGTGTAGTTTTCGCCACACGATCGTGATCGAACGACGGAGAGCATGGGAGTGACTTAGATGGGTTATTGGGCTGTTTTGAAGGGTGTTGGGCTGCAACTTAAAAGAGGCCTTTGCGAGAGGCGGTTAACCGTTGGAGTACCAAACGAGCTCCAAATGACCGAAACTTGACCGGTGGTCTACGGGTGGTATACCAAGGCCACTAGACAAACCTCGGTCCATTTCGAGAAGGTTTAATACCCGCACACGGAAAAACGTAAAAGGACCGCCGGGGAGATAGGAGTGCCGGATTGCAAAACGGACAACGGGAAAAATGCTCGGAATCATGAGACAAACACGTATGCAAATGCGATGCACATGATGACATAATATAAAATGCATGACATGGACAAAATGCAAAAAGAGGAAAAACCCAACCACGGAGGGAACATCATATATCAATGCCGAAAAAGGCAAGAGTTGGAGTTACAAATATGGAAAGTTACTTCCGGGGTGTTACACTGGGGACCCCCGTTCCCAGAACGCCGACACCCAGGGACACGTACACATATAATTTTGCAATCCATTTTCGTGCACTATCACATGTCTCATGTAGATCAAATTTGATTTTGCACATTTTAATCCCTAGGAAATTAATCAATGTATAAAAAACGAATAGATGTTATCTATTTTTTTCAATTTTCAACACTAAACTCCTTTGGTCGCATGTTCGCTGCAGAAAAACTTTGACATGCATCTTTGGGCCACATGCACGTGGTGGTCCAAGGATACTCACTTGCGTGGATCCACGAGGTCGCCGTCCGGCACAATGACATGCGATGAGAGGGGTTAATTTGACCAACAAGGATGGTCATGTTTTGGTTTTTGTTATACGTACGCATTGAAGAGCGTGGCCGGGGGCAATACTACGCGGCATATAGGACACTCACTCACGTGTGATGCTTCCACCTGTGGGCCCGCGAGGTTGTTCTCCATCACTTTGACCCAGCAATGAGGTTTCTTTCGGGGTTGTGTTGCGGTAGGAGTATATAGTACACGTCGAAGAGGGGAGGAGGGTGCCAGGCTAGCACATATATACAACACACACGTCATGAATCGATCTCGCTCCGTGTGGGGACTTTTCGGTTTCTGAGGCAGGTGCCGCAAAAAAGTTGTGCATATTGGGTATTAAAAACATCACCAACCATTGGGCCACGTGCGTACGATGGTTGTCACTCATTCGCCTGCGGCTCATCCCTCCATTGGCCCGTGAGGTCATCGTCCATCTAATATATGACACAACGAGAAAGGTAATTTGACGAACAAGGAGGGTTATTTTCGGGTTGTGTTATGGTACGTACGTAGGAGTATATATTACGTGCGAAGAGGGAGGTATATATATATATATATATATATATATATATATATATATATATATATATATATATATATATATATATATATATATATATATATATATATATATATATATATATATATATATATATATATATATATATATACGTGTCATGAAACTCATTCGTCTGTGGGGGGCTTAAAGGTTTTTGAGGCAGGTGCCACATCAAAGTTCTACATACATATTAGGTATTCAAACATCACAACCACACATCTCTATAAATATGTGTTTGACCCACAAGAAAGCGATGGCGGTTGTCCTCTAGCACTCACTCACGGGGTTATCGACGAGATGCTTCGTCCATCTCTGTGTGCCCGCTTGGTCAATCACTTCGACCAACGGCAATACAGGTTAATTTCACTTATATTTAGGAGGGGATTAAGTTTTTATTCGTCTTATGCGGTTCGGTACATGCAACTATACTTCGCGCGCATGTGTACGCACGAATCCCTCCCACCGTGTCGAAGTGGTGGGGGATGGAGCACGCGACGCATCACAAACCAGATCTGTGTGGGGACTGTGTTTTTTTCGACGCATGCATGCACCACATCAAAATGTTGTGCTTTTGGTATTCAAACATATATGCATGCATCACACATGTCCATACATATGTTCGGGGCACAGACATGCAGTTGTTGTCTTTGGACACTCCCTCGCTTGGTTATCATCGACGGCCTATATATTCGTGGGCCCGCGTGGACGTCTCCATCACTTCGACCAACAATGAGAGAGAGGTTACCAGGGTGGATTCTTCTTGTCTTGGTTCGCGTTACCGTATAGTCGTACGTCGATCACGGTGAGATTCAAGACCTAAGGTTGAGGGCTCGCATACACAAGAATCAAAGTTGTGCATTGGTTATATTCAAACACCACATGACACTTCATACATATGTTTGGGCCACACACGCACGCAGTGGTTGTCTTCAGGCACTCCCTCACGTGGTTATCGGCGATAAGCTAGCCTATTTTGTGGGGCCGCGTGTGGAACGTCAATGCATGACTTTGACCCAACAAACAAGAGAGGTTATACGACCAAGGTGGTGATTCTTCTTGGTCAGTCTTACAATACGCCTTGGTGAGAGGCCCCCTCCCACTGACTCAAAGTGTGTTTGGGGGGGGGGGGCACAGTACTACTTCGTACTGGTTGAACCTCCTTGGGGTTGGGGATGCCCGGTTAATTTCGATGCTCATGTGCCACATCAAATTTATGATTTGGTTATTTAAATATCATAGCACATCATTTTCACACACACACACACACACACACACACACACACACACACACACATGTACACACACACAAACACACACACATCGGGCCACCCGCAGGTGTGGTTGCTGAGGGAGTCCTGGACTAAGGGGTCCTCGGGCGTCCGACCTATTATCAATGGGCCGGACTGATGGGCTGTGAAGACATGAAGGCCGAAGACTGTACCCGTATCCGGATTGGACTCTCCTTGGCGTGGAAGGCAAGTTTGGCGATCAACTATGAAGATTCCTTCTTATGTAACCGACTTTATGTAACCCTAGACCCCCCCGGTGTCTATATAAACCAGAGGGTGTAGTCCGGAAAGGATATACTCATTACCATAGTCATACAGGCTAGACTACTAGGGTTTAGCCATTACGATCTTGTGGTAGATCAACTCTTGTAATACTCATATTCGTCAAGATCAATCAAGCAGGAAGTAGGGTATTACCTCCATAGAGAGGGCCTGAACCTGGGTAAACATCGTGTCCCCCGTCTCCTGTAACCATCGACCTTAGACGCACAGTTCGAGACCCCCTACCCGAGATCCGTCGGTTTTGACACCGACATTGGTGCTTTCATTGAGAGTTCCACTGTGACGTCAATGAAAGGTTTGATGGTTCGCCTTGTCCTTAAAGTCAACATCACTTCCGGGGGAGTCCTGGCCCCAGCCAAACCCTCCGGCAGGGCGGCTTTACCATGATCGCCCGTTCGGCCGTTGAGCCGACGATGACCTCTCGGGCCATCGAAAAACCCCTTCATATCAACTCCGAACACTCCAAGCAGATGGATCTGGCAGATTTTTCGTCCTTGAACGAGTTCCTAGATCGCATTGCCACTTTGGGAATCGCTATAGATTACGACCGGATCGGGCTTAAAACCGATCAAGGAGAAATCAAAACTCCACCGGTCACCCACCAGATAGCGGTAGTCGAGGAGCAGGACGGCGAGTCTTGTTCTATATCGAAGACGGACTATGTTCGGATCGCCAATCAGGAAGACCCGGATACCCACCAGCGAAAGGATGCGACCAGCCCTCCGAACATAGAATCGGACGGCATTCCTAAACAATCAGAAGATACTCCAGAGCCCGGACTATTGAGTCTGGAAGGTCTTCAGACTCCGGACAATCGGTCAGGTCAGGGTTCAGATTTAATTCCACCCACCCACTCGGACATAGACGCTCTCATGAGCATAAAACAGTAGTCTCAGGAAACGGTCCACCGCTTCTGGGCCAGATTCCTCCTTTTCAAAGACAAGGTAAAATATTGCCGCGACGAGGACGCGTTATCAGCGTTCTGCAACAATTACGCGGACGAATGAATTCTCAACGCCATCAATCGCCGCTGCATACTGAAGTTTGCTGACTTAGCAACTATCGTACAGAAGTACAACGCAATGGAAAGCACCTGGAAAACTGAGGCAGCTTGCTGGGAACCGTCGGTCCCAACTCAACTCCTCCTACAGGCGAAGAGGGCGCACCCCCGTGGCACGCCAAGTCCAACAGTCAAGAAACATAAACCCATTACGCGGCACGGCACCGTTCTGGAGGGATGGCTCGATGGCCCATGCAAAATACACACGACACCTGATACCGTGGCAACCCACAGCTTTAGAGCATGTTGGATACTACGGCAGGTACCCAAGAGCGGCGAGGACATCCTTATCAAGCACACCCCAGAGCAGCACCCTCCAGAAAATGATGACACAAGAGTATTGACGGTCTTCGGAACATTTGCTTCAAACAACAAGCGCAAAAGGGCACTTCGCGACCTCACCGAAGTCTGCCAAATCGCTGCAATAAATCCTTGAAATGACACGGCTATAACATTCAATGTCGGTGACGAACCGACGTACAGGACAGTCCGAGTGCCAGCCGCATTAGTCCTTAGTCCCATCGTGGACGGGTTTCGACTTAAAATTTGAGAGATGGAAAGTCGTTGGCTTCAGCCCCCATGCCACGAGTGCTGGGGTGTTCGGGATAAACTTGAGCACTCTTCTTCCCACTCTTGGGTCCATCTAGGGAGGCGCTCAACACAACGAACAAGGAAACTGGACTTATAATGCTTGAACACTCTCACTTAGCCATAGAATTCTATAATTTTAAATTTCGGCGAAGCCCCTAGTATTCGGAAGACAGAGTTCGGGGCGCTATCCATGGCTTGGCCGGACAATTCCGGTTCCTCGCTCTAAGGTCATAAGTCTTTAGGGACCCAAAAAAACCTCTCGAACAGTGACCGGCTCTCGCCCTATCATGACGGTCAGTTTTAGCATTCTCCACTGAGGTGCTCGACCCAGCTCAACTAGGGCACAATCGCAGTGGTTCTCCCGGTGCTACCTTAGCCGATATAACGGAACGTGAGGTACCAAAACACAGGAGCCGGGCAAACCCAACTATTTACCCAAGACATGATTGAGCCGATTCATATAATGCTATAAGTTGAGGGTGCCGCACTTGTGAAAGTGTTAGGACTTATCACACCATAATTTTGGGATACTTAAGCCTCGGTGTATTGGCCGTACCTAAAGTGTACGGTTGCAACATGTCATGAAATGAACATATGCATAGATAAAGGAAGTAGTGCAATAATAAGCAAAAGCTATGTATTGTTTATTCAAAAGGTACTCAATGAAAGCAGAGCGATACAAATAGTGCGATAAGCAAGGGATGGGACTATCTAACATGTCCCCCTCCGGGGTAAGCTGCGGGATGGTATGTAAAACAGGTATAATGCTCGTAATAGAGACCACTGAACACTCGGCGTGGCTTTACGCTTCCACGGCTGTTGCATCGTGAGTTGGCGATTCTAGTGCCCGGCGGGACTTCGAAAGACGGAGTCCTGAAAGTAAGAAAAGGAAGAAAAATGAAAAAGAAAAGGAATGACACAATCGGGGCCCTGGTGCGGTCGAGCCGCATTCTTGGCGTGCCGTGGTCTTGCCCTTGCTATATGCCCATGGTAACTCCAGGCGTAATTATATACGCGTAATACTAACCGCAATTTCGCGAGGGCTGGGGTTGGGGCCAGATTACTCTGTGAGCTTGAATCGTGCCAGCGGTCTTGTTGTAGGTTACTCGGTAGCGCTTGGCGGTCCGGTCCGGACGCTTAGTGGCGGACTCGAGAATTGCTGTGAGAGGCTGCTTTGTACCTCCGCCGCGAGGGCCGCCGTGTGCTCCTTCGTTCGGAGAGAGCGTTCGGTGTTTCCATTGACCGTGATTACTCCTGAGGGCCTGGCATCTTGAGCTTGAGGTATGCGTAGTGCGGCACTGCATTTTACTTTGCAAATGCGGTTCGTTCGAGCAGTGCATGATAGCCGCTGCGGAATGGGACGATGTCGAAGATTAACTCTTAACCCGGAAGTTATCCGGGATCCTAAGACCACCGAGTGTAAGCGAGCCCGTACAACTGGCCTCTACACCGGTATGACGCCTTTAAAGGTCGTCTTTGTAGGTTTAATCCTTGAGGGTCTATGCCCATTTTGCGATTGTATCACGATAAAGCGAGTTCAGGCTGCTGCGCGCGTCTATCGGGACTACGGTTAGGTGAAATCCGTCAATAATTGGGTCAAGAACCAATGCGGCGAAACCGCTGACGAATGCTAGTGGGGTGGTCCCTTGATCGATGGTGATCGGGCAGGAAGACCATGGGTTGAACTTTGGGGCGTGGCTCCATCGCATATCGTCCCTTAGTGCGCTTCCGCTCCCTTTTGGGTATGTGGGTTGCGTATATCATGTTCACCATCCGCACTTGTGTGGGAAAACCTTCATCCTCTATTGTTCGGCGGGGCTCTTCCTCGTCTTCGAGGAGGCGCATAATTATAATCCTCGACCTCTCTTTACGCCCTTGTCATGCGGACTTGCTTCTCCCTCCTCCTGCGCTGAGTACTTCTTTGAGGGGTTGTCTTCGCACTGTCCGGGTGTTATTATCTCCGTGCGGAATCACCGTTTTATTGTGGCGGGATTTAGAGCGGCGCCCAGCGTCGGCGCTTCGGTTTCTTCTTGGAGGGTCATCCTCCGTTGTTCCATCACCGTTCCCATCTTTTGGGATGTCCACCATGTATATGTCATATGTGAGGTGGCCTTCGAGTGCCCTCTAGGCGCTGGGTCTTGGTAAATCTCCGGCATCGTCGTCCCATACCGTCGATGTCTTGGTCGAAGTCGAACATGTCGGTTAAATCATGGACAGTGGCTACAAAGTGGGTGGTGGGTGGGCGTTGAATTTCTTCGTCGTCCGTATTCCAACCTTCTTGTCCGTAGTCCGGGAAGGGCTCTCCGGATAAAGAAAGAGACTTTAGTGAATTCAGGATGTCGCCAAAGGGCGAGTGCTGAAAGATGTCTGCGGCAGTGAACTCCATGACCGGCGCCCAATCGGATTCGATCGGCACGGTCGTGGAGGGTTCGAGTCCGGCACCACAGGTCGAGGTCTTATAAAGGACAGGGATGGAGTTGGCTCAATCGCCGTAGAGATTGTAGCCCAGGCGTGTCCAACCGCTCGTCCTCGATCGAGAATCCGGCCCGGATTAAGGGTCGGGCGGATCTTTGATGCGGCCTCCAGGGCCTTTGTCGGCTGCGAGCTAGATCATGCCCATCGAGAGCGGTCTGTGCAGCAGCGCGGCTCGAATCCGTCGAATATCAAGTCTCCACGGATATCGGCCGTATAGTTCAAACTTCAAATCTGACCTGCTGGCGGCGTAGCTTCGATCTGCTCCGGATGGCCAAGCGAATTGGGCGCGATGCAAAGCCGCGAATCTGAAGAACATCCGGGAGAAAAGTCCACCACGGACGCGTCGTTGTTGATGATCGGAAGAGCCATCGGGCCTATTAGTGGCGACAGAGGAACTCTCAATGAAAGCACCAATGTCGGTGTCAACACCGGCGGATCTCGGGTAGGGGGTCCCGAACTTTGCGTCTAGGCAGATGGTAACAGGAGACAAGGGACACGATGTTTTTACCCAGGTTCGGGCCCTCTCGATGGAGGTAATACCCTACTCCTGCTTGATTAATATTGATGATATGGGTAGTACAAGAGTAGATCTACCACGAGATCAAGGAGGCTAAACCCTAGAAGCTAGCCTATGGTATGATTGTTGTTAGTCCCCACGGACTAAAACCCTCCGGTTTATATAGACACGGATAGGTTAGGGTTACAGAGTCGGTTACAATGGTAGGAGATCTACATATCCGTATCGTAAGCTTGCCTTCCACGCCAAGGAAAGTCCCATCCGGACACGGGGCGAAGTCTTCAATCTTGTATCTTCATAGTCTTGGAGTCGGTTGTGATGATAGTTCGCTATCCGGACATCCCTAGTCCAGACACCCTCGGTCGCCCCAGGCCTCGATTCCCTCTGTTCTACTACGGCCGATCTCTACTAGCTGACTGCCTGCCTCACCAGCGACTTGCCGTCCCCGGACGGCATGACTCTAGTAGGAGATGCCGGACTAACAGGAGGTCAGGAGCCGCTCGCCCAACAGCGTCACCGCTGCCCAGGCGCGCCGCCGTGCCTACCTTCCCAGTCCGATCAGGGCTCAGGCGTGCAGCACCCACTAAGCCAACCCGATTTATCCTGAGATAAGTCCTCAACACTCAGCAGCCACTCCTCATCACCCATTTTCTAATTGATTCATTACTCATTAGGCAGGACTGTCATTAGGGTTTGTTGTGTGCTCAGTGCTACCTATACTTAATGGTTCAGATGTATTTCGATAATCTTTAGTCCCTGTAAAGTTCACAGGGTTTTCAAAATTCTGGCCCTAGGAACAGACACTAGTCATTTTGGATTGTTGGTCGTAGTGACATTAACCCAGATTACTATTGCAAGCCAGGTTTGCTGACAATTTTACTTGTCTTTCTTACTCATTCGATATAATATCCAATTATTCACGTTGATTAGTTGCAAACAATAAGTGCTAGAGAAACTACTTGATTCAGATTTTGGACGGTCTCTTACTACAGTTACAGTTCTGCATACTTGTCCTAGTAAGCTCACAAGTAAATGATTGATTCACTACATCTATGGTTGCCTTGTCATATTTGTTGTCAATATTCTTTTAGGGTGGACCACCCTGTTTCTAAATACTGCAACCGTAGACATGAGTGAATAGTATTTCTCTATGTGATCTCTTCCGTCATGTGTGGGCAACGAACACTGCATTGTATAGAAAGAAAGTGTCATTTCCAGCTTTTACATAGGCTTCGATCTTTTACATGGATTACAATCTGCCTACTTGCTTTGTGTCACACTACCAACACTCCACCCTTGAAGCTAAACATTATGCCACTCATAGTTCCGTAGTTTATTTGTTCAAATACGAATTTCATATGATTCTAATGTTCCTACTTCAGTTTTGAAATGTGTATACTTTGTTATAGAGACATAAGGGGTTTGTATTTACTGTGTGTGAATGCAGTCAAGCCGCAGTTGGGGTGAACTTTGCATATGCAGGGGTATATAGGGAGGCATTCTTCGAGTTGAATCCGCAATGCATTCCATAGATAATCTGACTACTTTTTATGTTTTCATGAATCTCAGATTCTGAACAGCATCATAATGATTATGAGCTTGCGCGCATGAAAAGGATAAAGTAGAAACATGCCATGGCTGTCAAACTTGGCATTAAGGGACTGAAATCAAGTCCGGATGCAATGCAATGCAAACGCTCTCCACGTCTGATTCATGCTCGAGAATATGATCCTAACAGTGATTCAGAGCTAGAGGATACCTAAGTCAATGTAGCTCCCTAGTGGAGGAGTCAGAGGAAGATGCCCTATCTTATTCACCCATCAAGGTGCTTGCTCTAACTTTCCAAGGTTATATTTGTCGCACATATCTTGCAACTGATGCTTTGCATTGCTTCTACTTTGTTGAACTGCTATTAGCTTAGTTTACACATCATGTATGTGAATATGCCCTGCCTATCCATTTTCAGTACATATTCCATGTGTCATCATACCATATTTATCCTTTCAAATGTTGTTCTTGTGTATCAGACGTTCAAAAGGAAGAGGGCGATTGCTGATCGTGGAGGACCACAAGCAAAGTATTTGGAAAAGGAAGTGGCACCTGATAAATCAAATAGGCCATTAGGTGCAGTTGCAATATCACCTGACCCGCAAAACACCCCAACTCTAGCAGACACTAGCCCTACTACACTGGTCATTTCTGATGCCCCAACTCAGTAGACCCCAACTGCAGCAAACATTATGATTATGCCAGTTGACATAGCACCAGCTCTACGACGTTGAACCCCCATTCCAGCAAAGAGTACACCAAATCCAGTTGCCAAATCCCTTTTCGAACCAGAGAGAGCCCCAATTGCAGCAAATAGGACCCCTGTTCCATTTCTTCCTAGTTTAGAAGACAAAGCTTATATTGTTGTCAGGAACTTTGTGCGCATCTTTCCTTCATGGAAAGATTATACCGTAGACACAGAATAATTTCCAGCCTTCCTCCGCAACTTACGGGCAAGTAATGTACTAATGTTATTCATGGTCATTGCTGCATATATTTCTGCTGACAGAAGACACAAGATTTCATTCTTTTAAATAGGCGAGGACCAAACTGGATTGTGAAGATGAGCAAGGGTTGGTTGCGCTTTTCAAGCACTCGTTGACGAAGTATCGTTCCTACCTGAGGCAAGCGCACTTCGATGGCAAGCATCTAAACAAAATTTCTGTAAAGTCTCCGGTGCTACATTTATCCGACGGTGACTGGAATAATCTTATTACACATTGGTCTCGGCTGCAGCGTAAGGTACTATCTATGATATCACATCACAATTTGAACTACATTTCTGCATTTGCCTTAACGTCTCACTTGTACGAAAAATGTTAGCAGAAGAACATTCATTCTCAAGGGACAACAGAATCTCGCAACTATACTGCACACTCCATTGCTCTTGTGAGTACCTCTTGCCCTGTATGACCATATTTACTTTCATAGCTGTTTGATTATGTAGCATCACTGCAGATGTTAGCCTCGTTATCGTCCATTTGGTGGACATTATAAGATCCGTATGGACTCTACATAAATTTAGAATCAACCCAATGCTTTTGAAGAGGTTTAGCTCTGCAGTCCTCTTGTAAGGACTGAACATCGTCTATCAGTGTACCTACATTAACAGCTACTCCCTCTGTCCCATAATATAAGAACGTTCTGTACGGTACACCAGTGTTCAAAACACTCTTGTATTATGGGAAGAGTGTCGGCGTTCTGGGAACGGGGTCCCCAGACTTGCTCGCTGCTGGCTCGCGGCGTGGCTCAAGGAGGCCCAAGACGCCCATCTTCATCAACGAAGCTCAAGACCCTCGCGAGGGGCCAAGCCTCATGAGGCGGATGATAAGGAGCTTCCTCGTGCACGGCCTCGTCAGGCTGGCTCATGAGGAGGCGGAGAGTTCAAGGCAGGGTACCTCATGAGGTCCCCATGACACAAGCCATGGCGACCAAGGGCGCCATCGGGCGCCAGCCCATGGCAGCAGGCCCTCCTTCCTCTTTGGTGCAAAGGGAGCAAGCGGCGAGAGCATCAAGCAAAGGCATCCGTTTCGGTGCAACAAGACCAAGACCAGCCCCAACGGCTGGAAGGGAGTCATCGTGGAGCCCAAGCAGGCGTCATCGCCAGATCCTTTGGCGGGCGAGGACCAACTTTAGTCAGGATAAGTGTACCCGCTGTTCCCCTTCAAAATGGCCAATTGTTGGCGCCCTTCCCGCTCAATATTTGGGAAGAGGCCCAGGGCCTTCGCCTATAAATAGGACTAGCCACCCACAGGGTAGAGGCAGCTGGATCCAGACCGGAATCCTCATCGAGAAACCAGTAGCTAGAGCGACTGAACATCACCTAGCAGTTCATCGCACCCGCCAAGAACAGACCCTCACGAGGCCGTTCTTCCTTGTATTGTTCCTCATCAGCCCAAGAGGCAATCCACCACACCACACACTGGAGTAGGGTATTACACCACAATGGTGGCCTGAACCAGTATAAATCTGGTGTCTCTTGTGTTGTTCTGTTCAGTAGTTTAGGTCCCAGGGATTCGGCGAGGTGCGAGACGGTGGAAGGATGGATCTCCGCGCGCACCCCGGTGTTCGAACCTCAAGGGTCTGCCGGAACCCGAAATCCGACATTTGGCGTGCCAGGTAGGGGTGCGCCGGAATCTGCCTTTCGTCGCCTCGTTTTTCCCCGACCACCGCAACCATGTTCGACGCCCGTCGGGCTGCGCACCGAGCGCCGAGCCGCCTTCGCTTCCTATGTCGCCCAGACCGCCGCCCGCTGAGGGCGCCCTCGCTATTCTCGTCACCTGCCGTTAACGCCGCCACCGCCCGGCGGGAACGAGCAGCAAGCATCATCCAACACTGTCCATGAGGCGGACGGCCGCACCGCCACGCCGCTTTCACCCCCCGGTTCTTTAATCCACGCGCTTCCGACGGCCATGGAGGCCCGAGCTGCACTCATCACGGCAAACGAGCTCCTGCGCTACCGCCCCGTCGACGACATCTACGAAGAATGGCTCGACCGAGTCGCCGAGCTCGTCCGCGCTGCAAGAGGCGCCCCCGCACCGTCCGTCTCGCTGCACCGCACCCCGCCCCACGCGGGAGATGAAGCTCCCGGGGCGCCTCAGCCGCCTCCTCCTCAAGAAGGCGCCCTGGCCCCAAGGCGCGCGGCCCCTGGGCGGAACCCGCTCCGCCAGGCGCCGGCGCTGCAAGAGCAGAGCTGTCAAGAAGTTCCTCGCCCACGAGAAGCTGCCCGAAGCGCCCCGCCCAAGACGTCAGTCCTGCGCTGCCCCACCACGGCGCAGGGAGGCCCGCAAGACCAAGCTCTCTCGTCCGAGGCCCCAGCGGCCCATGGTAGTCTGTCGCGCTTCACCTCCGAG
The DNA here is from genome assembly GCA_021605205.1 of Aegilops longissima. Classification (NCBI taxonomy): domain Eukaryota; kingdom Viridiplantae; phylum Streptophyta; class Magnoliopsida; order Poales; family Poaceae; genus Aegilops; species Aegilops longissima. The sequence continues at coordinate 628,285,065 of CM038679.1, forward strand.
ATGCGCAGCGCCGCGTGGCCCGCCAAGTTCAAGCCAGACCTGCCTCTCGCCACGACGCACAGCTGACCTTACGGAGTTCCTCCAGCTCTACGAGCTGGGCATCGAGGCTGCCAACGGGATGAAAAGGTCATGGCGAACTGGTTTCCCATGGTGCTCAAGCGACGAGCCCGCACTGGCTCCCGAACTGGCCCTGTGCACGATCTCTTCCTGGGCCGAGATGCGCACCCGCTTCATCGCCAACTTCCAGGGTACTCGCGACCGGCCACCCACCGTGAGCGACATGCGCCGAATCAAGCAGCAGCCAGGGGAAACCCTGCAAAAGTAGATCCAGCGCTTCAACAACGCACGCCTCAAGATCCCTGTGGTAACGGAGGAGGCCATCATCTCGCTTTCTCCGGACGCGCGCGCGACGTCAAGATGAAGGAGGAGTGGCGATGCATGAAGATCTGTGCACCTCCCTCGAGCTGTTCAACTTGGCGACCAAGTGCGCGCCGGCTGAGGAGGGCACTCTCTCTCCTCGATTGCCTGCCGAGATCCCAAGAAAGAAGTCCAAGGACAAGGACGTGAAGCGCAGGGGCTGCCATACTGCGTCGAACCGCACACCAAGCGAGGCAGAGATCAGCCCGAGTCCTCCAAGGGCAGCCGGTACTGCGTGTACCACGGCCTCCACACCCACAACACCAATGAATGCCAAGAGCTCCAGGCCGTGCGCGAAGGAAGGGTCGGCAGACGCCCCGAGCGCAGCGACCGGGCCTATGGCCGAGGAGGAGGAAGGAATGCAGGACGCTGGGAAGACCGCGACCCGCACCAAGGGTGGCGCGACCAACCTCGCGAGGACCGCTGGCAAGACCCGCCTCGCGAGGGAGGCTGGAGGGATCAGCCTCGCGAGGATCATCCGCAGGGGAACGCAGGCCTCCCTCCACTGCTGCCGCCGCCAAGGAGAATTGAAGACCGTCATCAGGACGAGGGGGCTGGGGGCTTCCAGGAACCGCGTGCGATTGCCTGCATCCTGGGCAGAGCTCAAGCCCCAGCCTCTCAGCGCATCTTCAAGCAGTTCGGCCGCGAAGTGAATGCAGTCCTCCCCAAGCTCGAGGCCACGCGCCCTCTGTGGTCGGCGTGCGCCATCACGCTCAGCTCAGCGGATCAGCTCAAGTCGCGCAGCCACAGCCGGAGTTCTCCGATGCTTTGTTCCCCAATCATCGCAACGTGCTGGTCACCAAGACCCTCATCGACGGCGGGCAGGGCTCAACGCCCCGTCCGTGGAAACATTCAACAATCTTCAAGCGCCTTACAGCCAGCTTCAGCCAACCAAGCCTTTCTCCGAGTCACCGACGGCTCCACGGTCCCGATCGGGAAGGTCCGCCTTCCTGTCACCTTCGGGCTCGCGACAACTACCACACCGAGCTCATCGACTTCGACGTCACCCACATTCGCTTGCCAGAAACGCCATCCTCAGTACCGCCGCTGGCCAAATTCATGGCCGTAACTCCACCACGGCTACAACGCCCTCAAGATGCCAGAAGCGGCGGGGTCATCACGGTGCCCGTGGAAGAGAGAGACGCAGTGCTCCCCGGAGCGAGCCTTTCAGCCGCATCGCTAGAAGACCTGCACCACAGCAGCAGGAGGCCTCACGAGGCCGCACCCAAGAAGAAGAAGACATCGACCGCCCGGCTCCTCAAGAGGCAGGCCCTTAGGGCCCGCACCGGCCAGGGGAGCCTCCTTCCATCGTGATAGAAAGCGCGCGGCGCCTCCTCGAGCCGGTCTCGGGGCTCTCCTCGAGGGCCACCGACCTCGCCAAGGTCACGAGGGAGGCGCTTGGGCACCACATGGAGGCGTGCTCAAGCACGCTTCCGCAAGCAAGAGCAAGGCAAGGAGGGCCGAACCCTCTGGAGTTCGCTGCCAAGGCCATTCAGAGCCACAGGAGTGAAGGGTCATGAGGGCAGCCGCTGCCTGCCCACTGTGGCCCCCATCCAGCGAGGATGGTGGGCTGCGCTGCCTGCATCGACATACCAGGGCTCAACCGAGCCACGCCTCAAGAGCGCCTCGCCTCGCGAGTGGGACGCTGCAGGGTCCGCCCACACGCCCACGCGCATGCCTTATTGCCTGCCAAACGCGGCAGCTGCGCACCAGTGTCTCATGAGGGCCATCCTGGAGGCTCAAGAGGTTAGGCACGCCGCAGCCCTGGCGGAGATTGAGACGGCCCGCGAGGAGCCGTCAGCGCCTTCGGATCCTCTCGAGGCCCCTGGGCCTGGGGGCTCGTGAGGTCGGCTCCCGCAGCCTACCGAGTCTGCTACGCCAACACCACCTCGTCCCCAACATCACCAGGTGACATCTTTAAGTTTCATTTCAGGCTGGGAGCGCCTTCAGGTCGTGATTATTCCCAAGCCGCGTGGGTCCGCCCCCCGCAAAGCATGTATCCCTTTCATTTCATGTCATTAGCCTATCTGTTGGGGCGCCTCGGGCTGCATCATCCCCAAGCCGCCGGGCCCGGCCCAGCGGCATGTATGCTTCCTACGCTTTCCTTAGGATTATGCTCTCGCCCACCATGCTTGTTATTTGGTTCCTTTCCTGGGTGACGGAATCTTGCACGTTAAAGGGGGTGCCGAGCATCGCGACTCGTGGCTCCTACCGCTCTCCGCCCTCACCTCTGTTCTGTCCATGGCATCGCGACTGGCTTGCCCGACGGCCGAGACCAGTCCGAGAGCGGGACCCGAGGACGAGTTTCGTCATCTAACCCAGCTTATGCGCTAAAGGGGGGTGCCACGAGCATCGCGACTCGTGGATCCTACCGCCTCCGCCTCACCCTCTGGGGTCTTGTCCATGGCATCGCGACTGGCTTGCCGCCGACGGCTAAGACCAGCCCGAGAGCCGGACCCGAGGACGAGTTGTCAGATCTGACCTAGCTTGCGCGTTAAAGGGGGTGCCTGAGCATCGCGACTCAGTGGCTCCTACGGCTCTCCGCCCTCACCTCCGGTCTTGTCCATGGCATCGCGACCTAGCTTGCTAGCTTACTACCGAGACCAGCCCGAGAGTCGGGTCCCGAGGACGAGTTTCACATCTAACCCAGCTTATGCTGCTAAAGGGGGGTGCCTCGAGCATCGCGACTCAGGCTCCTACCGCCTCCTCCCTCACCTCCTGGTCTTGTCCATGGCATCGCGACCTGGCTTGCCAGCCGACGGCTGAGACCAGCCCGAGAGCCGGACCAAGACGAGAGCTCCGCATCCGCCAAATTTGCAGGGAACACACTCAAGATAAGGCCTCAGAGCCAGCGCAACCCGCCTTGAGGTAGGGCCCCGTGAGTCCTGCTGCTTGCTCACGGGTGCCCAGATACACCTCGCCTAGCCCTACCGTGCAGCCCACGTGTCAGGGTAGGGCTGTATAAGCCCCGGGGGCTCCTCCCGGAGGGGAGCCCCTCCCACGCATCGCTGGAAGCACCATGCTCCGCGCTGGCCGACGACACCGCCGAGGAGCGGCTATGCTCAGAGCACGCATGCGGAAGCGCTTATGTCCGTTGCTGGTAATAAACAATCGAGGGTGGCCTCCGTCACGCCAACCTCAGGGAGCCCAGTAGCTCTGGTGTCCGCCTCATCGCAACGCCTCCCTCGAGCGCCCAGGCGAGGGGCTGGGTACGGGCTGCGCCTGGGTCATGCCCAGACAAGACGCCACTCCAACCAGGCCCCTGGCCTGGTTCGTCGTGACGTCACTCCCCGAGCGGAGCCAAGGTACAATGCCATTTGAGCGCCAAGGGGACTCCTGAGCATCGCGACTCAGATCCGAACTGGTCACGTAGCCCCTCACCCCTTAGTTCGAAGGCTAACGGCGGTTGAGGTATGCGCGGGTCGGGCTCGCAGACCTAGAACGGTAGATCCGCGCTGCCTCACCTCCCTACTTGTTGTTCAGGCGCCAAGGGGACTCCTAAGCATCACGACTCAGAGCCTAACTTGTCACGTAGCCCCTCACTCCTTGGTCCCGCCCCTGGTTTCCGGTCGGGCTAACGCGGCTGAGGTAGAGGCAAGGCCGGCTCCGCCGCGAGAACATAAGCAAGTAGGAAGCGCAAATTTCAAGGAATTCAAAAGCAAATATTACAGTCCACACTGTTATCACAATACCAAATGCAAGTTTAAACGCCCCGAGGCATGATACATGTGCAGTATTAAAAGCAGGACAGAGCCACAACGGAGTCACTTGTCGGTGGTGGAGCAGCTGGAGTGGGTTCGCCTGCGGAGCAGCAGGTCGGCAGCGCCTAGCTTCGGCTTGGTGCTGAAGGCCCGGAACTTCCCCAACAGAGCCTCCGCGCGACCCTTCATAGCCTCGGCAGCGGCAGCTGCATGCTCGCCACTTGCTGGCTCCAGCACGCTGTCCAGGTTGACGCTAGGATCGCGAATGTAAACGCAGGAGGACCCGCCGCTGCCGCAGAAGACAAGACACGCGCCGCCCTGCTGTGGGGCCAAGGCCAAGGGAGACATCTTCAAGAGCGCGAACCAGGAAGGGAAGCAGCTTGTCGGGACCATCCTCGGCGCCGGCCGCTGGACTCTCCAGCCGCCGTCAGAAAGCTGCCTTCAAGAAAGAGTGAGCCTCACCTCCATATCCATGAAGGCCACGCGATCCATACAAGAACCCGCGCCTTGTCGTCGTACTCGACCTTCCTCGCTTCCAGCTTTCCTGCCCAACGCCTAGGTGGTCGCGCGCTTCTTGAGCCTGGCCTCCCGGTCATTGACGGCCACCACGAGCCTTCATGCTTCCTCCTGCCTCAAGCGGAGGCGGCCTCCTCGGCAAGCTAGTTCTCAGCAGCCCTTCAGCTCCTCTCCAAGGCGCCTCACGGCGACATTGATGCTAGCTGCCTCCCCCAGGCAGCATCGCGGCAATCTTTGCCTCACGGACAGCCTGCTTCTCCTCGCCGCAAGCCGCCGAGCCCTGGACCAGCGCCTCCGAATCAAGCATCGGAGCGAATCCAGCCGTGGCCAGCTCCAAACGCCCAGCCATCGACGGAGTCGACGCTTAGAAGGTCCTCGCCGCAGCGGTCCAGCCCGCAACGGCCGATCCCGAACAGCATTCGGAGGAGCAGCGTCGGTGGAGTAGGAGGAGAAGGCGGCTGCGTGACCACTACACCCTGAGGCGGAACCAGCGGCGCCACGGCAACAAAGGAGGCAGCGCCAAGCAAGGGCACCTCTGGAGTCTCCTGGGTCAAGGGGCTGAGCTCGCTTCAGCTGGCTCAAAGCAAAGTGCTCGCGAGACGCCCGGGCAGGAGAGGCTCAAGGCCAGATCACCTTTCTTTTTTCGGCAGAGGCACCGCCACGGATGGGGCCTCGTGATCCCCTTCACTTCCGCGGGCGCCACCTGGCCAAGGATGCGACATCGATCTCGCCGACGGAGCAATAATCAAGACGGGAAGGTGCACTTATGTGTCGTCGCTGGTGGATTTGAGCAGCCCGCCATACTTGAAGCCCGAGAGCCGGGCTGCAGGATCAGCTTCAAGGGGACCAGAGTGGAGGCGCGTCATGATCGCCTGGGCCGGGCGGACCTGGGACCAACCCAGCCTGGTCCTTCTTCGACCAGGGGCAGGCTTCAAGGCCCATGCTCATCCTCATCCTCGCTGCCGCCACTCTAGGGGAGGCGGAGAGGCGGGACGGCGCCAAGGGGGGCCTTGACTCCGCCTCAATCAACCCCTCTCTCGGCTCTTTTTCTCCACCTCTTCGCCGGAGTCGGAAGAGGGCACGCCCACTGTGTCCTCCGGCTCTCCACGGCACGGGCCCGCCCCCATTGAAGACAGCATGGGCCCCACTACCTACTCCCAATCCTCAAGGAACAGGGCGCTGGGCGCCCTCGCCTCGCCACATCACCCCCAACCAAGGACTCGAGGACTGTCGCCAGATCTCGCCGCCAGACCACGGGCTCGAGTGAGGCCTCCACATCTAAGCGAAAACCGACGGTTGCGGGCCAGCTTGATGCTCCAGAACTCCTCAGAAGCACGCGACCGGTCAGCTTCGCCACGCCGCTGGCGCGGCTTCAGATCTGCATCCATCTTCTCCAAGACCAGCTTCAAGACGGGATCCGTAAGCTCCACTGAACCAGCCGTTTGAGCTTCTCGGGTGCTCCGAGGGCAGGATCAGCCATGGGTGGATGCGCCAAAGACTCCACCAAGACCCACTTGCTCCTCAAGACCTCAACCGCTTCCTGTGGTTTGAATGGCGATGGCCCCATATGCGATTTAAGTCACAAGACGCTGGAGGCGGAACCACGGAGGTTCAAGGAGAAATAATGGTGCAGCAAGGCCACCGAGGGCTTCACCCCAACATGGGCCCGATAATAGTAGGCTAAGATTGCCAAGAAGGACGGAGTTGGGATGGAGGTGCAGAGCCTGAATGTTGTAGTGACAGAGGACGAGAAGAAGAACTCTAAAAGGGAGGCACCTGCATCAGCAATGATGGCGCCACGAAGAACATGTAGAAGGTACTCCCGATCTCGGGGGGCGGCAGAGCCGGCCTTGAACGCCTGCTCTGCTGACGCCAAGCGCCCGCTTATCCGCGCACAGGTATGCAGGCTCACCGACACATTTGGCGGGTCCAAGGCAGGAGAGTACCAAGTCTGACTGGGCTTGGCGAGGCACCATGACTGGCTAGGGCACGCAGGCAGAGTGGAACTGAAGGTCTTGGAAGCAGAGAGGAGAGGCGCAGGAAAGGGAATCTGAGTAGCAACTGGAGAAAGTAAAGGAGGCAAGGAACATGCCGCTCTGTTATCAACCCACGTGGTTGCAGAGGCGCACGCGTCCAATCAACCGCCACGCGGCGCCCAAGGTCAAGATGTCGTTAGGGCCCGCGACGCTCACAGCTTGCCCTTTCGCCCTCTCGCCGCCAAGTTCGGGCGCACTATGGGCCCGGGCTACTGTCATGCGCTTCCGGGAAAGGGGGTCCCAGACTTGCTCTGCCCGCGCCTGCGCGGCGTGGCTCAAGGAGGCCCAAGACGCCCATCTTCATCAACGCAGCTCAAGACCTCGCGAGGGGCCAGATTGCTGGGCGGATGACAAGGAGCTTCTCAGCACGGCCTCTAGGGCTGGCTCATGAGGAGGCGGAGAGTTCAAGGTGGTACTCGCGAGGTGCCCATGACGCAAGCCATGACGCACCAAGGGCGCCACGGCGCCGGCGCCAGCCAGCAGCGCCCCTCCTTTCCTCTTGGTGCAAAGGGAGCCAGCAAGAAAGTAGAGCATCAAGCAAAGGCATCTGCTTCGTGCAACAAGACAAAGACCAGCCCCAACGGCCGGAAGGGAGTCATCGTGGAGCCTAAGAAGGCCATCGCCACAGCCTTTGGCAAGCGAGGACCAACTTTGTCGATAAGTGTACCCGCTGTTCCCCTTCAAATGGCCAATTGTTGGCGCCTTCCCGCCTAATATTTGAAGAGGCCCAGGCCTTCGCTTATAAATAGGACTAGCCACCCACAGGGTAGAGGCAGCTGAATCCAGACCGGAATCCTCATCGAGAAACCAGTAGCTAGAGCGACTGAACATCACCTAGCAGTTCATCGCACCCGCCAAGAACAGACCCTCGCGAGGCCGTTCTTCCTCTATTGTTCCTCATCAGCCCAAGAGGCAATCCACCACACCACACACAGGAGTAGGGTATTACACCACAATGGTGGCCTGAACCAGTATAAATATTGTGTCTCTTGTGCTGTTATGTTTAGTAGTTTAGGTCTCAGCGATTCGGCGAGGTGCGAGACGGTGGAAGGTTGGATCTCCGCGCGCACCCTAGTGTTCGAACCTCAAGGGTCTGCCGGAACCCGAAATCTGACAAAGAGGGATTGGTTCATTGTGTAGCATTCTGCATCTTATCTCCCTTGCCCACCATTTACTAAAAAAGATCAGATCCATATTTAATCTTACCAAAAGTAGAATACATGCACAATGCCAAGTGTAAGTGTAGCCCATTGCTCTTGTCAAGACATTTTGTCCTGTAATGCTTGTACTTCCGTGGACTGTAGTTGATTATGTAGCATCAATCTGCATCTTATCTTCATTATCCTCTATCCCTTCCAAAGATTATCATATCTATAATTACTCTCACAAAATGTAGAGTACAGCAATGCTTATGAAGAAGATTCGTGCTGAAATTTTGAGTTATCCTTCTCTTGACATGGAGAAGGGCATCATAAAGCCGGTGTTAACTGTTAATGTAAGTCAGTACTTCTAAAGCCTTTATACTCAACTGCTGTTTAATTTGCTCATACTCCCTATCGTTTACTGCTGTTTAGTTTGCTGTTTCTACCAAAATGCATGTTTGCAAGAACTGTAAGTTCTAAGTTTTACTTGTAAAACCAAATTCCAAATTCATACCATGCACATTACTTAATACTCCCTATATGTATGCTTGTTTTTGTGGCTCTATAATCTAGTGTGTGGTGAAGCAGCCCACGTTTGCACCTTGTCATCTCCTGTTTTATCTTACTGATGTGGTTGATGATATGAATAACATGCCATGCACATTAACCAAAATAGATACAATGATTTTCTTTGCCCTTCATCTATGCTTGTTATCTTGACATGGTAATCTAGTAGTGTGGTGAAGCTCCCCGCATTATGAACGATATCAAATTATGCTATTGATATTTTGAACTTACTCTTTATTTTCTAATTTGAAATTGGATGGAATTGACAGCACAATTATCATCTTTGTTTATACACGTGCAAAATCTGTCATCGCTCTGCTTTGTTTCAGGGTGATATGCTTGATGGCATGCAAAAGTCTGCTGAAGGCTGTGAGACAAACCCAACATATATTGCAGCAAAGAAGGCAAAACATCTTGAAGATAGCTAGACAACCCCAAGTCTTGTCTTGATGCAGTGTTCAAGTTACTGAGATTAGCATCTGACAAGCTCACTGTAATTCGTTGTCTCGAATCAGTTCGACTTCTTCAGTCCCAAGTTCTAGCAGAAAGGCATTCTGCAACTCAACTTCGACTTGAAGTCCTATCTCTAAGAAATATTGCGGATAACACTAATGAGAACCTCATCACTAAACAGCTACACCTGGAAGCTATGACTTCAGCTAGAACTCGTCGACGGTCCTTCAAATAGTTGAATGTAGACGGGCCTTTTTGGGCCCGCTATATCACGTGCGCTACTGCATCGAACATATCTTGGGCCTTAGTTGGCCCACTATCATGCGCCTCTAAGAGGCCGTAAAGCTTAGCATGCATATCAACGGGTCAATTATGCGACAGCCCTTTAACAGGCCCAAAGTCACGTTGGGCTTAACTGTTGCCACCTTTATCATGGGCCGTTAGTGGGCCCGATGTCCCATCGTACCATATATGGCCTGTTGGTGTCAAAACCGGCGGATCTCGGGTAGGGGGTCCCGAACTGTGCGTCTAGGCGGATGGTAACATGAGACAAGGGACACGATGTTTTACCCAGTGTTCGGCCTCTTGATGGAGGTAAAACCTCACGCCCCGCTCGATTGATATTGATATTGTGGATGTTTACAAGAGTGGATCTACCACGACATCAAGGAGGCTAAACCTAGAAGCTAGCCTATGGTATGATTGTAAGGGTTGTTGTCCTGTCCTATGGACTAGAGCCATCCGATTTATATAGACACCGGAGAGGGCTAGGGTTACATAGAGTCGGTTACAATGGTGGAGATCTACATATCCAGACGCCAAGCTTGCCTTCCACGCCAAGGAAAATCCCATCCGACATGGGGCTAAGTCTTCAATCTTGTATCTTCATAGTCTTGGAGTCCGGTCGATGATGATAGTCCGCCAATGATAGTTCGGTTGATGATGGTAGTCCGCTATCCGACACCCCTAATCCAGACTCCTCAAGAGCTCCCTCGAACCAGGCTTCAATGACGATAAGTCCGCGCAGATATTGCTTGGCATTGCAAGGCGGGTTCCTCCTCCGAATGATGTAAGATTGTGAACACCGTGATAGTGTCCGGATCTGCAAAATAAATTCCACATTCCATCGAGAGAGAATGATATATACACAAGTTCAATCTGCCGACGCTTTTTGTGGCATGACGCCACACCACTACCAAGCCATTACTTGAATTGTTTTTACTTTACCACCTCAACGAGATTAAGCGGTTTCTTGGCACTTTTGTCAAGCAGAGATCGTGTTTCTTAATCCGGATTCTCATTAATACGGACGCAGAATTCCAACCGCGCCTGCTCGCCACGCCTCTATCAAGGCGAGTCCCAAACGGTCACGAGACGGCTCTTGGTATTCTCCTCTTTATAACGGGACCAAGGCTCGCTTTTCTTCAATCCTCCATCGAATCCTCTCCCCGCCCAAGTTCCAGCACCTAGAGCTACAGATTCGAGCGCCGGACTTTCAACGATGTCCGGTTCACCTCGTGGTCGGTGGATGCCCTCCTCCGCCATGGAGGAGGACGTGCTAAAGTTGCGGAGGCCAAGTACCTGGCTTATGAGATTTCAGACAGGTTGCCTCGCCAAGGGCAGGCTATTCCCACCCCGAGCCCGGCGAGTATGTCGTTGTGATCCCACCTCCGCCGGGGTTTAGGCTTCCGATGGATCCTTTTGTGAGAGGGCCATGTTTTACTATGGGTTGGAATTCCACGATTTATCTCCCGAGTCCATCCTCCATATTTCCGCTTATTGTCGCTCAGAAGCCTTCCTCCGCCACCCCTCACTTCGCCCGTGGCTCAAGACCTTCAATGTGGCGTCAAGATGATCGGGGCGCTGCGGAGTTTGGCGGGCGGCCATAAGTAAGAGGGCCGATGCCCTCGGGCCCGCTGGCTCCTTCCAAGAGGAGCTCGCCTGTGGCAGCAAGAGTGGTTCTATATTACTGCTCCGAGGGGCCGCAGATAAAAGCCGCCGCCTTTATTCCGCCTGGGACCTCCGCGACGGTTGATGTCGTGGGTCAACCAAGGCTCAACTGGGGCCGCTAAAGGACGTGCCCTACCATGTGGCCGGATTCGAGATCTCCAAACGAAGGAGGTCGATATGGTGGTGGTGATGCAGGTTATGCTGATTAGGCGCCTCCCGCTCAAGAACGCCGCCCTCTCCGGCTATGGGAGTTTAATCCGAGGGCCCACAGATTCTTCAACACTTCATGGGTATGACACCTCGAGATGTATAATTATTCTTCGGATCGCAAGAGGTGCGGCCCGAATCGACCGAGGATGCTGGCCTAAGCTGCAATCGCCTGATAATCAAGTAAGTAGTTCCAGTCCGACATACCGCTTGTTTGCCTTTCGATGATTCACCTTATGACCAACTTCCTTCTACACATGAGTGGATAGCGAAGCAAAATTGATATGGTGTCCGGCCCCCCTCCCCGAGACCGCGCCGGATCCCGTGCTGGTCCGGATGCTTGAGGTTGCGCCTTCAGAGGAAGATGAAGGGGAAAGCAGGGAAGCTACTGCCTCGCCTAAGGAGGCTCTTGAAAGAGGGGGGATCGAGAATCCCTCCCTCCAAGGGGAGAAGAGGACTGCCTCCGAGGACCCGGGGGCAAAAGCCCCTAAACGAGGGAAGAAATCTTCGCCAGAGGGTCCTGTGTCCGGGGAGGCCCGAGCCGCACAATCTCGCTTAAAGAGTCAGCCCTCTAACGAACCGTAAGTAGAAAGAAAGGAGTTTTATAATGAGGGACATCCCTATTTGTGCTTCTGAGGATAACTAAAGTTCTTACCTTGTAGTTCGGATCTCCGTCCTTCGCAAATGAGCTCGCCTTTCGGGGACCTTTGTCCGAGATGATAGAGAGCGAGACGCCCGTCTGGGCGCTGTCGGATAGGGCGGACGAGCCTGAAGTGTCGCCACGAGGAGCCCCGGTTTGGCAAAGCCGGATAGTTCGCGCCAATCGTGTACGGCTGAAGGATCTGCTTGAGAAGGCGTTTATCTCGTAAGATCATCACGCATTGATGAGCATGGTGATTGAAAGGATTTCGTCACCGGCCAAGGCGGATGCACGATGCCGCCGTGAGTTTGTCAAGCGGGTTTGAGGTACATAAAATGACACACCTTTTAACAGTTTTGCATATAGAATGCGCCTCGTATAGATAGTAGCCCCGAGACTCGGTAGGGTGTCGAAATCGACAGCTGCGTCGAGGATCAAAATCGCAGGTTTAAATTTCGCCGCTACCGATGCGTAGGTGCGGGTCGTCCGGGGCCAGCCGGACCGATGGAGTTGCGGAACTAAAGCGGCAACTCGATGTTGCGGATGCGGACATCACGCTGGTCAACAAAGCGCACTTGATGAGTCGCAAGGTAAGTGTTATCGCGCGCCACTTGGTAAGGGAGCCAAGCCCGCTTTACAACATGTGCGTGAAATGCAGATAGTGCGCTGTTGTGGAGAGCCTTCGGCCTTAACTTGCTCAAGCCAAGGAGCAGGCCGGAGGAGTAATGCGGCGGCCTCGAGGGCGGCCGAGGAGTTAGCGGCCGAAGGGTCGCAGACCGCCGAGTAGGGAAGAGATGGCCGAAATGGCCGTGAAGTTAAAAAGATGCTACCAACCGCAATGAGGCTCTTGGGAAGGAGCGCCTAGTGGGCAAGAAGACCTGCGAAGGCCACCGCCGGTTAAGGATGCCCGCCTACAATGCGGGCTATAAAGGAAGAGCTGCACCAGCCGAGATATTGTAGCCGGTAAGCCTTTTCGCTGCGCCAAGGTTTACGGATGCAAAATATGCTCACTGGGTTAACTGTGGGGTCCAGAGGACCCTTATATGGACTTAGCAGCGAAAAGCGGCGGATGCCGCCAGCATTTTCGCCGTAGGATCACAAGACGAAAGAGCTGTTTTGGTCTCAATTCCATAGTCCGGAGCGTTCACTTCGCTGACCGACCGCTTGGCCGACCGGGCTGAGCTAAATAGGTTGTCCGGCTTGCTATGACGGATATAGTGACCCATATCCGCCGGATAGGCCCCACCAAGAGTTACTTTGGCTTATTGCAACAATTTCTTGGGGCGGTGCCGCATATCAAGGCGCGAAGCGGTCGACCAGATAGAGGGTGCGCGGATGGCGCCGCCGCAGTGAAGACACATTGACAGAGATGGATGCCACCGCTATTGCGACTTCGGTTCGGATGGTAACCGTTACCCGCCGAGCATTATTTTGGCGGCGCTGCGTGGTGCTCGTGGTAATAGAGTCGCAGTGCTCAAAAAATGTTACGCTCGAATGAACGCTATATGATGTAAAACGATATTTATGATGTAAGCGCCTTTATACTTGAGCGCTCAAGTAATAGAATATCTCCTATGCGGCCGCTCATGTATATGCGTGTATAACCCGAAGATGGCGTCGTCGGTTTCAGCCCCCACGCACAAGGTGCGGGGTGTTCGCAAAAATAGCGCCACACTTAATCCGACGCCTCGGTCCTGTAAAGGAGGTGGTAGCGAGCAAATGAGGCAACCGGACTATAATGCTTTATCACTTTCACTTAGCCATGGAGTTCGAGGGTGGGGCTACGACATAGCTTCTGGGGCACCGCCTCCGAATTTGGGCGCCAGATGTGCCTGGCCGGTAACGCCCTTCGTCAAAGTGGAGGAATCCTAAACATTCCCATGGTCGATCGAGTGGTTGACCAGCTCTCGCTGTATCATGACACAAGCCGCTTTCATCGAGGTGCTCGCCCACCGAACGGGGCACAATCGCAGAGTTCTCCGAGCCGCAAGTAGCCGATGATATGGAATGTAAGGCAACAAAACACAGGAGCTGGGCAAACCCAACATTTGACCAAAGACATGATTCGAGCTGATGCATATAAGGCCTAACTCGAGACGCCGAACACTCCCCAAGGTGTTCGGTCTTTATAATAGCGGCAAAACAAAGCCCTAAGCCCTTGTGTCCAGTGTACGGCAGGTTCTTTGGCGCGCCGATGCCAAAACGCCAGTCTCCACTCGTTATAATGATAAACCAGGGATTATAGCAACAAGAGACAGAAGAAAGGTTTATGTAGGGTCTTAGTCTAAAAGAGTCCTTGCAACGGGTCCCTACTGCACGCCCATACCGTGTTCCAAGCAGCCGTGATCCTCGATGGGTGTGCACGCTGTTCATCCGTAAAAGAGAGAGGAACTTGGTTGGAAAAGAAATCGTAGAAAGTGCATAAAATTGAAATATAGATTAATAAAGCTGAGCCTATGCTAGCTCATTATGGCTTATATGTGCAAACCCTTGTGAAGGGGTGTGCGGCTAGGTAGCCCCTAGTTTATTTATTCCGACTCGCCCTGCCGTGTCCGGGGTCTCGTGCAACCTTTAATGAAATGATGCCACGGACTGGCATTTTAAGCGAAGAGACGCAGAATGTGGTATTGCATTGAAGCGGACGAGAGCTTCCCGTCCCAAAGGATGCTTGATAGCTACTTTTAAATGGGGCGCCATGAAAGGTTAGCTTTTCTCGTCGGAAGTTGTCAGTGACCCAACACAACTTCTAGTAATAATGAAACTGTGCACCTGGCGAAGGGCCCGCGCCACTCCTTTGAAGGAAGTGCGGCTATGCCGAATTGCAGTATGGTCTATCCCAACTTATGGATTGTGTCCGGATATAGCAGGTTTAAGTCACCGCCGCCGCCCATCAAAACCTGCGTGAAATGCAGTCCGCCTATTATGGGATCCAATATCAAGGCAGTCTATCCTGCTCCGGATACTTCGGACTAATCCAGATGGTCGAAAGTGATTGGTTTTGACATCCAATCTCGTGTTCCATCGAGGTGGACCGTGGCGACACTTGTCTTAGCGAGTGCTGTGTTGGTTTTCCGTACTATCACATGAAGCGAAGTTTACTATTTTGACTTCTTGTGGGAAAGTCTTTTGACTTCCGTGCTCTGCCGGTGGGGTTCATATCGCCCTCGCCATGATCGAGCCCCTTGTGTCCGGGCGTTGAGTCTGCCAGACTGTTTAAAGACCCAACAATTTCGTTGGTATGGTTTGTGCCTTCCAGAGGTATCTGGATTTGACATGTCCGACCTAAAATTTTGTTTAAATTTGATAGCTCCTCTCGTTGTCCTTAAGAGGCCGTGTTTTATTGTTTGGTCATGAAGTTTTGAATCCGGCCGACCGCCGTGTCTTTGGGGTTTTTTCTTTATTTCGCGCCGATCTTTCCTGCCGTGACTTTCCGCTTCCATCTCCGATATCGGATGTACTTGGATCATCGGTGCTGCATCTTGCTAGCTGCCTGTCTTCTCCTACGCAAAAGCGCCATGAGGCTTGTTAGCGCTGGCATTGTTCTTGGCTTCTCTTGGCCGAGGTGTCTGGCGAGCCATTCGCCTCGGACGCTGTGTTTAAAAGCTGCTAAGGCTTCCAAGGTCCGGACAATGACTATTTGGTTCTTTTTGGTAAGGAACCTGTTCCAGAATTATGGCCGACTCTCCGGCTGTTGGGTTATATGACCAGATCGCTACATCCGGAGGGCGGACATAAGTCCCTTGAAAATTTGCACTAAACGCGTCCTGCAAGCTCTTCCCAACTTCCAACAGTGTTTTCTCGGGAGGCTTTTGAGCCAAAGGCCGAGCTGGCCCTTTGAGCTTGAGGGGTAGGTATTTTATGGCGTGGAGATCATCTCCCTAGCCATGTGTATGTGTAGTATGTAATCTTCATCCGCATCTGGGTCTCACAGTGTCAGATGCCTCTATGTTCATGGGTTTGAACTCGCTGGAAATTCATGATCCAGCACCTCATCGGTAAAACATAGGTGTGTGCACCCCTATATTTGGGTGTGCCGCTGTCTTCTAACACTTGTTGTGTTGTGTTACTTCCTGGGCCTCTTTTGGCCCGTAGATGGACCTAGTTGGGCCGCCCATTTTCCTGGATTATAATTGCTTGTGCGGCCCCGCTTGAAGCTTTTGGCTCATCATCCGCCGCCTATCCGCCAGCAGCTTCTTTATTTTTGACCGTGAAGGCTCTATGGCTTCCTCACAATTCTCGCAGCAGCTTGCGCTTTGGGTAGTTTCTTGTTTGATGGCCATTGCCATACTTGTTCCGCAGTCTTGAATACTTTGCTCCACTTCATTCTCGAGCGTGTCTTCGCTGTTTTGAGCTTCGCTTTTCCTTCTTCAAACTTCTTGCAAAGGGCGGCGCAGTCTTTTGTGTATGTTCTTATGCTTCGTGTTGTGTCCGGACTGTTGATTGCTCCGTGAAGGGGTTGATTATCCGCTCGCCCTGTTCGTCGTCCGCTGGTTTGCCCTGCTCTATCGCTGGGTCGTTAGGGAAGGCTGCTTTGCTCGAGGCGGACTTAGGGCGGCGCTTCACGCCGTTGTTTTGCTGTTTATTGGCGGATTATCCTCCGCCGCCCCGTTGTTCCTCGTTATTGCTTCCTCTAGGGTGTCCACCTTGTATATGTCATATGACGAGGTGGTCTTCCAAAGGTCTCGTAGGCACCGGTTCTTGGTAGTCTCCGACATCGCCGCCCATACCGCCGATGTCTTCGTAGTCGTAGTCGAGCACGCTTGCTAAATCGCCGACGGTGGCTACGGGCGGGTGGCTGGTGGGCTCAATTTCTTCGCCGTCCGCTGTCCCAACCATCCCGGCCGTAGTTCGCCAGGTTTCTCCGGACAGCGAGACGCCAGTGAATTTACGATATCGCCGAAGGGCGAGTGGTGAAAGATGTCCACAGCGGTGAATTCCATGGTCGGCGCCCAATCGGATTCGGCTGGCAGGGGCGCAGGAGGTTCGGAGTCCGGCAGGGAGTCCGGCACCGCGGAGTCATGGGCTTTAGGCAGGACAAGGTAAGTGTTCGGCTCCATCGCCGTAGAAATTGCAGCTCCCGAGGCGGTGTCCAGCCATCCGTCCTCGATCAAAGCGATCGGCTCCAGACTATGGGTCGGAGCGGATTCGTGTGCGGCCTCCAAGGTGCTGTCCGGCAGCAGAGTTAGGTCATGCCCATCGTGACAGCAACGCACGCCGGCTGTGGCTCGATCGATCAAGATCAAGTCCCGCGGATATCGCCGTGAAGTTTAGGCTTCAAACCTGACTGACGGCAGGGGCGAAGCTTCGATCTGCTCCAGATGGCCAAGTGAGTTGCCCGCAGGCGAAGCCGCCAATACGTAAGATCTGTCCGAGGAGAAAAGTCTCACCCAGATCTGCGCCGTTATCGATTGAAGAGGCCATCATGCCTATCGGTGACGCATACAGAGGAAGTCTCAATGAAAGCACCAATGTCGGTGTAAAACCGCGGATCTCGGTAGGGGGTCCCGAATCGCGCCTAGGCGGATGGTAAAGGAGACAAGGGACACGATGTTTTACCAGTGTTCGGCCTCTTGATGGAGGTAAAACCTCACGCCCTGCTCGATTGATATTGATATTGTGGATGTTTACAAGAGTGGATCTACCACGAGATCAAGGAGGCTAAACCCAGAAGCTAGCCTATGGTATGATTGTAAGTGTTGTTGTCCTGTCCCTACGGATTAGAGCCATCCGTTTATATAGACACCGAGAGGGCTAGGGTTACATAGAGTCGGTTACAATGGTAGGAGATCTACATATCCAGACGCCAAGCTTGCCTTCCACGCCAAGGAAAGTCCCATCCGGACACGGGCTAAGTCTTCAATCTTGTATCTTCATAGTCTTGGAGTCCGGTCGATGATGATAGTCCGGCCAATGATAGTTCGGCTGATGATGGTAGTCCGGCTATCCGGACACCCCCTAATCCAGGACTCCCTCATGGCCCATGGGCAGCACGGGCCATTCCCAGGCCGAAAGTCACACCTGGCTGAAACGGGCCCATGTCTACATCGGGCCTCTAACATGCCGAAAGTCACTGGGCTGTAATTGGGCCCAAATATTCGGCGAACAATTAACGAGCCAGATCTGGCTTCTGGCCATAAATGGGACCAAATATTAGGCCAACAATTAACGGGCCAGATCTGGCTTCGGGCCATAAATGGGCCTTTATTAAGCATGTCGTTATTGGGCTGGCCCACTAGTACCTGAGTAGGTACTACGGCCCTTTGACTGGGCCAGCCTTTTTAACCTATATGGGCCTCTCTTAGCCGTGCCACGGTCGACGATCATAGTCGCCGGTCCAATGAGTGGATGACATCTGTCCCAAGTGGTGAGCCGACACGCGTTTCCTCCACCAATGATGATTTTACACGGAACATCCCCATTGGTTGGGGCTGTTAACGGGTTATCGATCCAAAACCGACCCGATAGCTTAACGGTGTTCCGCTACGGTGGATGCCACGTGTCGGTCACCCTTGACGAGAGCACTTCAGGACGCCGCGATTTATCGTCATGGAAGTGGACACTTCCGTGATGATAATTTTGGTAATGTCATGGAACACTTCTACGACAAAGATGTGTATGACTATCTTGATTCTGTCATAAATTTGTCATGGATGTACATGCATGACAGAAAACGTGACCTACTGTGACAAACATGTATCATCACGAAAGTGTATTTTTTTGGTAGTGCTCATAGCTGGCCTCAAGGTTGCGGCAGCTCTGGGAGTGAAGTGCCCCACTGTTAGGGGCGACTCGCAGCTCCTCGTCAACTTCTCCAACAAGGTATACGCGCGGAAGGACGAGCACATGGAGGCATACCTCGCGGAGGTACGCAAGATGGAGAAGCAGTTCCTAGGACTGGAGTTGCAGCACGTGCCCCGCGGCACTAACAAGGAAGCTGACGACATCGCCTGGAGGGCATCCAAGCGGCAGCCTTAAGAGCCTGGTGTTGGGGATATAACTATTTGTGTAAGCCGCCCAGGAGGGGCCGGGTTACGCAAAGAGGATTCACCAGAAAGAAGCCCAAGACCAAGCATGAAGATGGCGGTTCAATAAAAGGGCCTAAGGCCCACAGTGGCTTAAGGCGTCTGTTGTAGTAAACCGCCACAATGGCATGACTTGTATCATAGGGTAGATTTAACTAGTCACCGAGCCAGATACTGTCTATAAGCCGCCGACTCAGAAGCCGCAGGGCGCCAGCCCGTATATAAGGGGACGACTCACAAGGCTTAGGGCAAGAAACAACCCATCGAGAGCCGGGCATAGCATATTTCGCTCCCTGGTCATCGAAACATCAAGCAATACCAACCCAACTAGATGTAGGCTTTCCTTCTCCGCAAGGGGCCGAACTAGTATAGAACCTCTCGTGTCCTTTGTCCCGATTAACCCCTTTAAGCTTCCTAGTTGCGATGGCTCCACGACTAAGTCCTTGCACGAGGACATCTGCCGTGAGAATTCCACGACAGTTGGCGCCCACCGTGGGGCCAGCGCATGGTGGATTTGAGTTCTTGAAGGGCAACTTTGAAGGGCTCAAGGGATACGCAGTGGTCCGGATGACCAAGAGTCGTCGCGGCAAGATCTACATCGACAACGAAGGCTGGGGCCCCGAGGCCGACTCAATTTAGTACGTGTACCGGGTCCCCTATGGCGGAATCCACGTCTTCATCGGCTGGATTGGTGAGCCGAGCCCTGAGCCAGACAACTGCACCGACCTCGTCGAGACGGCTCAGCGTGCGAGACCCACCCGAGTTCAACCCGTCATGAAGCGTGCTTCATGGGCTGTGTCCACGGAGAAGAACTTCCTGAAGGATCTAAAGATGGCGGAGAGATGGTCGTCCCATCGGATGATGATTCGGCTGCCGATTCAACAGATTATTTGTATCAGGTCCAAGAGGGCATGCTTGGGGGTTGTTCTGACAAC
Source organism: Aegilops longissima (assembly GCA_021605205.1). Taxonomy (NCBI): domain Eukaryota; kingdom Viridiplantae; phylum Streptophyta; class Magnoliopsida; order Poales; family Poaceae; genus Aegilops; species Aegilops longissima. The sequence continues at coordinate 628,304,651 of CM038679.1, forward strand.
TGTAGCATTCCAGATTTCTATGAGCCGCCGAGCTGGGCAGGAGTCTTCATGGCTGGTACTCAACCTGGTCAAAACTCAACGGCCGCAACAGCAATAATGTCCGGGTCTGGAGCGGCCGGGGCAGGAGGCCCTGTGCGCCCGCCGACTCAGGTGGTGATGGATCTCATGGATAAGTTAACGGCCCTGCTAACCACCACGGTTATTCCTGCAAATCAAAATGAGCATAACGCGGAGGTGGCAAAGGTGCGTGAGGATATAGCCCTGGCCAACGAGGCCCTGGCAGCTGAGGACACCAGGTTAGCTATGGAGTGGGCGGCTTTGGACGCACGGGCGTAGCGACTCGAGTCATAGGCTTTCCAGCTTAATATGAGTCTGAACGCATCCAATGAGGTCATGAGAAGGAGACATCAGAAAACAGAGTCCCGTCTACCTCCGGTTTACGATCCTTGAAATATTTTCACGACACCCGGAGCTAGTCCTAGCAACCCGCCCGAAGCCAATCAGTTTATGACACCCGGAGCGGGAGGACCGGTTCAGCCCCGAGAGATGGGACCACCTCACGAGAGTATGGCAATACCACCGGGTCACTTCTCCAACCCCATGGAGAACTTGATAGGAGCATCGGCGCGTCTGGAGGCTCTTCCAGTGGACGGTGATGACCCGATGGCGGTGGAAACTCGGAGGGTCAGAGATCTTATTCAGACGGCCTTGGCGCAGCAGGAGACCTATTCTTACAGCAGGACATGATTCATTCAACTCTCTGCTTTGGCTAGCACTCGCAAAACCGGAGCCCGAAAGTTACAAAGCAGACACATGGAGTCGGCTTTATCAAGCAACGCCCAGCGTCAGAATTCAGCCCGGTGGCTATAACCCGTGCCGGACCAATACGCCAGAGGACGTAAGGGGCGGCTCGCTTAAGGGTCAAGAAGCGGCATATGAAGGTCTCCCTGAGTATCCGACGACTTCTGTTGGAGCAGGAGTGGCCACTAGAACCGATGGTGTCCCTTGTTTGGTGCCGGCTCTGCGGGATGTACGTCTGCCCAAGGATTTTAAGAGACCTCGAAAGGTGCCGAATTACACGGCCGACTTATAGCCTGGGGCATGGATCGAAAGTTACGAGATGGCCATGCAGCTATTGGAGGTCAGCGATGCAGCAATGGCTAAGTATTTCACCATGATGTTAGATGGAACGGCCCGGTCTTGGTCAAAAGGTTTGCCTCCCAATTCCAATAGTTCATGGGCAGTGCTAAAGGCCCGGTTTATCTAGAACTTCAAGGACACTTGCAAGCAGTCTATGTCAATTGTGGACTTGACCAATTGTAAGCAGGAGGAGGGTGAATCCACAACTCATTGGGTGCGCCGGGTCAAGGAAATAATACACTCATCTGATAAGATGGACGCCGGCTCTGCGGTACTTATGCTCCATCAAAATTGTCGCTTGAGTCACCGAGGCGAAGTGGGGCGCCATTTAAGCGTGATTGCAATGATATGGGTACACTGATGGCAGCCTTAGTCAAATACGCCGATTCTGATAGTACCAAGGATCCCGCGTCTGATGAGGAAAAGACAAGGAAGGGAAAGAAGAACGGCAATGGAAAGGGTCAGCAGCACAGCCCGGGAGGTCAAGGTGGCTATAATCAGCAGCAACCCGGTCAAGGGGGACAGCAGCAACAACAGTCAAGTTATCAGAGCCATCCAAAGCAGCTGAATGGTGGGCAATACCATGTGTTCACCACTAACTGTCACGACCGGTTTTTCAATAAAAATATTTATTGAGCAACCGACCTATGAAGTCCAATATGAGGAAAATCCTCCATACCGGTAGACAAAACTTTGATACAATAAGCCAGTAGCATTACAATATTACAGGGGCGGGCTGAAGATGCCCAACAAATTATTACAAACACGCCAATAATTATACATGATGGCGGATATGACACAATGGTGTGGGGTGGAAATACTACTGACTCGAGATATGAGTGGTTGGTGGAATAAGACAGTGGTGTGGTTAATGAGTCTACTGCACTGGCGGCTCATCGAGCGTCGGGGTGAGGCTCGATGAATTTATTTGGGTAGCGGAAGCGGACATATCACAATGACTAATCGAGGGGTCGCACGAGACTGACTGGGATTCCTCAAGGCGTCGGACTCGCTATCGAACTCTTCATCCATGAGATCGCTTTCACAAGATCCGCCAAATCAATAAGCCGTGAGTACTTTGAAAGTACTCGCAAGACAGTTCGACAAAGGATATAACAAATGAATGCATGAATGCAACATGTTTAATTTTAACAATGCTCAATTTAATCAGCGATCAAAGTAAATAAGAAGGGAATCGGCGGTAGTCCGCCGAAACCCAAAGAAGATAAAACTCAAACCGATCGGTGTCCAAGCGACGTCAAGGGTGAACAAATAAGTAAAACATGCCACGCTCCGGCGCCTAAGCGACACCTCAAAAGGGCTTATATTGAAATAAAATACATGTGTGTGCAATCGGACGTCGGAGCGACATCACGTAAAGGGCTTATAAAGAAAGTAACTAATAACAAAGTGCAGCAATGGACGCCCGAGCGACATCGCAGAAAGGGCTTATAATGAAAGTAAATGACAATGCCGCAGTCGGACGTCTGAGCGACATCGCAGAAAGGGCTTATAACAAAAGTAAATAATAACAATGCCGCAGTCGGACGTCTCAGCGACATCGCAGAAAGGGCTTATAATAAAAGTAAATAATAACAATGCCGCAGTCGGACGTTTGAGCGACATCACAGAAAGGGCTTATAATAAACGCAAATAACAACAATGCCGCAGTCGGACGTCTGAGGGACATCGCAGAAAGGGCTTATAATTCATTATTCACAACCTGACAAGATATGGTGCTCACGGAAAATATTTATCACAAGACCATAAGCGGGTTAGTCCACTCACCGGAAATAAACATATAACACTCATATGGTTCTCAGGATTTTTCTGTCACCGAGACTGACACTTGACAAGACGAGATGAACACGGTCCTCGGAAATGAATAAGATGAATTCAAGAATTTTGACTCTGCAGAGTTTGTACCAAAATTGTCCACAGCCAACGGATTTTCGTAGTCACGAAGGACTAGTTCCATTTATGGTATTTCAGGGGAAACACAACTAGCTAGTACACACCCATCATACCTCACGTTGCCGGGAATCACCCTAGACAGCGTTTAAGAAAAACTTTGAGACGGGGAGATCACAATCTCGAATAGCATGGGATCAAATTTATATACGCGCGCTCGATTTGGTGTGTACCAGGAAGTTGTTTGCAACTTACTAAGCCGTATCCCTTGCGGGAAACAGGTGGTAGTACGGAAGGGAAGACGGACGGGAATCTGACTGATTTATGTTGACACTGGGTCAACGATCTGGCATAAGCCTGACATGCTACAACACTGCCATCTTACCCATACTCATGCCAACTCATGGCCATGCAACATGTTTCCAACAACTCATAGATTTACCGAGCTCATTTGCCTTAACTCTTACGAGATATACTATCATCGAAATTGCTCATGAATGTGCCATGATACAAAAACAATGCAAACATGCCCAAACACTCATCATATCAAAATTTCAAACATTGCTTGCCTGGTTCGGAGTAGTCGGGTCTAGCTCGCGAAGTTCAGGGTTCCACCTCCTTCGATATCTACGGTACACAAAATACACGCGCTAACGTAAATACCGTGGGTCACAGAAAGTTAATCCAAATATTTTTCAAATAAATATGATAAAAAACTAGACAAAAATTTGAAGAGGACAGAAGAAGAATCACTCAAATAATTCCTTTCTGTTAAAAAGTTATAAGGGTTTTGGTCCAAGGACCCATCTGCAATGAAACAGAAAACTCTCAGGGGCCTAGGCAGAAAAGTGCAGAAAAATGGTTCAGAGTGGAAGCGTATTTGTCAAAGTACGCTTTCAGAAAACGATTAAAAAAAACAAAAGAGAGGCTGACGGGCGGGTCCCACCTGTCAGGTTTGAAATTTCAAACGAGAGAGACGGGGCTCGTCGGCGCATGAGAGCCGAGGTGGTCGCCGGCGGCGATCCACGGCGAGGCAGGGAGATCGGAGGGTACCTTCATGTTCAGGGCGCCATTCCGCGTCTGTGGGAGGTGGTGGTGGTCGCCGACGAGTACCACGTCGATGGCGACGCTTGCTCCGCCGGACGGCGGTTCGGGTGGTCGTGGGCCTCGTCGGAGAGTGCTGCGGAGCAGGAATTGAGGAGGGGGTTAGACTCGTGGTAGCATGAGTGGGTAGGTGAAGAGGTTAGGGCGCCGGAGACGACCTCACCGGAGTGAATCGAGGTGGAGGCCGAGGCGGAACGAAGCGGCCGGAGTCGAGGAAGAAGAGCTCCTCGAGGCCCTTCCAGGGGCTTGGCGTGGACTAGAGAGGTGGTGGAGGTGTGCGGGGGCGAGAGCAAGCTCGGGGGATGCTATTTATAGCCGGCCCGAGGCGGTTGCCGAGAACGGGGTTCTCCGGCGAAGTTTACGGCGGCGTAGGGCGTTGATCGGGGAGGTTCAGAGGTTGAGCACTGTCGTGGGGGTTCCTGGTTCCGTTTAGGTGCTAAACGCGTCGGGATTTGGTTGCTTAGGGCGAGCTCGACGGAACGGGCGGCGCGGCCTGCCGGGCGGCGGGAGCACGCTCTGTGCTTGCCGTGCCACGGCGACGGTGCTGCATGCGTGCGCTGGCAAGGAAATGGCCACGCGGAGCCACCAGGAGGTTTGGGCGGCGCCGAACGGCGTTATGCCGCTGTTCTGCTCCCTGTCGGCCACTACGGTGGTTCTGCCATGGCAAGACACGTCGGCGCAGGCGGCCAGGGTGCCACCGACGCCAGGAACGCGCCAAGCACGCGTGTGAAGCTCCGGACAGGCAGGCTAGGCTGCGAGCAACGTGCCAAGTGCACTGTGGGCATGTGACTGAAACTCTGACGGAGAACGACACTGAAATCTGAATTTAACTGAAGATGAACAGTAATAGTGCATGCAAGGTGTTCGACAGAATGATTTAGGCATGTAGGGATTTTTCCTTCAGCTGGTTTTTGGTGGAGGGGCCTCTCATTGCATCTAGAGGCTGCCTGAATTTTTGTGGAATTTTTGGAGAAGTGTAGATATGAATTTCACCAAATTTGGCAAATATGGTCCAAACTTGCAGAGACTGAATTTTGAAAATTTTGAACAGAAGAGGAGTGGATCTTGATTGATCTAGGTTGTGGGTACGAAGGACTATCCAGGGGAGTTGGTTTAAGGTCAAAACACAAATGCATTTAGGTACTTGCTTTGCAAATCACCTAGGCTCAAATAATGGACAGAAAAGATTTGGGGGGAGAATTATATGAAATAAAATTCAGAAAAGGGTTGAACTTGTTGAGACAGAATGTTTGGATTGCCCAAAGTGGAAGGAGAAATTTTTGGGAAGATTTTACCATGTGGTGCATGGCAAAATCATGAATGGTTTCAAATATTGGAGAGGAGGCAAAACTCCTAGAGTTACTTTTTGAAAGAAAAATAAACTCCAAAGACTTTTCTTGAAATTTTGAGAAGAGGGAAATCAGAAGAAAGATTTAAAAACCAAACACCAGAGTTGAAGGAGATGCAAAAATAAAATATTTGCTAAAGGGAAAAAACTTTTGAGAGAGATTTTTGGAAGGGTTTAGAAGACCTTCTTCAAACCCAACAAATTTTTTGAATAAACCAAAATAATATTTTTGGAGTGTCACAACACCTACCCCCTTAGGAAAAATCTCGTCCCCGAGATTCCAGCTGATCCTCAAATAATTATGGGTGCTCTGTCCGAAGGAAATCCTCTCTTTCCCAAGTGGCTTCACTTTCGGTGTGGTTGCTCCACTGAACTTTGAAGAACTTGATGGTTTTCGTCGGGTTCTCCTTTCGACTCTCCCAAGATTTTTATCGGATGCTCCCGATATGTAAGGTCTGGTTGCACGCCAATGTTTTTATGGGGTACTTGTTTCTCGGGTTGCTTACGCACTTCCTCAATTGGGAGACGTGGAATACGCCGTGGATGTCGGATAATTCTTCTGTAAGTCGAGTGGTAGGCCACCGTGCTCTTCGTGCCACTATGCAGGATGGTCCGATGAACCTTGGTGCTAGCTTCCTTTAATCTTGAATCGATGCAGGCCTCTCATAGGGGATACTCGTAAGTACACAAATTCACCGGTTCAAAATTGACTCCACGATGCTTCCGATCGTAATAACTCTTTTGTCGGCTTTGGGCTGTCTTGAGTCGGTCTCAATCACCTTCACCTTATCTTCAGCCTCTTTGAGCAGGTCTGGGCCAAGATATGGCTGTCTCCGCTTCCGACCAGTTTAGCGGGTACTACATCTTCGCCAGACAGAGCTTCAAATGGTGCCATTTGCAGGCTGGACTGATAACTGTTGTTATATGCGAATTTTGCGTATGGTAAGCTCTCTTCCCAACTGGTCCCATAGGTGATGATACATGCTCTCATCATATCTTCTAGAATCTGGTTTACTCGCTCAGTCTGCCCATCTGTCTGGGATGGTATGCGGTACTGAATGCTAGCTGAGTTCCCAGAGCTTGTTGTAAGTGATCCCAAAATCGGGAGACGAATTGAGTGCCTCTGTCCGAGATTATTTTCTTTGGGACTCCATGTAAGTAAACGATACGGGAAAGGTAGATCCTAGCAAGCTTCTGAGTGGTGTGGGTTGTCTTCACGGGGATGAAGTGTGCTACTTTAGTCAGTTTATCAGTGATGACCCATATGGAATCATGTCCGTGTCGTGACCGAGGTAGTCCAACAATAAAATCCATTCCAATCTCGTCCCATTTCCACTCGGGTATCTTATTTGGTTGAAGTAGCCCGGCCGGTTTCTGGTGGTCGGCCTTGATGCGTTGACAAGAGTCACAACATGCAATAAACGTGGCTATGTCTCTTTTTATACCATGCCACCAAAATGTTTCTTGGAGATCTTTGTACATTTTTGTTCCTCCAGGATGGATTGAATATGGAGCGGTGTGGCCTTCAGCCAGGATTTGCTGTTTAAGGTCATGGATATTCAGTACGCAAAGCTTATTCCCGTACCACAATATTCCTTGCTCATCAATAACAAATTCTGAGGCCTTGCCCAACTTCATCTTCCGTTTTATGCCTTCAATGTTGGGGTGTCCACGTTGAGCCTCTTTAACCTTCTCTATTAGGGTAGGCTGTAACTCTAAGTTCGACACACTGCCTTCGGTGACTACCATCAGATTGAGCTTAGCAAATTCCTGTTGGAATTCAGGTCTCAAGTTTGGCATGCTGTCGTTGTCCGGACTAGGGTTCCGACTCAGAGCATCTACTACAACATTTGCTTTGCCTGGGTGGTAGTGGATTCCAATATCATAATCCTTTACTAATTCCAACCAGCGTCGCTGCCGTAAATTGAGTTCTGGTTGTGTGAAAATATACTTGAGGCTTTTGTGGTCCGTGTATATTTCACAACGACACCGAGCAAGAAGTGTCTCCATTCCTTGAGTGCATGAATAATCGCTGCTAATTCCAGGTCATGTGTAGGATAATTTTCCTCATGCTTATGGTTGTCCGAAACATATGCATAACCTTGCCTTCTTGCATCAATACGCACCCGAGGCCCTTTCGAGATGCGCCACAAAATACCTCAAAATTTTTGTGTATATCCGCACAATTAGTATTGGTGCCGCCGCTTCTTCTTAGTTCTTGGAAACTTTTCGCAAGCTTCCGCCCATTCAAACTTCCTGTCTTTCTTGAGTAGTTGTGTCATTGGCTTTGCTATGGTGGAGAATCCTTCAATAAATCTCCGTAGTATCCTGCCATTCCCAAGAAACTTCAGACGCCTCATCACGCTGGTTGGTGGCTTCCAGCTCAGTACGGCCTTGACCTTTTCCGGGTCTACGGCGATACCTTCTTGGGTCAGTACGTGGCCTATTAAACCTACTTGACTTAGCCAAAATTCACACTTGCTGAATTTAGCGTACAATTGATGTTTCCTGAGTTCTCCTAGTACAATTCGGAGATGTTCAGCGTGCTCTTCAGGGGTTTTGGAGTATACCAGAATATCATCGATAAATACCACAACAAACTTGTCCATAAACTTCATGAATACTTTGTTCATGAGGTGAACAAAATATGCGGGGGCGTTTGTTAGTCCGAATGGCATTACGGTGAACTCACACAATCCGTATCTGGAGGTGAAAGCTGTCTTGGGAATATCTTCGGTTCACACTTTCAGTTGATGGTATCCCGACCTCAAGTCAATCTTTGAGAACACCTTGGCCTGAGCGAGTTGATCGAATAAATCATTTATTCGTGGCATCGGATATTTGTTCTTGATTGTGACCATGTTTAGTGCTCGATAGTCTATGCACAATCTCAGTGTTCCATCCTTCTTTTTGGCAAACAAAATTGGTGAACCCCAAGGTGAGGAACTTGCTCGTATGTACCCTTTTTCCAATAATTCCTTTATTTTCTTCTTCAGTTGTACCAATTCAGATGGTGCCATTCTGTATGGTTTCTTGTATATGGGAGCGGTTCTGGGTGCTAGCTCAATGCTAAATTCTATCTCTCGGTCTGGTGGCATGCCTGGTAGCTCTTCGGGAAATACATCCGAAATTCACACACCATCGAACCTTGCTCAATTCAGAAATATCCACCTTGTTCAATCTCGGTTGCCGGGATATTTTTCTTTCCTTGGCTGAAACCTTTATGGTCTTCCCGTGGTGATTGGTGAGAATTACGGTCATGTTGAAGCAGTCAATAAAACCTTTGTTGGTGGTTAACCAATCCATCCCTAAGATGAGATCCAGTCCTTTATTTTCCAACACGATAAGATTTGCGTGAAACTCTAACCCTTCAAACTCGATAACCACACCCTGGCAATAATTCTAGGTAACTTGCTTAATTCTAGGGGACTTGACGATCATAGATTTTTCCAAGGGAAGCATCGAAAAATTATTTTGCAAAGCAAAACTTTTCGAAACGAATGAGTGCGAAGCTCCAGAATCAAACAAAACCATGGCAGGCATTGTGTTGACAGGAAACGTACCGAGTACGATATCTGGGGCAGTTTGTGCTTCCTCTTGGTCACGTGGTTCAGTGACCTTCCTGTGGTTGTTATTTGGTTGAAATTGTTGCGCTTTACGCCAATTATTGCTCCATTGTTCGGCTTTGGGGTCGAAGTTCTTGGCTTGGGGCACCGCTGGCATAGTGCCCTTCTTCTCCACAAGCGTAACAGGTAACGCCTGGGCGGTATGTGAACTCCTTGTCCCTTGCATGGAAATTCTTGATTGGGCGTGAGATGCTTGTCGGGTTTGGGTGTCCAGTTCTTCGAACATCTATCTTGCTGCGGTGGTTGCGGGCGTGATTAGTCTGGTCCTCTTCCGCTATGTAAAATCTTCTAAGCTGCGCTCTCATTTTCCAAGGTAATGGCCTTATCTACCAGCGTCTTAAAATCTGGAAAGGTGTGTACGACCAATTGGCATTTAAGCGCGGGTGCCAGACCGTCTAGGAATTTCTCTATCTTTTTGTTTTCTGACATACGCTCCTTGTTGGCGTAGCGAGACAGCAGAGTAAACTGATTGTTATTTTCTGACACTGTCATTGTCCTTTGCTTGAGGTCATCAAATTCTCTCTTTTTGATCTTCATAAGATTCTTAGGAATATGTGCCCCACGAAAACCTTCTTTAAATTCCTCCCATGTTATATTATTTTCGTTGGGATGCATGTGTAGGAAATTTTCCCACCACGATGCGGCTGCCCGAGTGAGATAGTGCGGAGCATAAAGCACTTTCTCAAGATCTGAACACTGGGCAATGATTAACTTTCTTTCCATGTCTCAAGCCAGTCCTCGGCTTCAAGAGGCTTGTCACAGGAGAAAATGTTCGGGACGGTCTTCTCAGAGTCTGATAACTTGGATTGCTGTTGATACTGTCCACGGTGATTTCCCATATTGATGACTTGGTTCATTATTTCCTGATGTTGCTGCTGACTTTGTTCATAAAGACGGCACATTTGGGAGAGTGCCGTTTCACTGTCCTGTTGACTTGTCTGCCCTTGTGTGAAATTGTTGCCTGGGGGTGTGCCATAATTTTCCTCTGTCAGAGTTGGCATGGAGCGGGTCCAAGGACGAGACATAGTTCATTCTGGGGATATATTTTGAAAAACTCATAAGAAAAGAAATTGAGCCGCAAAAATCAATAAATTCAAGAAGACGGAAAAAGGTCGCAAATGCTCCAAGATTTTTCAAGAGAATACACGTTTGTGCATGGAGAAGGACTGTCCATTACATATCTTACACGCAAGCAGTAATTATACAATACATCACTCAGGATATGCGTATATAATCCTGACATGTTATTTAGTCTAGTGCACCTCCGCATCCTACATGATGCCCAAACAAACTACTTTCACAGCCTATTTACATATAAACATATCGTACAAGTCGGTACATCGCATGGCGGCTAAGCGTACTTAGTCGGAGATGGTAAGGATTTCCCTTGGCCTGCCAAGGGTGAGGCATAGTGAGGCTGGGGACTCAACCTCCTCTTCGGAGATAGGCTCCAGACGTGAGGCGCTGCGCTGAGTTGGTGGAGCTGGTGCCCTGTGCGGGACAACTCAAACCTGAGCGGGCACGAGGGGTGGCGCAGAACAAACCGGAGTAGGCGCAATGACATGGTTGAACTCCTCCGTGGTAGGCAGGCGACGAGTGGTGGCGCGAGCAGTAGGAGCAAACGATGCTGATGACGAGACGAAAGTCAGTGGCGGTGCGGCGCGCAGGAGCTCCCTCCTGTTGGCGGCACAGCCATGGACTGAGTCCATGCGGGCAGCTACAAAGTCGTCCACCAGGTTGTCGAAGGCTGCCTCCAAAGCTCGGAGATACTCGATAAGAATCTGAAAAGCTTCGTCCCGTTCTCCTCTGGGGAAAGAGAACACGTAGTGGAAGGTATATGGCACGTGACATGGCAGGTAGCGGTAGCGACAAGTCTTCATCGAAGGAAGGATATCCCTGAGACGAGCTATCGCCTCACGGGCTGCTATCTGTAGTGCATGCTTCTCTGTGGGCATGGCTCTCCCCATGAACCGGTAACGCTCAACTCGCCCTCTCTTGAATTCCACCGCGGCCTGGTGCATGGTTAGACGGTCATTGACCTTGTGCTGAGAGAGAGATAAGATCTGGCGCACATCCGCCCCATCGCGACTTGGACGATGAAGGAGAGAAGCTTGACGAACCCATCGGGCATGTTGGCGAACATCTGCGACTCGCAGTCGTTGCTAGCCATCTACAAAAGTAGGCAAAAATCCTGAGTAGTCAAATCATAAATTTATGCTAACTGTCAGAAATTGACTACATTTGTGAAAAATAATAAATGGCTCTATTATGCTAATAACCGATTACAGATCGCACCTAGTGGCTTCCTACGGTCAGCCTGGCTCTGGTACCAAGCTTGTCACGACCGGTTTTTCAATAAAAATATTTATTGAGCAACCGACCTATGAAGTCCAATATGAGGAAAATCCTCCATACCGGTAGACAAAACTTTGATACAATAAGCCAGTAGCATTACAATATTACAGGGGTGGGCTGAAGATGCCCAACCAATTATTACAAACACGCCAATAATTATACATGATGGCGGATATGACACAATGGTGTGGGGTGGAAATACTACTGACTCGAGATATGAGTGGTTGGTGGAATAAGACAGTGGTGTGGTTAATGAGTCTATCAAGATCGGGCGGCTCATCGAGGCCGGGTGAGGCTCGATGAATTTATTTGGGTAGCGGAAGCGATATATCACAATGACTAATCCAGGGTCGACGAGACCGACTAGGATTCCTCTAGGCGCCGGACTCGCCATCGAACTCTTCATCCATGAGATCGCTTTCACAAGATCCGCCAAATCAACAAGCCGGTGAGTACTTTGAAAGTACTCTCAAGACAGTTCGGACAAAGGATATAACAAATGAATGCATGAATGCAACATGTTTAATTTTAACAATGCTCAATTTAATCAGCGTAGCAAAGTAAATAAGAAGGAATCATGTAGTCCGCTCGAAAACCCAAAGAAGATAAAACTCAAACCGATCGGTGTCCCGGCGACGCCTCAAGGGTGAACAAATAAGTAAAACATGCCACAATCGGGCGCCTAAGCATCACCTCAAAAGGGCTTATATTGAAATAAAATACATGCGTGTTGCAATGGACGCCGGAGCGACATCACGTAAAGGGCTTATAAAGAAAGTAACTAATAACAAGGTTGCAATGGACGTCGAGAGACATCACAGAAAGGGCTTATAATGAAAGTAAATGACAATGCCGTAGTCGGACGTCTGAGCGACATCGCAGAAAGGGCTTATAACAAAAGTAAATAATAACAATGCCGCAGTCGGACGTCTGAGCGAGATTGCAGAAAGGGCTTATAATAAAAGTAAATAATAACAATGCCGCAGTCGGACGTCTGAGCGACATCACAGAAAGGGCTTATAATAAACGCAAATAACAACAATGCCGCAGTCGGACGTCTGAGCGACATCGCAGAAAGGGATTATAATTCATTATTCACAACCTTACAAGATATGGTGCTCACGGAAAATATTTATCACAAGACCATAAGAGGGTTAGTCCACTCACCGGAAATAAACATATAACACTCATATGGTTCTCATGATTTTTCTGTCACCGAGACTGACACTTGACAAGATGAGATGAACACGGTCCTCGGATATGAATAAGATGAATTCAAGAATTTTGACTCTGCAGAGTTTGTACCAAAATTGTCCACAGCCAACGGATTTCCGTAGTCACGAAGGACTAGTTCCGTTTACAGTATTTCAGAGGAAACACAACTAGCTAGTACACACCCATCATACCTCACGTTGCCAGGAATCACCCTAGACAGCGTTTAAGAAAAAGTTTGAGACGGGGAGATCACAATCTCGAATAGCATGGGATCAAATTTATATACACGCGCCTAAGGGTGCCCCTCTCGTCCCAACCGAAACACCCATGCCCCCGACCGATGAAAGGCTTTAATCCAGGCCATGGAACCTTCATCCCGCCTCTCGATTTGGTGTGTACCAGAAGTGGTTTGCAACTTATTGCCGATTCCTTGCGGGAAACAGGTGGTAGTACGAAGGGAAGACGGACGGAATCGACTGATTTATGTTGACACCGGTCAATGATCCGCATAAGCCCGGCATGCTACAACACCGCCATCTTACCCATACTCATGCCAACTCATGGCCATGCAACATGTTTCCAACAACTCATGGATTTACCGAGCTCATTTGCCTCAATTCTTACGAGATAAACTATCATCGAAATTGCTCATGAACGTGCCATGATACAAAAATAATGCTAACATGCCCAAACACTCATCATATCAAAAGTTCAAACATTGCTTGCCTGGTTCGGAGTAGTCGGGGTCTTGCTCGGCGAAGTTCAAGGTTCCGCTACCTCCTTCGTATCTACGGTACAGTAAAATACACGCTTAACGTAAATACCGTGGGTCACAGAAAGTTAATCCAAATATTTTTCAAATAAATATGATAAAAAACTAGACAAAAATTTGAAGAGGACAGAAGAAGAATCACTCAAAATATTCCTTTCTGTTAAAAAGTTATAAGGGTTTTGGTCCAAGGACCCATCTGTAATGAAACAGAAAACTCTCAGGGGCCTAGGCAGAAAAGTGCAGAAAAACGGTTCAGAGTGGAAGCGTATTTGTAAAGTACGCCGTAAAACGATTCAAAAAACCAAAGAGAGCTGACGGCATGGTCCCACCCGCCAGGTTTGAAATTTCAAACGAGAGAGACGGGCTCGCTGGCGCCGAGAGTCATGCGGTGCCGCCATGGCGCATCCAAGGCGAGGCAGGGAGATCGGAGGGTACCTCCGTGTTCAGGGCGCCATTCCGCGTATGTGGGAGGTGGTGGTGGTCGCCGGCAAGTACCACGTCGACGGCGAAGCTTGCTCCGGCGGACTGCGGTTCGGGTGGTCGTGGGCCTCGTCGGAGAGTGCTGCGGAGGAGGAATTGAGGAGGGGGTTAGACTCGTGGTAGCATGAGTGGGTAGCTGACGAGCTTAGGGCACCGAAGATGACCTCATCGGAGTGAATCGAGGTGGAGGCCGAGGCGGAACGAAGCGGCCGGAGTCGAGGAAGAAGAGCTCCTCGAGGCCCTTCCAGGGGCTTGGCATGGACTAGAGAGGTGGTGGAGGTGAGCGGGGGCGAGAGCAAGCTCAGAGGGTGCTATTTATAGCCGGCCTGAGGCGGTTGCCGAGAACGGGGTTCTCCGGCGAAGTTTACAGCGGCGTAGGGCGTTGATCGGGGAGGTTCAGAGGTTGAGCGTCGTCGTGGGGGTTCCCTGGTTCCGTTTAGGTGCTAAACGCGTCAGAGTTTGGTTGCTTAGGGCGAGCTCGACGGAACGGGGCGGCGCGGGCCCATCGGCGGCAGGGAGCATGCTCTGTGCTTGCCGTGCCACGGCGACGGTGCTGCATGCGTGCGCTGGCAAGGAAATGGCCACGTGGAGCCACCAGGAGGTTTGGGCGGCGCCGAACGGCGTTATGCCGCCGTTCTGCTCCCTGTCGGCCGCTACGGTGGTTCTGCCGCCGCAAGACACGCCGGCGCGGGCGGCCAGGGTGCCACCGAGGTCAAGAACGGGCCAAGCACGCGTGTGAAGCTCCGGACAAGCAGGCTAGGCTGCGAGCAACGTGCCAAGTGCACTGTGGGCATGTGACTGAAACTCTGACGGAGAACGACACTGAAATCTGAATTTAACTGAAGATGAACAGTAATAGTGCATGCAAGGTGTTCGATAGAATGATTTAGGCATGTAGGGATTTTTCCTTCAGCTGGTTTTTGGTGGAGGGGCCTCTCGTTGCATCTAGAGGCTGCCTGAATTTTTGTGGAATTTTTGGAGAAGTGTAGATATGAATTTCACCAAATTTGGCAAATCTGGTCCAAACTTGCGGAGACTGAATTTTGAAAATTTTGAACTGAAGAGGAGTGGATCTTGATTGATCTAGGTTGTGGGTACCAAGGACTATCCAGGGGAGTTGGTTTGAGGTCAAAACTCAAATGCATTTAGGTACTTGCTTTGCAAATCACCTAGGCTCAAATAATGGACAGAAAAGATTTGGGGGGAGAATTATATGAAATAAAATTCAGAAAAGGGTTGAACTTGTTGAGACAGAATGTTTGGATTGCCCAAAGTGGAAGGAGAGATTTTTGGGAAGATTTTACCATGTGGTGCATGGCAAAATCATGAATGGTTTCAAATATTGGAGAGGAGGCAAAACTCCTAGAGTTACTTTTTGAAAGAAAAATAAACTCCAAAGACTTTTCTTGAAATTTTGAGAAGAGGGAAATCAGAAGAAAGATTTTAAAACCAAACACCAGAGTTGAAGGAGATGCAAAAATAAAATATTTGCTAAAGGGAAAAAGCTTTTGAGACAGATTTTTGGAAGGGTTTAGAAGACCTTCTTCAAACCCAACATTTTTTTTGAATAAACCAAAAGAATATTTTTGGAGTGTCACACTAACTTGTGCAAACGTGACCAGAAGGTTCATAAGAGGGCTGTGAATTCTGTTCAGCCGGTGGTTCCCCGTTACTTGAGGTGGTCAGAGCAGCCCATCATATGGAGCAGGGAAGATCACCCCCTCCGGGTTGATAAACCGGGTGAGTTGGCCTTGGTGGTGGCCCCTCAGGTTGGTGGATATAAATTCACTAAGGTACTCATGGATGGAGGAAGCAGCATCAATATTCTCTATTATGAGACCTTTCGCCGCATGGGGTTGACTGATAAGGACTTGAGGACATCCAACACTGTCTTTCATGGGGTGGTACCTGGTAAATCGGCATATCCAGTTGGTAAGATCGAGCTGGAAGTAGCCTTTGGAGATGAATATTATTCCAGGGCTGAGAAACTGAAGTTTGAGGTAGTGAAAATCAGCAGCCCGTATCATGCTCTGTTTGGACGACCGGCTTATGCCAAGTTCATGGCACGACCATGTTATGTTTATCTACAGCTCAAGATGCCGGGTTACAAGGGCACCATCACTGTGCATGGGAGTCGAAAGGTAGCCTTGGAATGCGAAGAAGGCGATGCGGCTTATGCTGAATTTGTTTGTGCCGAAGAGGAGCTGAAGTTTTATCAAAATAACGTTGACCCGGCGGATATGACCTCTTTAAAGAAGCCAACCACAGAGCAAGACTCGGCGTTGAAATTTAAGTCAGCCGCCGAGACAAAACTGGTCGACTTCACTCCAGGCGACTCTTCCAAGCAGTTCAGCATCAGTACCAATTTGGATCCCAAATAGGAAGGCGCGGTCATCGAGTTTATCCGTGAGAACTGGGACATCTTTGCATGGAAACCTTCTGACATGCCGGGTGTCCCGAGAGAACTCGCTGAGCACACTCTTAATATTGATCCGAAGTATAAGCCGGTCAGGCAATTTCTCCGACGGTTCAATGAGGAAAGACGGAAAGCTATCGGGGAAGAGGTCGCTCGGCTCTTAGCGGCTGGGTTCATCGTGGAAGTGTTTCACCCGGAGTGGTTAGCTAACCTGGTGCTTGTGCTCAAGAAGAACGGCACCTGGCGGATGTGTGTAGATCACACGGACTTAAATAAAGCTTGTTCGGCTGATCCCTTTGCTCTACCCCGTATTGATCAAATCATTGATGCTACAGCGGGTTGCGAGCGTTTGAGTTTTTGGATGCTTACTCCGGTTATCATCAGATCAAAATGGCAGTTAAGGACCAGGAGAAGACGGCTTTTATTACTCCATTTGGAGCCTTCTGCTATGTATCTATGCCATTTGGGCTCAAGAGTGCCCAGGCGACTTATCAGCGCTGTGTACAGAATTGTCTCCACAATCAGATTGGGCGCAATGTTCATGCTTATGTAGATGACATTGTGGTGAAGTCCAGAGAGAAAGAAACCTTGATATCTGATTTAAAGGAAACCTTTGATAATCTCCGGTCTATAAGATGATGCTTAACCGGACAAATGTGTATTTGGTGTACCGCAGCAAACTTTTGGGGTTCCTGGTCTCAAACAGGCATTGAAGCTAACCCGAGAAGATCAAGGCGACACTTCTCCGCTAAACCGGGCAGCATCATCGATGTTCAGCGATCGGCGGGTCGCGCCGCTGCTTTAAGCCGATTCATAAGCCGGTTAGGTGAGAAGGCTCTACCACTATATCGATGATGAAGAAAACAGACACTTTTGTCTGGAGTGAGGCTACTGATGCTGCCTTTGAAGATTTAAAGAGACAATTGTCTGAGCCGCCAGTTCTTGCGGCTCCCATTGATAAAGAGTCGTTGTTGTTGTATGTTGCTGCTAACTCACGAGCTGTTAGTGTTGCCATCGTGGTGGAGCGTAAGGAGGCTGGCAAGGAGCATCCGGTTCAACGGCCGGTCTATTACATCAGTGAGGTGCTCATAGAGTCCAAGCAAACATATCCACATTGGCAGAAACTTCTTTATGGGGTGTTCATGGCAAGCCGGAAGCTAAAGCAGTACTTCCAAGGTCATCCTATAACTGTGGTAAGTTCTGCCCCCCCCCCCCCCCGGGGACATCACCCAGAACAGGGAAGCCACAGGACGAGTCACCAAGTGGGCCATGGAGCTTGGGCCTCACGGTTTGAAGTATATGCCACGTACAGCTATCAGGTCTCAAGCCTTGGTGGACTTTATCAATGATCTGACGGAGTTGCAGGCACCTGAGGAGAAACCAGATAACACGTACTAGACTATTCACTTCGATGGGTCCAGGCAGTTGGAAGGCTTAGGGGCTGGAGTCGTTTTAACCTCCCCCCGAGGTGACAAATTTTGCTATGTGCTCCGGCTTATGTTTCCGTGTAATAACAATGCAGCTGAATACGAGGCTTTACTCCAGAGTCTCCGGATGGCCAAAGAGATGAATTTGAGCCGGGTAAGGTGCTTGGGCGATTCAGACCTCGTCGCTCAACAGGTGTCAGGCACGTGGGACTCCAAGGATCCCCTTATGGCGGCTTATCGTCGTGAAGTTGATGCGGTGGCCGAGCACTTCAAAGGTTATCAAGTAGAGCATATTGATCGAAGGAAGAATGAGGCGGCTGATGCTTTAAGCCGGCTGGGGTCTCAGCGTAAGCCGGTGCCGCCTAACACCTTTCTTGACGTTTTGCATAACCCTTCTGTTAGAGTGCCCACAAAGGAAGAGCTAGCAGTGCCAGACCCGGAGGCACAGCTGGTGACGGCTCTCCACGCCATCCCAGATTGGACAGTCCCATATTTGGCCTATATGACCTGGGGAGAGTTGCCTGAGGACGAGACCTTGGCAAGACAAATCATCAGGCGGTCCAAATCCATGACAATTGTTCATGGCGAGTTGCATCACCGTAGCATCACTTGGGCATTTCAACATTGTTTATCGCTTGCGGAGGTTCAGGAGATACTTCGTGAGATTCATGAAGGAGATTGTGGTAATCATGCTGGCTCAAAATCTCTGGTGGCCAAGGCTTTTCGTCATGGTTTCTATTGGCTGATGGCTCATGCTGATGCGGAGGATCTGGTCAGCAAATGTGACGGATGTCAAAAATTCTCACGATGAGCTCATGTGCCGGCTCAAGAACTGAGGATGATTCCAATTACTTGGCCGTTTACGGTCTGGGGGCTTGACATGGTTGGACCTTTCAAAAGGTCTAAGGATAAGAAGACACACCTGTTGGTAGCAGTGGATAAATTCACCAAGTGGGTTGAAGCAGAGCCGGTCAGTAAGTGTGATGCAGCCACGGCGGTTCAGTTCATGAAAAAGGTGATCTTTTGTTTTGGCTTTCCACACAGATTATAACCGATAATGGTACTAATCTCTCCAAAGGTGCCATGGAAGAGTTTCACAACGAGAGCACATCCGCTCAACGCTTTGGCTGTTGCTCACCCTCAATCTAATGGTCAAGCAGAAAGAGCTAATCAAGAGATCTTGAAAGGTATCAAACCCCGGCTCTTAGTTCCCTTGCAGCAAACTCCGGGTTGTTGGGTGGAGGAGTTACCCTTTGTGCTATGAAGCATAAACACAACACGCCTAACAGATCTACAGGTTATACACCTTCCTTCATGGTGTACGGAGCAGAGGCGGTTCTGCCAAGTGACATCCGGCATGATTCACCCCGAGTGGCGGCTTACGTTGAGGCTGATAATGAAAAAGCTCGTCAGGATGCACTTGACTTGTTGGATGAGGAGCGAGACTTGGCAATAGCCCGTTCGGTGATTTACCAGAAGACCTGCGCGTTATCACAGCCCGCGGGTTAGAAGCGTAACTTTTCAAGAAGGCAATTTAGTGTCCGCCTCATCCAGATCACCGATATGCACAAACTATCCCTCCTTGGGAAGGACCTTTTGTGGTCAGAAAACCTAAACAACGGGTCCTACTACCTCATCGATGTTCGAGAACACAAAGATTCACGTAAGTCGGAGGAAGAGACCCTCCGGCCGTGGAACCTAGCTCATCTTCGGCCCTACTATACTTGAGCCACCGGCTCTCAGAACACATATGTTTTTCCTTTTTTAGCAATGTATATATTATATAAAGCAATAAAGCAGGACCTCTTTTCTTTTCACCCTTAAAAATTTATATATCTTCTTTACCAGGTGGTGGAAACAACCAACAGGGAGCGGATCATATCTGAATCCGGCTTTCCCTTTGGTCCGGCTTATGATCATATATGAATCTAGCCATGGTCACTTGGGGGGCTTCCTGTTCAAACATAGGTCGTATTCGAACCAAAGAGAACATAGCTGTCGACACCCAATTGATCGGCGTACTACCAAAACCACTTGGGGGCTTCTTGATCATATTTTTATCATAGCTTAACCCCTTTGGGTCTGACGTGGATCGTATTCGAATCGGCGTCATTAAACAACTCTAATTGTCACTTGGGGCTTCTGCTCAAACATAGGTCGATTCAACCAAAGAGAACATAGCTGTCGATACCCACTTGATCGGCATCGCCAAAGCCATTGGGGCTATATAATCGTATCCTAATCTTAGCTTAACCCTTTGAATGGTTCTACCGATCGTATTCAATCGAGGCCTTTGAAAATTAAGTTTACTATTTATTTTACTCGTAAGGGTAAATAATATTAAGGGCCGTAAACATTATATGTGCCAACTTTCGGTTAATTTTAACTCTCTGCTTTTTGGGATCATATAAGCCGGTAAAGTATGTTTCAAATAAGATAGCAGGTATATTATTATGGTCATAATCATAAACCGGCTATTTTCATGATGTTTTGGTTCATACTCCGGGTTATCACTATTCTATATGACCCCAGATGTGATAAGACGCCAAAGGAATTCTGTTTTTTGTTTTATACACAGGATAAAGCAAGAAAGTTTTGGACGTCAAGGAACAATTAACATAAGCCGGAAGTATATAATGATAGCGGCTTATGACAATATTAAAGCACCACAAACATGCGTGAATGCATGACAGAGATAAGAGGTTTTTCTACCCTATTACAAGACTCCCCGAGTCTGAATAAGCAAGCATCTTTTTTTTTCAAAAGCATAGCACCAGGCGAGTTACTCCTTTGGTGGGCTTGAAGATTCCGTGTTATCCTTCTCCGCCTCTCCGTCTGCTGCTTTGTCCTGGAAGGTTGACGAGTTCCAGTCAATGCCGCTTAAGGCTTCAAATTCAGCTTCATCATCTATTAAACCGGCTGGGTCAACTTCAGGAGCAAAGGTATGCTTACGAGTTGGAGGAATCAGCCGACGCCATCATAATGAGGAGTTGAATCCTCCGTTCTCGTTGTCGTAACTCGGCCGATACTTGGTAAGATCAATATCATTGCCAAGGATGGTGGCCACAGGACGTACGACTCTCACACAGGTGGTGAAGTCTGATTCATCGAATACAGAGCCATCCTACTTCAAGCTGGGATATCCAAGAGCAACGTCGCTGTGTCTAACTCGAAGAAATGCCTTGGCCTAGCTTAAGGCGGCTATGGCCCCGGTTCTAGCAGATGCCCGCCTTTAGCTCCCTGAATCTGTTAGTAACACGGCAAGCCGCTTGAGCACATCCCGCAGGAGAAAAGGAGTATCATTTGATAAATCCACAACAGCCAAAGCACGCCAGACCCGTGTATAGCTGTTCCACCGTGAGTGTACACCGCCTTAAGCTTGATCAGCATATTCGCTTGAGGTTTGCGCCCCAGGGCCTGTGTTTATACATATAAGGTAAGACGGAGATAATAAGTGAAATATTCATCAAAGGAACCATGGTGATATTCACGATTATACATAGTAACTTACCGAAGATTGCTGAGACCATTTGAGATATCTGGCGCTTTAAGCCGGACAGCTCGGCAGTTGCTTCGGCAAGAGTTGCTTCTGCTGTCTCGGCCCGGGTCACAAGTGAGGCCTTTTCATCTGCCCAGATTTTCTTCTCCGCATCAAAATTCTTCTTCAACTTCTCTTGTTCAGAGACGCTGAGTGCAAATTTGGAGTTGGCCTTTTGAATTTCAAGTTCTTGGGCTGCCAGACGAGTCTTCAGGTCAGCAATCTCCGACTCAAATTGACTGGTGGAGGCCTGCGTTGATGCCGGGTTATAATTAAGGTTATGGTAAGAAATCATTAAGTCCCAAGCACTTTGCAAGCAAAGACACTTGACACTTGGGGGCTAATGTATGCTGAAGAAAATTTTAATTTATAATGCTGGATTATGTATATTAAAGTCTCAAGTACTTTACAAGTAAAGATACTTGAAACTTGGGGGCTAATGTGTATCGCCCATTCTAAGTTATCATATTATGACCGGGTTAAATATATTATCTTTTCAACTGCATTTAACTAAAGAAGTTAGTATCCGAGTCTACAAGATATTCATTCATAAGCAGGAGACTTGGCGGCTGGTACAGTAAGTAAGATTCAGGAGAATAGTATGAGTTATACCTCAGATTTGTGCTGTATTTGTTTCACCATGTCAATTTCCAGGTCGCAGCTGTTATGCACTTGATTCAGATAGCCTGAGACTATATCACCAATGCTTAAGTGAGCATAATCAGCGATGTCCTGTTTGGTCTTCCGGCGTTCGACAAGTTCTTCCTTGGCAGTACATCTGGCAATGACAGTAGGCCGCCCCGGTTCAACAAACTGGCTTTTCAAAATTTCAACCTCTGGGTCAGTCATCTTGACCAGTCTAGGAATTTCCGGATTATCGGAGTTGTTGAAAGTATCTTCGGCAGGCGGGTCAGAAGATGGCGCTGGAATTTCATATGTCGGTTCAGGCGGCGGTTGATGAGTAGAAGCGTCAGGGGCAGCTGTTCCTAGTTCCGGCTCAGTTGCTACCGGCTCTTCGGATGGCTTATTCTTTTTTGCCCTCTTACTGGGCTTCACCTGCACGCTGTGGACAAAATAGAAGGGTGAGTACAAAATATGAGTAAGGCAAAGCATAAGGATAACAAAGGTATATTACCCAGGGGCAGTCTTGAAGGTCGGCATATTGGATTGCATAGACTCGCCGGAGGAAGGAGAGGTATCCTGATAATTGGAGTCAGATGAATTGAGAGGTTGACGAATTAAACCCGCCAAAGGATAAACAGAACGTAAATTGGAGATGACCTCAGTCCGTCGCTTCCTGCTTACGTCGGGTAAGCCGGAAGAGAGTTCTGCATCCTTGCTGGTCCGGGTGTGCCTCCGGCTTTCAAGCTGTTGTTGCTTCAAAAGAAATTTATGATCTTGATAAGCTAGAGGATGTGAAAATCTTACTTGCCGGGTCACCCGTCGGATTTTGTGCATTGGCAAAGGCTCTGAGTCGGAGGAGATTATAGTTACCTCTTCGCCAGGAGCTTGGTTGTTCCATGTATCCTCCTGAAAGGCAGAAATGTCAATAAAATAATAACAAAGGAGTTAAGAGAATAAGGGATTACCTCTTCCTCATCTGAAGAAGAGTCATCCAATTTGAACAAATCGGAGGCGCTGGGTTTCTTCTTCTTTGAAGTTCCTGCCTTGGCGGCTTTCCTTTCGGTCTTCTTGGCTGCCCCGCTTGTTTGGCAGCCTCGTGGTCATATTTGATCTTCCGTAAATTATCACCGCCTATGGAAAAGATAAAGAATTATAAGTACAAAGGAGGTAAACATGTTAAAGAATCTTTATTAAGATTGGTAACTTCATCGCAGGGCCGGGTTCTTTTTGCGTATGGGAAGTAAACCAAGGCATTGCTAATAACAAAGGCCCTCCTTCAGCGAAGGATCGGGTTGTAGCATCAACCACATCATCGGTAAGTCGTCAGACTATGACGCATTGGGTTGTCCTTTTCATCAGATAAGTATTAACATTAAGCGGAGCGGCGGCTTAATGGGAGTATTCGCCAAGTGACCCAGACTTGGACCAGATCGATGCCATTTAAACCATTTCCTAAAAGAGCTTTTATCTTCTTGATGGTGGGATTAAGAGGCAGACGTTCAACATCGGTCAGTTTATCCGCCAGCGGATGGTTGGACTCAAGGTGCAGGGCGCGAAAGCCGAGCAGAGGCTTCTCATCAGCCGGAGAAGTGTCCTGACAGTAGAACCATGTCTGGTTCCAATCTTTTGGGTGACTCGGCAGCTCAGCATAAGGAAAAAGGCAGTCTCTCCGTCGCTGGATCGAGATACCGCCAAGCTCAAGACTAGGCCCGTTGGCACGTTCATTATGCCGGTTCAAGTAAAAAAGTTCTCTTAACAAAAGCATACTTGGATCCTCTCCCAGGTACACCTCGCAGAAGACTTGGAAATTGCAAAGATTTGACACGGAATTGGGTCCAATGTCTTGGGGTCTAAGGTCAAAGAAATTCAAAACTTCTCTGAAGAACTTTGAGCCGGGAGGGGCAAATCCCCGGCTCATGTGATCCGTGAAAACTATCACCTCCCCTTCTTTGGGTTGAGGCTTTTCTTGAGATGGGTCAGAACACGATAAGACATGACCTCCTTTTTTGGCAGATGGCCGATTTCTCAAACTCAGCCAGTTTACTCTTAGTGACTGTGGATGGGACCCAGAGAGGTTACATGAGCTTTGGTCGCTTTTAGGTGCCATGACAACAGTTGGCCTATTACAAAATAAGAAGTTCCGTTCAAATTTTAACCCGGAGAAAATATCCAAATTATCAAGGTAGCGGCTACTTAAGGGGCCTAATGATATAAGGATAACTGTGCAACAATATTTAAGCCGCTACAAGCATCAAGAGCAGTTCAAAATTCTTAAAGGTATGAGAAGTAGGAAAGGTTCACAGATCAGTGTTATTCATTTAAGCCGGATACCTGGACAGTTATGGGCATTTAACAGAAGAAGTTTTCCGGTTGATAAAAACAGGTTTCATAATCTTCTGCTAAAATTTGAGATCAAAGGTCTGTTCTGATAAGAAAATTTTCTAGACCTAAAAACTGATGCAGATGTGTTCATAGGCTCCAATGAGGCTTTTATACAGAGAAAGGGATCTGCTTTTTATCCAAAACAAGTGCGAAAACAACTACCGCGGCCATTTTATATCATTCTCAGATCAGAAGAGGCATCGAAGAGGAAAGCTGACAAGGGTTTGGCTCTAATGGCGATGAACTCGATTTAACTCAATAAGCTTTAGTGCGGACCTAAGCAAGGAAGGAAGGAACTTACTTAATATGGATGAGCTGCAGAGGTTCGTCTGTTCTCCGATCCAACCAGGTTAATGCAGCGGCCTTAGACGGTGAAGACAGGGAGTTCGACAACAAGGGCAAGCGGAGCTCGAGAGGAGGCAAGAGGAAGAAGATGGTGGAAGGAGGAGAATGGGAGACCTAGGTCGCACCTATTTATAAGGAGAAGATAACGAGACGGAAAGGGAAACGAGGAGATAAGAGTTATTATCCAGCAGCCCCTACGCCTCGATTTTCGGAGCAGTCAATAAAAGCAGAGATCGGTTGAAAGATACGATGGAATAGAAAAGGAATTTAAGGAAGGATGACGTCACGCCGGGTTAACACGGATTCAAAAGATGACGTCATGGCGGGTTAAAGAAAGCTCTCTACACAGTCAAGAGACTAAAGATTTATTTCTTAAGGTATTTTAAGATTGACATGAACAGGTTCAAATCAATCTGGGGCATAATGTTGGGGATATAACTATTTGTGTAAGCCGCCCAGGAGGGGCCGGGTTACGCAAAGAGGATTCACCAGAAAGAAGCCCAAGACCAAGCATGAAGATGGTGGTTCAATAAAAGGGCCTAAGGCCCACATGTGACTTAAGGCCCATTGTAGTAAACCGCCACAATGGTATGACTTGTATCAAAAGGTAGATTTAACTAGTCACCGAGCCGGATACTGTCTATTAGTCGGCCGGGACTCTGTAAGCCGCATGGCGTCAACCCGTGTATATAAGGGGACGACCTGCTGGCGGCTTAGGGCAAGAAACAACCCATCGAGAGCCGGGCATAGCGTATTCCGCTACTTGGTCATCGAAACATCAAGCAATACCAACCCAACTAGACGTAGGCTTTCCTTCTCCGCGAGGGGCCGAACTAGTATAAAACCTCTCGTGTCCTTTGTACCGATTAACCGCTTTAAGCTTCCTAGTTGCGATGGCTCCACGACTAAGTCCTTGCACGAGGACATCTGCCGTGACAATTCCATGACACCTGGCGTCTTTGAGGAGCGGCTCTCCAGGCCATCAGCGACACCACCACTTTCAAGAACAGCCCAGTCTCGGGAGGAACTCCCGCAGCCTCCAGCCACAGGAGCCCCAGCCTGTGGCCCGACTTCGGGAGCACGCCTACTCTTGGCGCTTGAGCCCCAGGACGGGTGTTGGACCAAGAAACAAGGAATACCTGATGAAAGGGGCGCTGACGGAGAAGGAGGAGGACACGGAGCTCGTGGCCCGGCAAGCCACGGCATACTACATTCGGGACAGTGAGTTATACAGGAAGCGACCAAATGACGGTTCACTGCGCTGCATCTCCAGGGACCAGGGGAAGGAATTGCTATCTAACATACATGGCGGGGACTGCGAGAACCACTCGTCGTCACGGACCCTCGTTGGCAAGGCATTCCACAGCGGATTCTACTTGCCCACGATGCTCAATGACGCAGCCGAGCTGGTGAAATCCTAAAGCCTGCCAGTTCCACGCCAAGCAGTTTCATCAACCGGCTCAGGGTCTCCAGACCATCCCACTCACATGGCCGTTCGCGGTCTGGGGGCTGGATATCTTGGGCCTGTTCCCTCAAGCGCCTGGGGGCTACCACTACCTCTATGTCGCCATCGACAAAATCACCAAGTGGGCGGAGGTGGAAGCCGTCCGCATCATCCCAGCTGGCTCCGCGATCAAGTTCATCAAGGGTCTCGTGAGCCGTTTCGGGGTCCCCAACCGCATCATCACTGATAATGGCTCGCAATTCACTAGTAACCTCTTCAAGACATACTGTGCTAACCTTGTAACTCATATTTGCTACGCTTCGGTGGTGCACCCCAGGAGCAATGGTCAGGCCGAACGCGCCAACGCGGAGGTCCTGAGGGGCCTCAAGACCAGGACCTTCAAGAAGAAGCTCGAGGCCTGCGGCAGGGGCTATTACGATGAGCCCCAGTCCATGCTGTGGTCCATCCGCACCACTGCCACCATGTCGACGGGCGAGACCCCGTTCTTCCTCATCTACAGAGCAGAAGCGGTCCTCCCTCACGAGGTCAAGCATCGCTCCTCGCGGGTTCTAGCGTTTGATGAAACGCAACAGGACGCCACGCGGGGGATGGACCTCGTGCTGGGGGAGAAACGTCGCCGTGAAGCCGCACTACGAGCGGCAAGGTATCAGCAGGCATTGCGGCGATACCACTGCCGCAACATTCGCCCCAGGACGCTCAAGGCGGGTGTCCTCGTCCTGAGGCGGGTCTTCTCCAGGGAAGGGCTGCACAAGACCTCACCCATGTGGGAGGGCCCGTTCAAGGTCGTCCATGTCTCCAGGCCTGGCGCCACGCTCCTGGAGACACAGGACGGGGTACCCATCCAGAACGCCTGGAACATCCAACACCTCCATAAGTTCTACCCATGAAGAAAGGCCCAGTGCCCGTGAAGAAGGCCCGGTGCCTGTGAAGATCGCCGCCCGTGACACTCTCACGTAATAATGAGTGGGGTTGTACATGCCCCGGAGTCTCAGGAGTGCCTCCCTCGGGTCTCTGGGGCTCACTCCCATGTCCTAGTGGCAGCACTTAGCTCCGCACTGGTGAGAAGACTTGAAGACTAGACTAGGTGTCGGATGCCGCTTTTCGTTTGCTTTCTATAGTTGCCTCGCCTCCTTTTAATTGAAGTTTGCTTCTGGTGTTTCTTTCTGATTTTGTTCCGTCGCCCTTTAGCGTTGTTTCCAACTCTAGTTTATACTATTTTCTCTCTCTCGCATACCTCGCGAGGGGGCCAGGTAGATGCCCTCGCGAGTGTTTTTTCCTTCTTCTCTGCCTTCCGTCTACTGTTTCGTGAGGCACCCTCATTCGAGCCCACAAGCTGGCGCACCTCTCCTAATCCGTGCCCCTCGGGTATCGCGATACGAAGCGCCGGGTCAAGGCTTGGGTGAACGATAAGCCTCCTGATGAGTTTTTGGCAGTTCCCCAGCACCCGCCAGGTCAAGGAAGGCCTTCACAGGCATCAGGAAGCAAGTCCCTCGCGAAGAAGAGGTCACCCCAAACGTGCCGAGCTAAGTTACCTCTACACAAAATGATGATATGGCACGGAAACCACAAACATAGCATAATGATAGAGAAATCACAGTTCGATACATGCCCCTCTGGGGCCCATACTGGTTTCTTTTTGATGCAGGAAGGAAAGGAAGAACAAAGTAAAAGCGGCACCTGCCCCTATAGCGGTTCACGGGGGCGGGCCCTTGGCATCGCCCTGAGCTCAGCCAGACCCCTCCTCGTGCTTCACGGAGGCGCGACGACGAGACGACCCGCTGCCACCTTCGAAGCGGGCGCGGCGGCATGGCGGCTGGTCGTAGCCACCACTACTGAAGCTGTCACCAGGGGAAGAGCCATCGTAGCTAGGCGAGAGGTGGTCGACACCAGGGGTGGCTTCGCCCTCATCCTCATCTCGACCGTCGCCAAGGCCAAGCACCTCCTCACCGTCGTTCACCTCGGGGCAGCACCCGGTGCGGCGACCATCTTCCGCAAACACCCTCACGTAGAGGGTCGCATCACCATCATACTTGAAATGGAGGGTGCACCGCCTGCCCAGGCCGCGCGTGCGGGGGAACTTCTGCCAGCCGCGGGCCAGAGCTATGTTGCCCGCGACGGAGACCTCGACTGCAACCCAGGAAGCCTTGCTGCAGGAACTGTTCGCTTGTAGCCAAAGCCCACCTGGACGGAGACTGGCAGCTCGTCGGCGAAGAAGCGCGGGAGCTGAAGTCAGTTGCTCGCCGGGTTCTCCGACCAGAAGACAAACTCCGGCAGCGCCTCCGCCGAATGGAAGCGCGGCCGGGGAGGCTGCGCGACCATGGCACGTCTCCCTTCATCGGCAGTACTGCCATGACCGGAGCGACCCCTACCATGCGCAATGGCGCCACCCCGAGAACGTAGTGCCGCGGCGGGGGTCGCGGTGTGCTTGCGGGGGCGGCCACGTCCACGCTTGGGCGCCAGGGAGCCGGGCCCCTCGCGAGGGGCTTTCCCCTTCTCCGCGGCAGAAAACCTCCTCCACGACGTCATTGGTGTCACTGCTAGCAGTGGAACAAGGGGGGAAGAAGCAAGCGGATGGGAAGAGATGGGCCACGGGGGCTCTGCCCCCTCCCTATTTATAGCAGGAGAAGGCCAACCAGTGCCCCCCACGATCATAGGTAATGATGGTTTCCCTTGCATGTCGTAGGGACTTGTCAAGTCGGGCAGTTGCCGAGCCAGCCTGGGGAAGCGGAGATGCCCACGACCGATCAACCGCCACGCGTCGACCAGGCCGTAGGCTAATGGGGCCCGCGGTGCTCCGCACTTGACCTTTGGCTTCGCCTTGAAGCCAAGCCCGAGCGCGCCTTGGGCCCCGGGGCTACTGTCGGCGTTCTGGGAACGGGGGTCCCCAGACTTGCCTGGCTGCGGCCATGGCGTGGATCAGCGAGTGGGCTCGTATGGCCCATCTTCATCAACAAGGCATTCAAGACCCTCACGAGGGGCCAAGCCTCGCGAGGGGGACGACACAAGACCTCCTTAGGAGCGGCCTCACCAGGATTGCCTCGCGAGGGGCGGAGAGATCAAGGCAAGGCAAACCTCGCGAGGTTCTCGTGATGTGAGCCATGACGACCCAGATCAGGCGGGCGCCAGTGCATGCAGTGTCCTTGTTTCCTCTTTGGTGCTAAGGCGGCAAGCGCAGGCGCGGAGTACCGAGGCGTCAAGCAAAGGTTTCCATATCAGTGCAATGAGACCAGGATTAGAAGGACATCAAGATGGAGGTCACCATGGAGCCTGTGCCCGCGTCACCACCAGAGCCTTTTGCAGGCGAAGACTTCTTTTGTCAGGATAAGCTGTACTAGTTGTCCCCTTTCAAATTGGCCGTTGTTGGCGCCCTTCCCGCTCAATATTTGGGAAGAGGACCAGGGCCTCTATAAATAGGACTAGCCACCACCATAGAAGGGGGATCGAACCCTTCACCAGTTCACCGAGCACAAGAGCACCTCACCTCAGGAGGTTGTTCTTCCCCTTGTACTGTTCATCCATAGCCCAAGAGGCAATCGACCACCACACACTGGATTAGGGTATTACACCACAACGGTGGCCCGAACCAGTATAAACCTTGTGTCCCTTGTGTTGCGAGCTCGTCGAGTTAGCCTTTGAGATCATAGCCACACTAGGACGTGGATTGGTAGTGTGGAGATCTTCGCGCGCACCCCAGTGTACGAACCTTGAGGGTTTTGCCGGAACCCGTGATCCGACACTGGGTGCATGTTTAGTCCCCATGCAAGAAATTTCTAACATCTAGAATATTGATTTTAAAATCCAATAAATCCAAAACTAAGTTGAAATTCATGAAACTTATTTTGGTGTCATATGGACACCAATAGACAGTGATACTTTTTTTTCCAAATTTGAGAAAAGTTTTGATATAATCTTCTTACATACAGGAAATTATAAATAATTATCAACCAATATCGCAAACGAACTCTTTATTCGAACCATCGGCGTTAGACCAACAATGTAAGTGTCGTGCTTCGTTAAGCAATAAAGCGGCATAATAATCATCAAAAGGAAAAAATCAATACAATACGTGCCGCGCACGCATCCCGTGTGCCGTACGAGCATGTGTGAGTTGATGAGACGCATGCTAGCAGGCAGACCGGGAGGCCGAGGCATGCGCGCGTCCGTTACACTCTCACCGTGCGGGGCTTGCTAGTAGATTTGTGAAATGATGGTAGGCGTGCCAGCAGTCCGCCGCGCAGGCTCACCGGGAGGCGAGCCAGCCCTTTGACCGCCGCCCACCCCGCTTCCACTGCTCCATATTAATGGTGCGCCCGCTCGCTCCGTGAAATGATGGTATAGGAATGTCAGAAGTCCACTATGTAGGCTCACCGGGAAGTGAGACAGCCTTTGACCGCCACCCGCCTCGCTTCCACTGGTTTGTATTAATGGCGCACCTGAGTGGCCGCACCCCCCATCCTCGCCACACACACAATACTCTATCTCCGCCCGCATCCTCGACACCTCTCTTAGTTCCCAAAGCCGTCAGTGTATGAGGATGCCGCCGAAGCGCCCCATGAGAGGGAGTGGCGACGCCGGGGCCGGAGCACGGCGTGAATATGGAGACAGAGGTTTCTGGCGCCGCCGACGAGGTGGAGGACGAGTCTGCCAACAAGTGGAGGCGGGTCAAGAAAGAACCGCAAGCGACTCCAGCAGGCCTAGACTTCATCAGCAGCCTCCACAATGATATGTTGACAGTCATCATATCCCTTATCCCAATCAAATATGGGGCGAGGACAACCGCCCTTTCCCGGCGGGGGTGCCCCCTATGGCTCTCCACCCATGTCGACCTCCTCGACGCCACGAGCTCTGCCATGGCTATCGAGAAAGCTTGGATGCGTTCTCCCAGATCCTCGGCAGTCACGATGGCCCAATCAGAGGCCTTATCACGGGCAAGTTCCGTTTGAATGGCAAGGATCGAGCCAAGCTTGACGAGTGGTTCCGATCCCCCGCCCTAGAACGGTTCTAGGAGCTCAGTTTTAATGATGGGCATATGCGCTCGCTGCCAACGTCCGCGCTCCGCTTCGCGCCCACGCTGTGCTTTGCCAAGTTCATGAACTGCCATCCCCCTTAATGACGCGCCCACTCTTTTTCTACCACAACTGAAGCACCCCGAGATCGTCGCTGTCTGCATCCCAAAGGATGACATGGAGCGCCTACTCCGCGGTTGTACTGCACTTGAGTTCCTTCATCTTCAGGCGATGAATTGGTCGAGTACCTTGCACATCACCTCCAGGACTCTCCGGACTATTTATGTGTGTTGCTGGTGCTGTAACGAGAGATCACAAAGGTGGACCACAATATGGTCATTGAGGACACACCTTTACTTGAGAGATTACTTGTAGTTGATCAACAAGGTCCAACAAGAATCAATGCCATTTCTGTGCCAAAATTGACAGTGGTGGGCTACTCGTCTGTCAAATACAACTACTTTCAGGTACAACAGTCGCCTTATACCTCTCCTTCTTGATATCAACATTATTTGTAGTTTTGAAGATGTATGTTCGTTTGTCATCCAGCAAAGGTTCACCCAGATTCTGGGCACACTGAAGGTCTTGTCACTAGACTCAGTCGACCCCAACCTGGACCAAGTTGTCAGTTCCCTGAGATGCTTTCCGTGCCTGAAGAACCTGTATATCGAGGTGATGTTCCTTTCTTGTTAAATGTTAACCATAAGGGAGTTCAATTTTTTGCACCTTTTCCCATGTTTACAATAACAATGTACTATGATTTCTGAAGGAATTTTGGAGGATTTCAGGACATACACCCCCACCCCATATTGGTGGCTTGATTCATAAGGTTACAATCCATAAGCATTTCTCCTTTGGATTCATCTGTACTAGTTTTCTTAGGGAATTTTCATCTAATCCAACCTCTTGTGAAGAAGGCTACATTTTTCTAGATTGTAATCAAATGCCCATGTTAATCATGTCAGATCGAAGATGGCACGTTGGTGCATTTTACAAATCCTGCAAACCAAATAGGCGCGTAGTAGTGTTCAAAACTGCATGTAGGTACTAACACGTTCTGTTCTTTTGTAGATAATAATAGGACCGGAGATGGATAATGTTTATAACGACAATCACATCGAATGCCTAGATCTGCATCTCTCAAATATTACTTTGAACTCCTACCGAGGGACCTTACCGGAGATTACACTCGCCAGGTTCTTTCTTGCCAGAGCAAGGGTGCTCAGGGCACTGAGGTCGAACACGCATTTAATTAGGAAAGATGAATGGTTTGTTTATTAGAGCCGGCAGGTACTGCAGAATGGGAGAGGCTCCAAAAAAGCTAAACAACGTATTGGAAGAGCATATTACAGAGTAATTGGAAGTCATTATGTCAAACACATACATGACTTGTCAGCGGCTGATCCCTTTGCAGAAATGACAAGGTTTGCAATGTTTGAATTTGGGCATTGTAATCATTGAATTTGAACCTTGCAATATTTATGGTATTAGTTATATAACGTAATTGGATGTTTAATTTTTTATTGCAATCATGTCCTGTTACAAGTATATATATGTTCTTCTGTACACAGAGCATAGATGTTCTGCAGACAGAGCATATCACATGGCACACGGACCATACTAGGTAACCTGTCAGCGATGAATTCATCAATCGCAAACGATTATATACCAGCAAGCGTTTGCCCACAACACACACAACTTATTCCATCACAAACAACTCGGATGGATCAACTGTATGCCATGTATCGCACACGTAACTCTAATATGACTCGTGCTTGATGTCTCCGACATCGCTTGCATAGTTCGTCTTATTTACCACGTATCACTGTGCCGGCGTCTTCTCGCGTCTCTCGGCAAGCTCTGCTCGCCGTTAGGCGCCGCGGCACGCTCTGCTCGCGTCTCTCGGCAAGCTCTGCTCGCCGTTAGGCGCCGCGGCACGCTCTGCTTGCGTCCGTCGGCATGCTCGGCTTGTGGACAACTTTTCCTTGGTCGTCGTTGAGGTGACCGCGGAGCACTGTGCTCGTGTCCCTCCGTGTGTGCTCTGCCAGTGGTTGGGCCTATGCACGATCACATCGGGGGCCCCATATTCATGCGTTTGCATCGCGCGCGTCGCCACACGATTCAGTTACGTGCGGCACGGTGGAGTTACGCGCTGCAAACAAGAACTGCCATCTGGGCGTGCCGATATTCCAGGCCATTTGGCTTTCCCTTTAATTCCCGCGGCCATTATAACCTTAGTCTCTTCGACCTTTCGATCGCTCCCCACAACACAACGAGCACACCCACAACGACACATAGAGAGCGGATGTCTAGCGGCGCTCCAATGGAGTTCGGCGAGCATAAAGTGGAGCCCCACGTGAGGGAGACGGATCTCTCTGTGGTGTACACCATCGACCCGACCGCGGTGGACGACTACATCAACACCGTTGAGTAGTTGCTTGCTCGAGACAAGTACAAGGTGGTCGGCATCAACCTCCAGTACACCGCCGGTCGTCCCAACATAGATCAGAAGGTTGCCGTCGCGCAGTTGAGCGTGCGACATCATGTCCTCATCTACCACTACTGCATGGCCACAGAGCCTTCCGACCGTTTGCCAGGTTTGTCAACAGCACCGACTACAAGTTCGCTATGGTGGAAACCACCAACGATGTAAAAGCGCTCAGGGTTACGGGCTTGGCCTTCAAGAACCTTGTTGAAATCCGTGAGCACTACATGGTCTGGGCAGCACGAAGAAGGACTCCCTGGTTGAACTCGCCTCGTCCATCATCAACCCATACTACGAAAAGATGAAGCAAGATGCCAGCAGAGCACGTCCTGTATCCTGACATGGGGCCTGGATGCGGCAACTGGATGAACCTCACCTCAGGTTCACGGCCAAGAGCGTGTACACATGTTACGAGATGCATAGGCGGATCGTTGACACGAGGAAGTGCCTCGTTACTCAAATCTACGAGGCCGGATCGAGCCACAAGCAGAGCAAGCGTCACAAGAAGTAGATGATGATCAAATGATCGTTTTTCCTAGTTAATCATGCATGTAATATATAGTTTACTTTGGTGTGTGGAAATGTCATGTGTGTAGTACCCACCTATGTAATTATGTATGTAATAGTTTACTTTGGTGTGTGCAAATGCCATGGTTGTAGTAGCCACCTATGCAATTGGATGTTAAATTTGGTTATGCAACCATGTCCTTATAAATGTGTATATATATATGTTGTTATTCTGTATGCAAACGTCTTATTAGCAGCAAACGTCTGTGTTATTATCGGTCTTCACACACATTTCTGATTACACACCTGTTTGCCACATATCATACACATCTTCTTATATTGAACAGTTTCTGTTCTCTTGGCTCAATGCAAACAGTTCATCCGAGTGAACCGTATGCCGTATATCGCACACACCTTGATCTGACTGACTGTTTCTTTTGTGTTTCCTAATCACAAACAATTCATTCGAGTGAAGCATATGTTGTATATCGCACACACACCTTCATCTAGCTGCCCGTTTCTTTTGTTCCGCCTCATCGCAAACAGTTAATTGAACTGAACCGTATGCCCTGCATCGCACACGCAACTAAAATCTGAACCGTGCTTGATGCATCCGTCATCGCAAACGTTTTGGACCTTTTTTGACGGTCTTTTACACCACCATTTGCGATTATTGCATCACACATAGTTTCGTGGAAGGGTCTCTGATCGTAGTGTCGCGTTAGCAGCATCCTGCAGTAGTGAATTACCTCATGAAGTTATACTTTCCTCCCACTCACTTCTTTTGAGAGAAACTCCTTCTCTAGAAAGGACCCACTCTTGAAAGATCTTGCCTTCGGATCTATGGTAGAAGGTGTACCCAATAGTCTCTTTAGAGTATCCTATGAAGACGCACTTCTCTGATTTAGGTTCGAGCTTATTAGGCTGAAGCCTTTTGACATAAGAGTCGCATCCCCAAACTTTAAGAAACGACAGCTTAGGTTTCTTGCCAAACGACACTTCATACGGTGTCGTCTCGACGGATTTAGACGGTGCCCTATTTAATGTGAATGCAGCTGTCTCTAATGCATAACCCCAACGATAGTGGTAAATCGGTAAGAGACATTATTGAACACACCATATCTAATAAAGTACGGTTACGACGTTCGGACACACCATTACGTTGTGGTGTTCCAGGTGGCGTGAGTTGTGAAACTATTACACATTGTTTTTAATGAAGGCTAAACTCGTAACTCAAATTTTCGCCTCCATGATCAGATCGTAGAAACTTTATTTTCTTCTTACGATGATTCTCCACTTCACTCTAAAATTCTTTGAACTTTTCAAATATTTCAGACTTGAGTTTCATCAAGTAGATATACCCATATCTACTCAAATCATCTGTGAAGGTCAGAAAATAACGATACCCGTCGCGTGCTTCAACACTCATCGGACCGCATACATCGGTATGCATTATTTCCAATAAGTCATCAGCTCGCTCCATTGTTCTGTAGAACGAAGTTTTAGTCATCTTGCCCATAAGGCATGGTACGCAAGCATCAAATGATTCATAATCAAGTGATTCCAAAAGCCCATCTGCATGGAGTTTCTTCATGTGCTTTTACACCAATATGATCTAAACGGCAGTGCCACAAATATGTTGCACTATCATTACCAACTTTGCTTCTTTTGGCATCATTATTATGAATATGTGTATCACTACGATCGAGATTCAGTAAACCATTTACATTGGGTGTATGACCATAGAAGGTTTTATTCATGTAAACAGAATATCAATTATTCTCTGACTTAAATGAATAACCATATCTATTTATATATAAAAAGTGCTTTATGGGTTAACCAGAAAAAATATAAATAGGGTAGAAAATCCCACAAAAAATAGAAACATCCGACCATTAATCTGGTGAACCAATGAAATATAACCATCAGATCCAAAAAAATAAAATACTGCCAGATCTCCCTTCCTCAAAAGAAGAGAAAACTCACCCACGATACGCACCTTGCCCTGCATCTATCTACACATACTTTAAAAAATACAAAAGAAAAATGTACCAGATCTCGCATCCCTCAAACAAAAAAAATTAAAGAAAAATCTTTTTTTTTGACCCATGTACGCACCATCTCGCATCCCTCAAAAGGAAAAAAAACTAAAAGAGAAAACTACAACGATTTAATTGATCCAAGATGCAGATATATGCAGCTTGCATGATCACGTCCCTTGAGAAAAGAAAAAAAATCCCAGATCTCTCTCGAAAGGAAAAAAACTACTACATGAATCTCACGTATCTGGACTATAATGATTACAAATAGGGAAGACAACTTTGACCTAGAAAAAAGAGAGGCATTTATTTGAAAAAAATTGAGTATTACATCTCCCGTACAATAACTAATACCAGTTTGTGTTTCCTAAGAACTTTGATAGGTCTATCATGACGAACAGGAGGTGCTTACTGGAGTAAGCAATCCGCGATGCTCACAAGTCCATCGATAAAATTTAGCAGCAGCATACATAAAAATTGGTGTTGTTATATATACATGTGATTGTTTGAGGCCTATTTTTACTTGGCCCTCGTGTTAAAAGGAGTAATCAAGTCACAATCAAATTAGAATATTAAGTAAACATATTAAAATAAAATTAATTACGAACAAATTGGTGACTTGGTCGAGAGACCGGATAAATTATTCAGCAGCCCCAAATAAGTTACTATTTTCTTTAAATGTAACTTTTTATATATTGAACAAGATGCCATGATTAAAATTGTTAATTCAACATTCCTTATATGCATGACACATAGGTTAATTGGTGACTTAATCTACTAACAACATATTTATCACGAGACAAAAGAATCGTAT
Source organism: Aegilops longissima (assembly GCA_021605205.1). NCBI lineage: Eukaryota > Viridiplantae > Streptophyta > Magnoliopsida > Poales > Poaceae > Aegilops > Aegilops longissima. The sequence continues at coordinate 628,341,650 of CM038679.1, forward strand.
TTTATTCCAACTGAAATTCCACAATCAAAACCTTTACTCAGGAACCTAATATAACATATCCTATAGAAACATTACCGGGTAATTAGTCTATTAGACTTAGAATATTTTTAATTATTCTTTTAAGGTTACTTTTATTACTACATGTTATTTTTACATTCATTAGTCCTTACTCAGCATACCGATTGGATATGAATTGTTGTATCATACAAGCGCTTTCCTATTCTCTTTTGCTCGATGTCTGACCATACTGATAGGTATAAATACCATGTTTTATTGTGCACTGCTCAAGCTGCAAGACATGATGTTTGTTCGATGGTCGACCATGGCTGAGATCGCGGTTTACTCTTTCTATAATCCAGATAATTAGTCCCTTAACTGCAAACATAGATTTTTCACATGTATTTTTTGTACCATAGTCATACATGATTCAAGAACATAGACCGACACGTGAGGCTAGACCGCATGTGTTTAGAAGATTAAAAAGTGTGAAGTGTTTTTTACTGGCTACTCAAAAACATATATGTCATACTTCAATCAATTAAATAGCAAACAAATACATATATGTGCTCGAGGAGTCTTCTAATTCAGGTCGCATCCAGTATTCAATGCCTTGAAATACCCAAACAAAAAATGTGGAAATCTGAATAAATGAGAAACTTATTCTCTCAGCTATGTTTACTGTACCACACAATATCAAATTTGAAATCAACACGGAGATTAGTTAATTAATTAATTAACAAAAATTAAATGTTGATAGTGATGTTTGGTCATGGTCAGAACCCAATTATATTAGCTAATATTGAGCCACATATGTCTCTCACTAAACCATGGATCAAGTTAGAATATGAATTGCCCTAATATTCCTATATTTATCTGGTGATTCTTCTATAATAAATGATAAATTTATTCTCTCAACTATAGGGTGGGTGTAGGCTTAGGTTTATCTCATGTAGGCGAGAAAAATATTTACAAAAATATTATGCTTACCAGTCCTCTATATTGAACTTGCATACGAAAATATCTTTTAAAATCATGCATACCCAAGAGGCCTTTAATAAGTTCGCTTTCTAATGATATTCAATTTAGCATAGCAAATGGAATGTAAAAATATTACCTTCCTAACATTTTCAGAACAGTAAAGGAGGTGCCCCACAAATGCCCACACATAAACTTCATAAAATTCTAGCCCGCACATCGAGCGGGCCACTGTGCTAGTTGCAATAAAGATGATCTAATCATATTCATGCTCAACGCAAACACCAAATAACATTTATTTAGGTTCAACACTAATCCAGAAAGTAGAGGGAGTGTGCGATAGTGAAGATATCAACCTTGGAATCAATTCCAACACACATCGTCAACTCGCCCTTAACTAGTCTCTGTTTATTCTGCAACTCCTGTTTCGAGTTACTACAAACACTAGTAAGGTACACATCAATAACATGTATATCAAATATACTTTCGTTCACTTTGCCATCCTTATTATCCTCCAAGTATTTGGGGCAGTTGCGCTTCTAGTGACCATTTCCTTTGCAGTATAAGCATTCACTTTCAGGCTTAGGTCCAGCTTTGGGCTTCTTTACGGGAGTGGAAACTTGTTTGCCATTCTTTTTGAAGTTCCCTTTCTTTTCCCTTTGCCGTTTTTCTAGAAACTAGTGGTCTTGTCAACCATCAACACTTGATGCTCTTTCTTGATTTCTACCTTCGCCGATTTCAGCATTGCGAAGAGCTCGGGAATCGTTTTCATCATCCCTTGCACATTATAGTTCATCACCAAGTTCTAATAGCTTGGTGATAGTGACTAGAGAACTCTTGTCAATCACTATCTTATCTGGAAGATTAACTCCCACTTGATTCAAGTGATTGTAATACCCAGACATTCTGAGCTTATGCTCACTGGCTGAGATATTCTCCTCCATCTTGCAGGCAAAGTACTTGTCAGAGGTCTTATACCTCTCGACATGGGCATGAATCTAAAATACAAATTTTAGCTCTTGGAACATCTCATATGCTCTATGGAGTTCAAAACATTTTTGAAGTCCTGGTTCTAAGCCGTAAAGCATGGCGCACTGAACTATCAAGTAGTCATCACACCGAGCTTGCCAAAACGTTCATAGCGTCTGCATCTGCTCCTGCAATAGGTATGTTACCTAGCGGTGCATCAAGGACATAATTTTTCTGTGCAGCAATGAGGATAATCCACGGATACTAAAACATACAGCCCCGCCCATGGCCAATCGCCGTCAACCCGCCAATTAATCCATTCGCATCACTTTCTTATTATAATGTACTCCTTATCATTGATATTTTGCACATTATAGCTCAATTCTAATGCATTTCCCTTTATTTTTGCATGAAACACATGGGGATTGAAGAAAAAGGAAAAAATATATGGCAGTGAAGAAATCAATTATCTAGAGCTCAATAACTATCAGAAAAAATCCTGAAATTATTTCGGAAGAAAGTGTTAGTGGAATAGGATTAGCAAATAGTCTAGAAAATGAAAGGTGTATGCATGTAATATGTTCCGCTTTTGAAACTCTACGTCTACTCCTATACTATATTAGCCCATGGCTAGCTATGCAATACCAAGTGCGTGAGTTTATCAGCCTTCATGTTATCAGATAAGTCTTGATTCGGACCTGACCATCCCCCCACCTCTTCTCCTTCTTGTGCGGCCATGGCGTCTCCCAAGCTGAAGCCGCCGCCAATGCTGCTCTCTGGGCACTCGTCTGTCGGATTTTGGGTTCCGGCAGACCCTTGGGGTTCGAACAGTGGGGTGCGCGCGGAGATCTCGCCATCTACCTACCTGCACCCCGCCGCCTCGCTAGGATCTAAACTACGAAAGGAACAACACAAGAGACGCGAGGTTTATCCTAGTTCAGGCCACCATTGTGGTGTAATACCCTACTCTAGTTTGTGGTGTGGTGGATTGCCTCTTGGGCTGATGGTGATGAACAATACAAGGAAGAACAGCCTCGCGAGGGTCTGTTCTTGGCCGGGGCGATGAACTCCTAGGAGGAGTTCAGCCACCTTTCCCTCTCTCTCTTTGAGATGCTACTTGATCTGATTCTCAATCTTCTCCTCCTTCTCTCTCCCTTTTTCTTTTCTTCCCTCTATCATGTGGGTGGCTAGTCCTATTTATAGGCGAAGGCCCTGGGCCTCTCCCCAAATATTGAGCGAGAAGGGCGCCAACGATTGGCCATTTTGAAGGGGAACATCTGGTACACTTATCCTGACTAAAGTTGGTTGTCGGTGTCAAAACCGGCGGATCTCGGGTAGGGGGTCCCGAACTGTGCGTCTAGGCGGATGGTAACAGGAGACAAGGGACATGATGTTTTACCCAGGTTGGGCCCTCTTGATGGAGGTAAAACCCACGCCCTGCTAGATTAATATTGATGATGTGTGTTACAAGAGTGGATCTACCACGAGATCAAAGAGGCTAAACCCTAGAAGCTAGCCTATGGTATGATTGTTGTTCGATCCCACGGACTAAAACCCTCCGGTTTATATAGACACCGGATAGGGTTAGGGTTACACAGAGTCGGTTACAATGGTAGGAGATCGACATATCCAGATCGCCAAGCTTGCCTTCCACGCCAAGGAAAGTCCCATCCGGACACGGACAAAGTCTTCAATCTTGTATCTTCATAGTCTTGGAGTCCGCCGATGATGATAGTTCGCTATCCGGACACCCCTAGTCCGAACTCCCTCAAGAGTCCCTCGAACCAGGCTTCAATGACGATGGGTCCGCGCCATATTGTCTTCGCATTGCAAGGCGGGTTCTTCCTCCGAATAATTTATAGAAGATTGTGAACACCAGATAGTGTCCGCTCTGCAAAAATAAATTCCACATACCACCGTAGAGAGAATAATATTACACAAGATCAATCACGACATATTTTGTGGCATGATGTCGCACCACTACCAAGCCTTTATTCAAATTGTTTTACTGCTCCACCTCGGTAGCTTAGCTAAGCGGTTTCCTTGGCACGCCTTGTTGAGCAGAGATCGTGTTCCCCTTATTCCGGGATCCCCATCAATACGGACGTGGGTAACCCAACCGCGCCATTGATTGTGGCGCTTGGGAGATAAGCGAGTTTTACCAGGCCGGTAGGGACACATGTTTTTGTCCGCCCATATAAGGGGATAAGGATCCAGCCCTTTTACCTGCGCCTTCTTCCTCCTTGGCTTATCCGTCTCCGCGAACTCGAGCTCCAGCGCCCAAGTCCGCACTTCTCACCTCCAGCTCCTCAAACTATGTCCGGAGCGGGAGGCAAGTGGTTGGCCTCCTCCGTCACGGAGGGGCAGATTCAGAAGCTGCGCGACGCCGGATATCTGTCCAGCAACATCGCGCAGATCGGCTCCACGACGAGGGAGAGCTCGCTCCCAACCCAGCCCCATGAGAGGGTAGTATTTCTTCCCCATTTCCTCCGCTGGACTGGGCTTCCCGATTCATCCCTTTGTCCGGGGCTCATGTTCTACTACGGCCTAGATTTCCATGATCCGCCCCAATTTCATCCTCAACATATCGGCGTTTATCGTCGGTGCGAGGCATTCCTCGCATCCAGCCCCGCTTGCTGTGGCTCAAGACCTTGATGTCAAGTCAAGGTTGTGAAGGGCAGCCAAGCCGGAGTGCGGAGGCGCCATGGTGGGCAGGATGTCCCACGCCACGTGGTTGGAGGGTACTTTCGTGGAAACCATCAAGGGTGGCAATCGGGTGGTTCTACATCACCGAGCCGCGGACACCGATTGGGCAGCGGCCCCAATTTAGATCTGGTATTCGACACGGCTCTCCTCCGGAAAGAGAGTGGCCGAATTTGGGGGATTCGAGAGGAGCTGACCGACTCCAAGCTCAGTATCCGAAGCTCGGGCCGACAAGAAGCTCAAGCTTGTCAACGTAGTCCGTGTCATGCTCATCTCGCGGATTCTCCGTGCCAGAACGGGCTTTAATATGTGGGAGTTTGATCCGGCGCAGCACCAGACCCTGAGCGGGCTCTTCGACACTACGTACGAAGATGTCTGGAAGGTGTTGTTCAAGGGCGCCGAAGCTCCCGCATCCACTACCGAAGATCGCGGATTCTGCTCGCAGTGTCCAGCTGACTAGGTAAGTGATTTCACCACTTGTTTTCCATAGTTTGGCTCTATGCGGGATCTAAACTCCCCTTGCCTTTGATAGGAATGGCTGGCGAAGGCCGAACGGATTACCTGCCCGGCCCCATTTCCAGAGGACCCAGCGGACGCCCGCCTAACGGGGCTACTGGCTCCGGCACCCCACGTGGTGCCGGAGAAGAAGGCCAAGAAGACGGCCACGGGGACTCGGAAGAGTTACCGTTTTCAGGTGCTATCGGATGATGAATCCGAGGCCGACTCCTCCCACCAAGGTGAGGGGGAGAAGAAGAAAGCCTCTCCCCCAGTGGGGGAGGAAAGAAAAGGAAGGCCTCCCCAACAAGGGAGGCCGAAGGGTCCAAGAAGGGAAAAACTCTTCCTCCGGACTGCTCCGCTTGCGCCCGATGAGGACGACGAAGATCGGCATCCAAGGGCCAAGCCTGGCGAGATCGTAAGTATCCAGACTCGAATAACCTCAAGGTTTTGTTTTCGCCACATAACGCCTTTCTAATGCCGCATACAACCCTGCAGTCCGCCTAAGGATGATCTTCCCGCTTGCCGGCGGGTCCTTGCGCGCCGGATATGGATTCCTTCCGACTGCCTCCACCCCACGTCGCCGTGACGACGCCGAGGTGGGATCCCGAAAAGGACCCACCAGGAGGGGAGGCCCCGGAGGTGTCGCAGGACACCCTCCCGGACTGTGCACCGGACTCAGCCCCGGAGGCTGCAGTGGCTCCGGAGTCCGGCGGGCGACCCTTTCGTAAGAAGGGCAAGACCGAGACGCCGGCTGCCTCCGTCCAACCGGAGGTGTCGGATAATTTGCTGGAGGCGCTCAATGGCGCCTCCATCAAAGAGGAACACCACACTGTTATGAGTGCGGTGATTCAGAAGGTTCAGCTCGCCAAGAGCGGGCTGACCGAAGCCTACAATAGCCTTCTAACAGGCTTTGAGGTAAGAATTTCAATATATGTAAAATGGTACCGCATAGACAGTAGCCCCTGATGCTCGGTTCGGTGTTCGGAAAGAAAAGCCGGACTGAGGATCTTTAGAAAGATAAACGCAGGAGCCATAAAAATATGTCAATATGGGATTGTAGGTTGTAATGCTGACCTCCGCCGCACTGACTGCGGAGGTCAATATTTTGAAGAAAAACCTCGAGCGGTCCGAGAACGAGCTCGGCCATGCCAAGAAGCAGCTCGAGGAAAAAGAAGGTGAGTAATACCTTATGAAAATTGTACCTTACAGAAAAGGATTTGGTTGCAAGAAAAATGACACGGATAACGTGGGTATTGTAGGGGCCGCTAACGAGGTGGCGACCCTGAAGGAGGCGGTGGCCGCGGCCGAGCGTAATGCGGCCACGGAACGCACAGAGCGAGAGAAGCAGGAGGCGCGGGTGGCGGAGGTACAGGAAGAGCTCCAGGATCTCGTGAAAAAACATGAGAACTTGGAGCATGACTCGAAGACTCGAGAGTCTGAGCTTGCAACGGCTCTTGAGAGTGCCAAAACCGCTAAGGCCGAAGCCTACAAGGCCCTCCAGGAGATTGAAGCGGTGAAGAAAATAGCAGCAGGTAAGGCATTTTTCATGCAGAGTAAGCATGTGAGTGTTAATTACCTGTTGCTTACCGAATTCGGAGCTCTCCAGGGGCGTTCGCAGAGCTTCCTCGCAGCGTGTCTGATGCTGCCGCATTCTACCGGGCCGAGGAAGGGAGCTCAAGGGAGAAGGTCTTCTGGTCTCAGTATGCTGAGGCCGGACAGCCGGTGTTTTTAGCGACCAGCTGAAGCAGCTGGTCGAGCTCCACAAGGCGGCCGAACAGGCCATGAAGGGCCTCATAGTTCGGCTGTGGCCTAAGGAGGCCATGCCTGGGAGCTACTTCGGCCTGGTGCGGTGGCTGGTGGATGCGTGCCCGTGGGTTGAAGTTATCAAGCATTCCGCTTGTATCGAGGGTGCCCGTCGGGCCCTTGCCCGCGCAAAGGTACACTGGGGCAAGATGGATGCCCAGAAGCTCGTGACGGACCCGCCACCAGAGGGCAAGGAGCATCGCACGCCCGAGATGTATTATAAGAGTGTCTGTCAAGGGCGCCCGCACTATTGCGGGTGAGTGCTCCAAAGATGTGATATTTGAGTAGACTCAGATTTTGTTATCCTCGGCGCTGAAAACTTAGTTCATATGCGCTAAGCAACGCTTGTTAATTTAAAATATTACCTTACATGCGGCTGTTTATCAAATCGAGAGATGGCAAGTCGTCGACTTCAACCCCAATGCCACGAATGTGGGGTGTTGGGATAAACTTGAGCGCCATGTTCCCATTTTGGGTCCATCTAGGAGGCGCCAACACAACGTAACAAGGCAACCGGATTTATAATGCTTGAACACTCTCACTTAGCCATAGAATTCTATAATTTTAAATTTCGTGAAGCCCCTAGTCTTGGAAGGTCAATTTGGGGCGCTATCACGCCTAGGCCGGACAGTATCCGGCTCCTCGCTCTAAGCGGCATAAGTCTTTAAGGACTCGCAGAAAACCTCTCGAACAGCGACCGGTCTCTCGCCTCATCATGACGGTCAGTTTTAGCTTTCTCCACTGAGGCGTTAACCCAGCCGAACTGGGGCGGAATCGCAGTGGTTCTCCTGGTGCTACCTTAGCCGATATAACGGAGTGTAAGGTACCAAAACACGGGAGCCGGGCAGACCCAACTATTGAACCAAGACATGATTCGGAGCCGATGCATATAGTGCTATAAGTTCGGGGTGCCGCACTTGTGAAAGTGTTCGGACTCATCACACCATAACGCGGGAAACATAAGCCCCTGGTGTATATTAGCCGTACCAAAGTGTACGGATGCAACATGTCGTGAATGAACATATGTATGAAAAGAAATGCAATTATAAGAAAAAAAGGTGCTGCATTGTTTTATTCAATAAGTGCTGCTACGCATGCAGAACGATACAAATAGTGCGATAAGCAAGGTAGGAGACTGTTAAACATGTCCCCCTCCAGGGGTAGGCTGCAGATTGGTGTATGAAAATGCTCATAATGGAGACCACCAGTATATTCGTTGTAGCCTTTATCCTTCCCTGGCTGTTGCATCATGAGTTCGGCAGGTCTGCTGCGGACAGGCTTCGACAAACGGAGTCTGTGGTTAAGAAGTAAAAGGTAAAAAGAAAAGAAAAATGAACGATACACTTGAGAGCCCTTGTGTGGTTGAGCCGATCCGGTGTATTGTGGTCGTGCCCCTTCCCCATGCCCATGGTATCTTTGAGCATAATGGTGTACGCGAAGGACCTGCTTTGACGCTTCGCAGAGCTGGATTGGGGCCGCACTGCTACGATGCTCGAACGTGCTGTGGTCTTGTTGTAAGTTACTCCGCACGCTTATTATGTCCGCCGCTTAACGGCCGGATTCGATAATTGCCTTAAGAGGCTGCATTGCACTTCTGCCGCGAGAGCCGCTATATGTTCCTCCGTGTGGAGAGAACGTTCAGTGTTTCCGTTGACCGTAATGACTCCTCGAGGGCCTGGCATCTTGAGCTTGAGGTATGCGTAGTGCGGCACCGCGTTGAACTTTGCAAACGCGGTATGTCTGTGCAAGGCATGATAGCCGTTGCGGAACGGGACTATGTCGAAGATTAACTCCTTGCTTCGGAAGTTATCCGGGGATCCGAAGACCACTTCCAGTGTAATTGAGCCTGTACAATTGGCTTCTACACCTGGTATGACGCCTTTAAAGGTCGTTTTGGTAGGTTTAATCCTTGAGGGGTCTATGCCCATTTTGCACACTGTATCCTGGTAAAGCAGGTTCAGTTGCCGCCATCCATCAGGACTCTGGTTAGGTGAAATCCATCGACGATTGGGTCTAGGACCAGTGCGGCGAATCCGCCGTGGCGGATGCTGCTGGGGTGGTCCTTCGGTCAAAAGTGATCGGGCAGGAGGACCATGGATTGAACTTTGGGGCAAGCGGCTCCATCGCGAGACATCCTCGAGTGCACGCCCGCTCACTTTTGGGTATGTGCGTTGCGATATCATGTTCACCGTCCGCACTTGGGGGAAACCTTCATCCTCTATTGTTCGGCGGTTGGGTCTCGTCCTCGCCATCGCTATGCAGCCCCTTGTCATTGTTTTCGCAATTAACTTGCCTGCTCGTTGAATACCCAACAGTCCTGTTGGTGTGGTTAGCTGGCTTTTCGGGGTGCCGTGTATCCGCACAAGCGACGCAGTATTCGGTCCAAATTGGACGGACCCGAGTAGTTCATTTGAATGGCTTTTTCCGCTGACCGGTTTAGAGCCTTGAATCCGCATTGACTGCCAGATCTCAATATTGTCGCCGTTAGTGCGGCGTTTGTTTTTGTTACGACGCGGCCTGCCGTTTTAGTCCTTGAAGTCCGGACTGCCAGGATTTTTTCTGAGGTTGTTGCTGCATGCTAGCCAGCTGTCCTCACCCGCGCAGAAGCGAGTCATGAGTGATGTGAGGGCTGCCATGGATTTCTTCTTTTCCTGTCCTAGGTGCCGGGCAAGCCACTCATCGTGGATGTTGTGCTTGAAGGCCGCGAGGGCCTCCGCATCCGGACAGTCGATGATTTGGTTTTTCTTGGTTAAGAACCGTGTCTGTAATTATCCGCCGATTGGTGCGCTGCTGAATTATGTGGCTTAGGTCATCGGCGTCTGGTGGTCGCACATAAGTGCCTTGGAAGTTATCGAGGAATGCGGCTTCCAGGTCCTCCGAGCTCCCAATTAACTCTGCTGGCAAGCTGTTGAGCCAATGCCGGGCTGGTCCTTTAAGCTTGAGGGGGAGGTATTTGATGGCGTGAAGATCGTCACCACGGGCCATGTGGATGTGAAGGAGATAGTCTTCGATCCAAACCGCGGGGTCTGTTGTGCCATCATAGGATTCAATATTGACGGGTTTAAACCCTTCGGGGATTTGATGATCCATTACTTCGCCTCGTGAAGCATAGTGGGTGTGCGCGCCTTCATCGGGCGGTATCACGACGGAGCTCAAAAGAGCTTGATCTGTTTTGTTCGCCCGGCCGAACTTATCGCGGTCCGGCGCGACGGTTGTCGCCACGCATCAGGGGCCCACGCCGATCCATAGGTCGATCTTGATTGTCTTGCCTTGTCCTCCAATATATCTCGCAGGTCCGGAGCGTTCCCCTTAGCCGTGTGCTTTTTGAGCGATGCCGGGGTACGGTTCTAGTGAAGGGCCTAGAGGCCTCTCTGTCGCGGCCACGGGGTGGTCGTTCAGCCGTATTGTCTCCTGGTGATGCAGGTTCGTAAGCCTCCTCCTCTAAGCGGGGGAGCAGGTTGCGTTTAGGGTAGCTTTTGGAGGGGCGTTCGAGCTCATGCTCTTCGACCGCGAGGACTTCGGTCCATCTGTCGGCTAGCAGATCCTGATCAGCTCTAAGATGTTGCTACTTTTTCTTTAGGCTGTTCTCCGTGGCCATAAGCCTGCGTCTGAAACGCTCTTGTTCGACGGGATTCTCAGGCACGACGAATTCATTGTCGTCGAGGCTTGCTTCATCTTCGAGGGAGGCATATAATCCTCTACCTCTTCTTCTGCCGCTCTCTCTTGAGGGCTGGCGTCTTCTTCCTCCTGCGATGGATCTTGCTGGAGTGGATTGTATTCGGCGTTGTCCGGTGTATTGTTATCTCCGGTGCCGAAATCTTCATTCTTGCTGTGGCGGGATTTAGAGTGGCGCCGCTGATGCCGGCGCTTGGGCTGCTTCTTGGAGGGGTCATCCTCCGTTGTTCCATCGCCGTTCCCATCTTTTGGGATGTCCGCCATGTATATGTCGTATGACGAGGTGGCCTTCTAGTGCCCTGTAGGCGCTGGGTCTTGGTCGTCTCCGGCATCATCATCCATACCGTCGATGTCTTTGGAGTCGTAGTCTAGCATGTCGGTTAGGTCGTCGACTGCGGCTACCAAGTGGGTGGTGGGTGGGCGTCGAATTTCTTCGTCGACCGTATCCCAACCTTCCTTACCGTAGTCCGGCCAGGGCTCTCCGGATAAGGAGAGAGACTTTAGTCAATTCAGGATGTCACCAAAAGGCGAGTGCTGAAAGATGTCCGCGGCCGTGAACTCCATAACGGGCGCCCAATTGGATTCGACCGGCAAGGGCGCGGAGGGTTCGGAGTCCGGATAGGAGCCCGGCGCCCTGGAGTCGGAGTCTTTGCAAAGGACAGGGATGGAGTTCGGCTCGATCGTCGTAGATATTGTAGCCCCCGAGGCGGTGTCCAACCACTCATCCTTGGTCGGGGAATCCGGCTCCGGATTAAGGGCCGGAGCGGATACTGGTGCGGCCTCCAGGGCACTGTTCGGCTGCAGAGTTAGATCATGCCCATCGAGACAGTGCGGCACGCTTGGCTGCGGCTCGAATCCGTCGAAGATCAAGTCTCCGCGGATATCGGCCGTATAGTTTAAACTTCCAAATCTAACCTGATGGCCAGGGGCGTAGCTTTCGATCTGCTCCGGATGGCTGCTTAATTATTATGATGCAAAGCCGCCAAACACAAAGATCTGTCTGGGAGAAAAGTCTCACCTGGACCGCGCGTCGTTGTTGATGATCGGAGGAGCCATCGGGCCGATCGGTGACGACAAAGAGGAACTCTCAATGAAAGCACCAATGTCGGTGTCAAAACCGGCGGATCTCGGTAGGGGGTCCCGAATCGTGCGTCTAGGCGGATGGTAACAGAGACAAGGGACACGATGTTTTACCAGATTCGGGCCCTCTTGATGGAGGTAAAACCCTCACGTCCTGCTAGATTAATATTGATGATGTGTGTTACAAGAGTGGATCCACCACGAGATCAAAGAGGCTAAACCCTAGAAGCTAGCCTATGGTATGATTGTTGTTAGTCCATTTAACAAAAACCCTTCGGTTTATATAGACACGGATAGGGTTAGGGTTACCGAGTCGGTTACAATGGTAGGAGATCTACATATCCGTATCGCCAAGCTTGCCTTCCACGCCAAGGAAAGTCCCATCCGGACACGGGACGAAGTCTTCAATCTTGTATCTTCATAGTCTTGGAGTCCGGCCGATGATGATAGTTCGCTATCCGGACACCCCTAGTCGGAACTCCTCATTGGTCCTCGCTTGTCAAAGGCTCTGGTGGTGGCCTTTGCTTGGGCTCCACAATGACTTCCTTCCTGCCGTTGGGCTGGTCTTGGTCTTATTGCACCAAAATGGATGCCTTTGCTTGATGCTCTCGCCTGCGCTTGCTCCCTTTGCACCAAAGAGGAAAGGAGGACACTGTGCGGGCTGGCGCTCGCCTGGCGGCCTTGGTCGTCATGGCTTGCATCATGGGCACCTCGTGAGGTACCCCGCCTTGATCTCTCCGCCTCCTCGCGAGCCAGCCTGATGAGGCCGTGCTCGAGAAGCTACGTCGTCCGCCTCATGAGTCTGGCCCCTCGCGAGGGTCTTGAAATTGTGTTGATGAAGATGGGCCGTGATGGGCCCCCCTTTGAGCCACGCCGCAGGCCGCAGGCTGGCAAGTTTGGGGACCCCTGTTCCTAGAACACGGACAATAGCCCCCGGGCCCAAGGCGCGCCCGGACTTGGCCGAGCTGAGAAGCGAAAGGGCAAGTGCGAAGCGCCGCGGGCCCCAACAGCCTGCGGCCTTGGGCGCCGCGTGGCGGTTGATTGGACGTGGGTGTCCCCACTTCCCCAAGACGCCTCGGCAACTGCACGAACTGACAAGTCCCTGCATGCAAAGCGGGTCATGATTACCTGCGATCGTGGAGGTCGGCGGTTGGCCTCCCCTGGCTTTAAGTACGGAACGGTGAGCGCTCCTCTAGTCCGTTTCTTCTTGCTTCTCCTTCTTCTCGGTTCTTGCTCCGTCTTGCTGCAATGGCTCCGATCCGCCGGTTCTCCACGGCAGAGAAGGGAAAGGCTCCCCGAGAGGGTCCTGACCCACTCCCGCCGAAGAAACGGCTAGCTCTCAGCCATCGGAATGAGGGTGCCCACCTGGTGGTGTCGAGGCCCTGGTGCGAGCGGCCAACACCAGGGTTCCCGCTTCCCTTGTATGCCCACATCGAGGGCTCTGAAGGAGTTGATGCCGAACGCCACCGGCGACGCCGCCGTCGGCGCCGGAGGGTCATGAAGGTGTGTGTCGTTCCCCCTGGAGTCCATGCCGAGGGCTCCTCCCGAGAGTTCGTGCTCCACGCCGCCATGTCTCCTCAGTCTTGGATTCGCCTTCCTCCCTTCTTCGCCTCCGCGATTCCGCGGGGAGGATCCCTGGAGCTCTGGCTGCAGCACGCCGGCTGCAGCACCCTTGCGACCGGGGCAGAGGTTGCGGTCGTTGCACCGGGCGAGGTCTTCATGACTCGAGGCTGGGGCGAGATCGCCCGGGTCTGCAGGACAAGGGGAGCCCTCGCGATCCACCTGGAGTACAACGGCACTTCGGTCATGCTCTTCAAGGTCTTCGATGCGGAAGGGCGCCAGCTGGAGTGCTGCCCCAGGAAAGGTGATCGAGGCCCTGCCGTGGCGAGGGCTAGGCTCGCCGACCGCTCCCTCTGCAGCTCCTCAGGCGGTGGAGGCGTCGGAGGATCGAGCGACTCTGCCGAGCTCTTCACGACTCCGGAGACGAGCGACGACAGCTACGAGCCCCCGAGCCTGCGCCGCTCTCGGAGCAGGGCGGGCTCGTCAGGCCGTCACCGCCTCTGATCTGGATGGGGTTGGCGCCGGTGCCCTGCGGCCCACTGTTGATTATGGCGTCTTTTGCAGGGGCGCGTGTAGTTAGCGTTCTTTAGGATCTGCTCCCTGCGAGGAATCAAAAGCGCGCCCCGTGGGGGCTTGTAAGGTGCTTGTGGTCCTGTTTGTTAATATGATCCTTGTCGTGAAGTAGTGCGAGTTGCTCATTCCATCTTAGCTCAGTTCTCCCTTTCAAACCTTGCGAGGGCTTGACGCTCTGCGCCGACAGGTCCCAGTCCCAAGGCAGGCTTCAGCCGTCGCTGGTATGCCAGGTCGCGATGCCGTGGTCAAGGCCAGGAGGTGAGCGGCCCGAGGTCCAGTAAGAGCCCCTGAGTTGCGATGCTCAAGAGGTCCCCCTTAGCGCTCAAGCAGCCATCGTTCGATGAGAAAGGAGAGCGACGTTGCTAACACGTGATTGCATTGGGTGCGGGGATGGTGCCGTGTTAGCTAGTGCTTCCGGGGGTGACTTATCTCAAGAATCAGGAACCGCTTCCTGGTGTGTTGCCGGGTCCGTGCATCGGCAGGCGAGGGGTCGCTTGGCGAGGTCTTCGCGTGTCCCTCCCCTCTCGCCTTTGCTCCCCTTTCTGCTCTACGTCCTCGGTCCGGCCCTCGGCGAGTCTCGGCCGTCGCTGGTATGCGGTCGCGATGCCGTGGTCAAGGCCAGAGGGTGAGGGCTGGAGGGCCAGTAGGAGCCCTGAGTCGCGATGCTCAGGCACCCCCCCTTTAACGTGCAAGCGGTTCGCGCGGATGAGAGTGAAGGAGACACCATGAGGGACTCGCCTGACGCTGCTCCTTGAAGAGATCCTGCAGGCTCATCACAGAAAGAACGAGGCACTGAAGGCTTGACGAGGTGGCGCTATGCGGGGCTTCCGCGGCCAGAGCTCAGCCATTCAGGTTTGTCGGCGTTGCAGGGACGGACCCATGCGCAAGCGTCGTGTCGTTAGGGAGCAGCTCCATCAGTTGGTGTCAGTTGAGCGGGCAAATAGGTCAAGCATGTTAATCACGAAGGAGCAAGTTCATTTAGATAAGCGCAAAGAAGACGAACATCGCCGGGTCGGGCCCGAGCGACCTGGGGATGATGCAGCCTGAAGGGCGCCCCCATCAAGGTAAGCTAGGAAAATGAAGTAAAAGGGATACACGCCGCAGGGACGGACCTACGCGGCCTGGGAATAATGCAGCCCTGGGGGGGCGCTCCCAGCTGGGAATGAAACTTGAAAGATGTCACCTGATAGCGTTGAAGACGAAAGGGTGTTGGTGCAGCAGACTCAGTGGGCTGCGGGAGCCGATCCTCACGAGCCCCCAGGCTCAGGGGCCTCGGGAGGCTCCGGAGGCGCTGGTGGCTCCTCGTGGACCATCTCCATCTCTGCCAGGGCTATGGAACGCCTGGCCTCTTGAGCCTCCAGGGTGCTCCTCATGAGGCGCTGGCGCGTGGCAGCCGCCTTCGGCAAGCCGTAAGGCATGCGAACGTAGCTGTGGTGTGGACCTTCGCAGCGCCCCATGCGAGAGGGCCAGAGGCGCTCCTGAGAGGCGGCTCGGTTGAGCCCTGGTATGTCGATGCAGACGCGCAGCCCACCATGCTCGCTTGGATGGGGAGCTACGGCAGGTAAGCGGCGGCTGCCACTCATGACTCTTGACTCATGCAGCTCCTAAATGATCTTGCTGACGAACTCCTGAGGGTTTGGCCCTCCTTGCCTTGGTCCTTCTTGAGGGAAACGTGCTTCGAAACACGCCTCCAAGTGGTGCCCAAGTGCCTCCCTCGTTACTTTAGCAAGGTCGGTGGCCCTCCAGGGGGGAGCCCCCGAGCCCTGCCTGAGGAGGGTGTCGAGCGCGCTTTCCTATGCGATAGAAGGAGGTTCCCCCTGAGCAGGCGCGGACCCTGAGGGGTCTGCCTCCTGAGGGGCTGGGCCGGACGATGTCTTCTTCTTCTTGGGGGCGGTCTCGGGAAGCCTCCTGTTTCCGCGATCCGGTCTTCCGGTGATGCGGCTGAAAGGCTCGCCCAGGAGCACACGCGTCTTTCTCTTCGCGAGGGCACCGTGATGACTCCGCCACTTCCTGGCGTCTTGAGGACGTTGTAGCCGTGGTGGGTTACGGCCATGAACTTGGCCAGCGCTGGGTACCCGAGGATGGCGTTGTATGGCAGGCGAATGTGGGCGACATCGAAATCGATGAGCTCGGTGCGGTTGTTGTCGCGCGCGCCGAAGGTGACAGGGAGGCGAACCTGCCCAATCGGGACCGTGGAGCCATCGGTTGACCCCAGAGAAAGGCTTGGTCGGCTGAAGCTGATTGTAAGGCACTTGGAGATTGTTGAACGTTTCCACGGACAGGACGTTGAGCCCTGCCCCGCCATCAATGAGGGTCTTGGTGACTAGCATGTTGCTGATGATTGGGGAGCAAAGCATCGGGAGGACTCCGGCTGTGGCCACACACTTGAGTTGATCCGCTAAGCTGAACGTGATGGCGCACGCCGACCACCTGAGGGGGCGTGTGGCTTCGAGCTTGGGGAGGACTGCATTCACTTCGTGGGCGAACTGCTTGAAGATGCGTTGAGAGGCTGGGGCTTGAGCTCCGCCCAGGATGCAGGCGATCGAGCGCGGCTCCTGGAAGCCCCCAGCCCCCTCGTCCTGATGATGGTCTTCATTTCTCCTTGGCTGCGGTGGCAGAGGAGGGAGGCATGCGTTGCCTTGCGGGCGATCCTCGCAAGGCTGATCCCTCCAGCCTCCCTCGCGAGGCGGGTCCCGCCAGCGATCCTCGCGAGGTCGGTCGCGCCACCCTTGGCGAGGGCCGCGGTCTTCCCAACGTCCTGTGTTCCTTCCTCCTCCTCGGTCGTAGCCCCGGTCACTGCGGTCGGGACGTAGGCCGATCCTCCCTTCTCGCACGGCTCGGAGCTCTTGACATTCGTTGGTGTTGTGGGTGTGGAGGTCGTGGTACACGCAGTACCGGCTGCCCTTGGAAGACTCGGGCTGATCTCTTCCCTGCTTGGTGTCCGGTTCTGCCGCGAGCACATCAGCCCCCTTGCGCTTCACATCCTTGGCCTTGGGTTTCTTCTCTTCTGGGTCTGCGGCAGGCAGCTCAAGGAGGGAGAGACGCCCTTCCTCGGCCCTGGCGCACTTGGTCGCCAAGTTGAACAGCTCCAAGGAAGTGCACAACTCTTCATGCATCGCCAGCTCCTCCTTCATCTTGACGTCGCGCACACCGTCGAAGAAGGCGGAGATGATGGCCTCCTCGGTCACCTTGCGAATCTTGAGGCGTGCGTTGTTGAAGCGCTGGATGTATTTCTGCAGCGTCTCCCCTGGTTGCTGCTTGATGCGGCGCATGTCGCTCACGGCGGGTGGCCGGTCACGAGTACCTTGGTAGTTGGCGATGAAGCGGGTGCACATCTCGTTCCAGGAGGAGATCGTGCCTGGAGCCAGGTTCAGGAGCCAGGTGCGGGCCCCGTCCTTGAGCGCCATGGGAAACCAGTTCGCCATGACCTTCTCGTCTCCGTTGGCGGCTTCGATGCCCAGCTCAGAAGCTGGAGGAACTCTGTAGGGTCGGCCGTACCGTCGTAGCGAGGAGGCAGGTCTGGCTTAAACTTGCCGGGCCACGCGACACTGCGCAGCTCAGTGGTGAAGGCACGGCAGCCTGCTGTGGCCACGGGAGGCCTTGGGTGACGAAGAGCTTGGTCTTGCGGGTCCCCATGCGCTGCACCTGGGAGCATCGTGGGTTCTTGACGTGCTGGAGCAGGAGCGTGGTCGCGACGAGCTGGAGCGGGGAGAACTCGGGCAGCTTCTTGCGGGCGAGGGACTTCCTGGTAGCTCTGCTCTTGCCGCGCTGGCACCGGACGGAGCGGGTTCCACCCAGGGACCACGCGCCTTGGGGCCAGGGCGCCTTCTTGAGGGGGAGGCGGCTGAGGCGCCCCCGGAGCTTCGTTTCCCGCGCAGGGCAGGGTGCGGTGCAGCGGGACGGACGTCGCGGGGGAGCCCCCTGTGGCGCGGACGAGCTCGGCGACGCGGTCGGGCCACTCTCCGTAGACGTCGTCGACTGGACGGTAGCGCAGGAGCTCGTTTGCCGCGATGAGCGCGGCTCGAGCCTCCATGGGCACGCGGAAAGCGTGAGACGAAGAACCAGCTGGGGCGAGTGAGGGGGTAGCAGTGCGTCCGTCTTGCCTCACGGAGGGATGACGGGACGATACTTGCTGCTCATTCCCCGCCGGGCCGGTGGTGGCATTGACGGCAGGCGACGGGGAACGACGAGGGCGCCCGCCGACGGTAGCCGTCTGGGCGACGCGGGAAGCGAGAATGGCTCGGCGCTCGGCGCGGGCCCGACGAGTGTCAGCCATGGATGCGGTGGTGGACGGAGAACAGGGCGGCGGAAGATTTAATTCCGCGCACTTCTACGGGCGCGCGCCAAATGTCGGATTTCGGTTCCGGCAGACCCTTGGGGTTCGAACACTGGGGTGCGCACGGAGATCTCGCCCTCTACCTACCTGCACCCCGCTGCATCGCTAGGATCTAAACTACGAAAGGAACAACACAAGAGACGCAAGGTTTATACTAGTTCGGGCCACCATTGTGGTGTAATACCCTACTCTAGTTTGTGGTGTGGTGGAATGCCTCTTGGGCTGATGGTGATGAACAATACAAGGAAGAATAGCCTCGCAAGGGTCTGTTCTTGGCCGGGGCGATGAACTGCTAGGAGGAGTTCAGCCACCTTTCTATCTCTCTCTCTTTGAGATGCTACTTGATCCGATTCTCAATCTTCTCCTCCTTCCCTCTCCCTTTTTCTTTTCTTCCCTCTATCCTGTGGGTGGCTAGTCCTATTTATAGGTGAAGGCCCTGGGCCTCTCCCAAAATATTGAGCGGGAAGGGCCCCAACAATTGGCCATGTTGAAGGGGAACATCTGGTACACTTATCCTGACTAAAGTTGGTCCTCGCCTGTCAAAGGCTCTGGTGGTGACGCCTGCTTGGGCTCCACAATGACTTCCTTCCTGCCGTTGGGCTGGTCTTGGTCTTGTTGCACCAAAATGGATGCCTTTGCTTGATGCTCTCGCCTACGCTTGCTGCCTTTGCACCAAAGAGGAAAGGAGGACACTGCGCGGGCTGGCGCCCGCCTGGCGCCCTTGGTCGTCATGGCTTGCGTCATGAGCACTTCGTGAGGTACCCCGCCTTGATCTCTCCGCCTCCTCGCGAGCCAGCGTGATGAGGCCGTGCCTGAGGAAGCTCCCTGTTGTCCGCCCCGCGAGGCTTGGCCCCTCGCGAGGGTCTTGAGCTTGTGTTGATGAAGATGGGCCGTGATGGGCCCCCCTTTGAGCCACGCCGCAGGCCGCAGGCAGGCAAGTCTAGGGACCCCCGTTCCCAGAACACCAACATCGTCGTTGTTGTTCCTAGTGCGTAGGTAGTGATCCCTGTCACCCTAGACCTACACATCGGCAGATACTCGCGGTGGTGCAGACTTGTTGAGAATGCACTCATCACGTATATGATGGAGGACCACATCAATGAAGACCCACCGGCGGAACCCACGGCCCAGTGGCTCCGCCTCGACGCCCTGGTCAAGCGATGGTTGTATGGTGCTATCTACCATGAGCCCCTATCCATGGTGCTCGATACCATCGCCTCTGCTTGTGTCCTTTGGAAAAGCATCAAAGCAATCTATCATGATAATGCCGATACGCGAGCTATCTTCCTCGAGTAAGAAATTTATAGCCTTCGTCAAGGTGCTATGTCCATCGGTGACTACTACCACCGGCAGAAATTACTCACCGATGAGCTCACATCTATAAGTACTGTCATCAGCGACAAGGCCTTGGTCCGTAACATCCCTCGTGGTCTCAACGGCCAGTATAAGGACCTTCGCCCGATCTTCCAGATGAAGTGTCTGCTTCCTTCCTTCGCCGACGTCTGCTCTGCTCTCATGCTCTAGGAACTTACGTCGGGGTCCTCTGACAGCTCGCCCCATACTTCCTTCTACACCAACATCGGCTTCGGCAGCAAGCACCACCACCCCACGCCTCGTTGTCTTACGATAACAAGGGCTAAGTCCCCAACATCAAAGTTGTTGGTGGTTGATACAACTCCAACGTATCTATAATTTTTTATTGTTCCATGCTATTATATATTATCCATCTTGGATGTTTTATATGCATTATAGTGCTATTTTATATCATTTTTTGGGACTAACCTATTAACCTAGTGCCAAGTGCCAGTTGCTGTCTTTCCTTGTTTTTATCTTTTACAGAAAATCAATACCAAATGGAACATAACTTTTTGATGATTTTTCTTAGACAAGAAGATACCCAGGAAGCTTCGGGAGGAGGCCAGAAGAGCCACGAGAGGGCCAGAAGCCGTGGAGGCGCGCCCTAGGCCCCCCCCCCCAAGCTTGTGGGCCCCTCATGACCATCATAACCGTAGTTCCATCTCCATAAATACCCAAATATTCCCCGTATACCAGAGGTCACACCAAAAATACTTTTCTGCCGCCGCAAGCTTCTGTTCTCACGAGATCCCATCTTGGGGCCTTTTCTGGCACTCTGTCGGAGGGGGATTCGATCACGGAGGGCCTCTACACCAACCTTGTTACCCTTCCGATGATGTGTGAGTAGTTTACCACAGACCTACAGGTCCATAACTAGTAGCTAGATGGCTTCTTCTCTCTTTGATCTTCAATACAATGTTCTCCTCGATGTTCTTGGAGATCTATTCGATGTAATCTTCTTTTGCGGTGTGTTTCTTGCGATCCGATGAATTGTGGGTTTATGATCAGATTATCTAAGAATATTATTTGAGTCTTCTCTGAATTCTTTTATGAATGATTAAGATAGCTTTGTATTTCTCTCTGATCTATTGATTTGGTTTGGCCAACTAGATTGATTTTTCTTGCAATGGGAGAGGTGCTTTGTGATGGGTTCAATCTTGCAGTGTCCTCACCCTGTGACAGAACGGGTAGCGAGGCACGTATTTGTATTGTTGCCATTAAGGATAAAAAGATGGTTTTTTTTACCATATTGCTTGGATCTACCCCTCCACATCATGTCATCTTGCTTAAGGCGTTAGCACGTTCTTGGTAACTTAAAACACTAGATGCATGCTGGATAGCGATCGATGTGTGGAGTAATTGTAGTAGATGTAGAATCGTTTCGGTCTACTTGTCATGGACATGATGGCTATATTCATGATCATTGCCTTGGATATTGCCATAATTGTGCACTTTTCTATCAATTGCTCAACAGTAATATGTTTACCCACCATATGTTTCTTTCAAGAGAGAAGCCTCTAGTGAAACCTATGGGCCCGGGTGATGAAGTCATATACCTAGGGTAGGGTCATGGACCTGTCCAAGATACCCTCCCCAAGGAAATCTCTAGAAGAAACTACCTTTCAGTCGACCTGGAAGGGTTCCACTCGACCAACTGGAAGACACTCGACCATGAAGCCAACCACTCGACCACCAGGAGATCTAAAGCCAGTCTGCACACAAACGTTCGATCATTAAGTAGCTTTTATGGTCATCATAGAACTTTATGTGGGCATTACCAGTAACCCCCTATCTTAATGTACCTTAATCCCTGCATAACTGAGGGCTAGAGGGGTGTGGCGAACTCTATATAAGCCACCCCCCTCAGCAGTGTAAAGGGTTCGCACCCCTGTAACTCATACGCACATAATACAGTCGACCGCCTCCGGGCTCCGAGACGTAGGGCTGTTACTTCCTTTGAGAATGTGACCCTCCAAAAATTTTCCTTTGGTTTTCTTCAAAAATTTGTTGGATTTGAAGGAGTCTCCAAAACCCTTCCAAAAATCTCTCTCAAAGCTTTTCCCTTTAGCAAATATGTTATTTTTGCATCTCCTTCAACTCTAATGTTTGGTTCAAAATTTTCTTCTGATTTCCCTCTTCTCAAAATTTCAAGGAGAATCTTTGGAATTTATATTATTTCAAAAAGAAACTCTAGGAGTTTGTCATCCTCTCCCATATTTGAAATCATTCATGATTCTTCCATGCACCACATGGTAAAAACCTTCCCAAAAATCTCTCCTTCCACTTTGGTACAACTCAAACATTCTGTCCAAACTAGTAAAATCCATTTTTGGACTTTATTCCAATTATTTCTTCTCCCAAAATAATTCTGTTTTTTTTCTTTTGAGCCTAAGTGATTTGCAAAGAAAGTACCCTAATGCTCTTGATTTTTGACCTCAAACCAACTCCCTTGGATAGTCCTTAGTACCCACAACCCAGAACCATCTTGATCCACTCTTCTTCGTTTCAAATATTTCAAATTGTAGTCTCTGCAAGTTTGGACCAGATTTGCCAAATTTGGTGAAATTCATATCTACACTACTCCAAAAATTCCACAAATATTCAGGCAGCCTCTAGATGCAATGAGAGGCCCCTCCACCAAAAACCAGCTCAAGGAAAAATCCCTACATTCCTAGATCATTCTGTCGAACACCTTGCATGCCTTTGCTTTACATTCATTTTGATTAAGTTCGAGTTTGATGTCGATCTTCGTCGATAAATTCAGTCACATGTTCACAGTGCACTTGGCACGTTGCTCACAGCCTAGCTTGCTTGTCCGAGCCTCACGCGTGCTTGCGCGTTCTGGCGTCGGTGGCGCCTGGCCCGCCTGGCCGGCGTGTCTTGCGGTGGCCGAACCACCGTAGCGGCCGACCGGGAGCAGAACGGCGGCGTAACGCCGTTCGGCGCCGCCCAAACCCTCTGGTGGCTCCGCGTGGCCACTTCCTCGACAGCGCATGCATGCAGCACCGCCGTTGTGGCACAGCATGCACAAAGAGCGCACCCTGCCGCTTACGGGCCCGTGCCGCCCCGTTCCGTCAAGCTACCCGTAAGCAACCAAATCCCGACGCAGTTAGCACCTAAACGGAACCAGGGAACATCCACGACGATGCTCAACCTCTGAACCCTCCCGTGCAACCACAGCGCCGCCGTAATCACCTCGCCGGAGAACCCCGTTCTCGGCAACCGCCTCGGGGCGGCTATATATAGCACCCCGAGCTTGCTCTCGCCCCCGCACACCTCCTCTACCCCTCCAAACCCCGCCAAGTCCCTGGAAGGGCCACGAGGAGCTCTCCTTCCCCGACTCCGGCCACTTTGTTCCGCCTCGGCCTCCACCTTGATTCACTACGGTGAGGCCATCTCTGGCGCCCAAACCTCGTCCGTAGCCCTCTCTTACACCTAGTGCTCTAACCCCCACCTCAATTCGATCCTTGCAGCCCTCCTCGGCGAGATCCATCAACGCCCGAACCACCGTCCGCCGGAGTTGAGACCGCCGTCAACGTGGTGCTCATCGGCGACCAACTCCACCACCCACCGATGCGGAAGGACACGGTGAGCACGTTGGTAATCTCCGATCCTCCTGCCTCGCCGTAGATCGCCGCCGGCGATCACCGCGGCCCTCGGGCGCCAAATCTCTGCTTTCATTTTCAAACCCAACGGGTGGGTCCTCCCCGTCAGCTTTTTCCTCTTTTGAATCGTTTTTCGAAACGCCTTGCAAAATCGTCTTCCCCATCGGGTCGGCGTATTGGGATCAAGCGTTTTCTGTTTTATAAAAAAACCACAGGAAGTTTCGTTTCATTACGTAAAGGTCCATGGACTAAAACGCTAATAACTTTTAAGCGAAGAGTATTTTTGATTGATTCTTTTCTGTCCTCTTTGAAGTTTTGTCTAGTTTTTTATCAGATTTATTTGAAAAATATTTGGAGTAATTTCTGTGCATCTCACGGTATTTACGTTAGCGCGTATGTTTTATTTATACCGTAGATACCGAAGGAGGTGACGGAACCGCGAACTTCACCGAGCTAGGCTCCGACTAAACCAGGCAAGCATGTTTGAACTTTTGATATGATGAGTGTTCTGGCAGGTTTGCATTAAGTAGTTTCATGGCATGTTTGTGAGCATACCGATGAATGTTATTTTCATGCAAAGTTGAGGCAAGTGAGTTCGATAATCCATACGTGTTGGATGTGAATGTGCATGGCCATGTGTTGGCACGAGGATGGGTAAGATGGCAGTGTTGTAGCATGCCAGTCTTGTGCCATACTATTTAACTTCAGTGTCAACCCGTATCGATTCGGTTCCCATCCATTTCCTTCCCGTACTACCACATGTTTTCCATAAGGGATATGGCTTAGTAAGTTGCAAACCGCTTTCCTGGTACACACCAAATGGAGAGGCCGTGATGATGGTTCCATGGCCCTGGATTAAAGCCAGTCATCCGGTCAGGGGGCATGGGTGTTTCTGGTTGGGACCGAGAGGGGGCACCCCTTAGAGCGCGCGAATATAAATTTGATCCCATGCTATTCGAGATTGTGATCTCCCCGTCTCAAAAGTTTGTCTTGGACGATGTCTAGGGTGATTCCTGGCATTCGTGAGATAGGATGGGTGTGTACTGGTTAGCTATGTTTCTTCTGAAATACCATAAATGGAACTAGTCCTTCAGGACTACGGAAATCCGTTGGCTGTGGGTAATTTTAGTACAAACTCTGCAGAGTTATAAATCCTCGAATCATCTTATCCATGTCCAAGTTCTGTATTATCTTATCCTGACAAGTGTCAGTTTTGGTGACAGATACTCTGGTGAATCACATGAGTACTAAGTCCGGTTGAATGTTTAATTCCTGTGGATGGACTAACCCGTTTAATTTCATGTGTTGAATACTTTTATGAGTGATATATCTTTGTGATGAAAGCCCTTTCTGTGATGTCGCTCAGACGTCCGACTGCGGCGTTGCTGTTATTTATTCTCATTATAAGCCCTTTCTGTGATGTCGCTCAGACGTCCGAATGCGGCATTACTGTTATTTATTCTCATTATAAGCCCTTTCTGTGATGTCGCTCAGACGTCCGACTGTGGCATTGTTGTTATTTATTTTCATTTTAAGCCCTTTCTGTGATGTCGCTCAGACGTCCGATCATGCATTGCTGTTATTTATTCTCATTATAAGCCCTTTCTGTGATGTCGCTCAGACGTCCGACTGCGGCATTGTTGTTATTTATTTTCATTATAAGCCCTTTCATTGATGTCGCTCAGACGTCCGACTGCGGCATCGTTGTTATTTATTTTCATTATAAGCCCTTTCTGTGATGTCGCTCAGACGTCCGGCTGCGGCATCGCTGTTATTTATTCTCATTATAAGCCCTTTATGAGGTGTCGCTCAGACGCCCGACTGTGGCATGTTTTGCTTATTTATTCACCCCTTCGAGGCGTCGCTCCAAACACCCGATGGGTTTTGAGTTTATCCTTCTTCGGGTTTTCGAGCGGACTACCGCCCATTCCCTTCTTATTTTTTTTATTTTGTTATACTGATTGAGCATTGTTAAAAAAAATTAATCATGACTCATTCCTGCATTCATTTGTTATATCTTTTGTCCGAACTGTCTTGCGAGTACTTTCAAAGTACTCACCTGGCTTGTTGATTTGGCCAGATGCTGACGAAGGCGATCTCATGGATGAAGAATTCGATAGCGAGTCCGACGCCTAGAGGAATCCCAGTCAGTCTCGTGCGACCCCTGGATTAGTCATTGTGTTATATCCGCTTCCGCTACCCAAATATATTCATCGAGCCTCACCTTGACGCTCGATGAGCCGCCAGTGCAGTAGACTTATTAACCACCCCATTGTGTTATTCCACCAACCACTCATAGCTCGAGTCAGTAGTATTTCCACCCCACCCCTTTGAGTCATATCCACCGCTATGTATAATTATCGGCATGTTTGTAATAATTGGTTGGGCATCTTCAGTCCGACCCCTGTAATATTGTAATGCTACTAGCTTATTGTATCAAAGTTTTGTCAACCGGTATGAAGGATTTTCCTCATATTGGACTTCATAGGTCGGTTGTTCAATAAATATTTTTATTGAAAAACCGGTCGTGACAAGCTTAGTACGAGCCAGGCTACTGTAGGAAGCCACTAGGTGCGATCGCTAATCGGTTATTAGCATAATAGAGCTATTTATTATTTTTACAAATGTAGTCAATTTCTGACAGTCAGCATAAATTTATGATTTGACTTCTCAGGATTTTTGCCTACTTTTGTAGATGGCCAGCAACGACTGCGAGTCGCAGATGTTCGCCAACATGACCGATGGGTTTGTCAAGCTTCTCTCCTTCATCGTCCAAGTCGCGATGGGGCGGATGTGCGCCGATCTTCTCTCTCTCAAAGCACAAGGTCAATGACCGTCTAACCATGCACCAAGCCGCGGTGGAATTCAAGAGAGGGCGAGTTGGCGTTACGGTTCGTGGGGAGAGCCATGCCCATAGAAAGCAGCGCCACAGATGGCAGCCCGTGAGGCGATAGCCCGTCTCGGGATATCCTGCCTTCGATGAAGACTCGTCGCTACCGCTACCTGCCATGTCACGTGCCATACACTTGCCACTACGCGTTCTCTTGCCCCAGAGGAGAACGGGATGAAGCTTTTGAGATGCTCATCGAGTATCTTCGGGCTTTGGAGGCAGCCTTGACAACCTGGTGGGCGACTTTGTAGCTGCCGCATGGACTCAGTCCATGGCTGTACCGCCAACAGGAGGGAGCTCCTGCGTGCTGCACCACCACTGACTTTCGTCTCGTCATCAGCATCGTTCGCTCCTACTGCTCGCACCGCTACTCGTCGCCTGCCTACCACGGAGGAATTCAACCACGTCATTGCGCCTACTCCGGTTCGTTCTGCACCACCCCTCGTGCCCGCTCAGATTCGAGTTGTCCCAAGACAGGCACCTGCTCCACCAACTCGCGCAACACCTCTCGTCTGGAGCCTATCTCTGAGGAGGAGGTTGAGTCCGCAGCCTCTCTATGCCTCACCCTTGGAAGGCCAAGGGAAATCCTTACCATCTCCGACTACGTACGCTTAGCCGCCATGCGATGTACCGACTTGTGCGATATGTTTATATGTAAATAGGCTGTGAGAAGTAGTTTGTTTGCGCACCATGTAGGATATGGAGAAGTGCACTAGACTAAATAACATGTCAGGATTTATGTACGCATATCCTGAGTGATGTATTGTATAATTACTGCTTGCGTGTAAGATATGTAATGAACAGTCCTTCTCCGTGTAAGCGTATTTTTATCTTGAAAATCTTGGAGCATTTGCAACTTTTGCATCTTCTTGAATTTATTGATTTTGCGGCTCAATTCCTTTTCTTATGAGTGTTTCAAAATATATCCCCAGAGTGAACTATGTCTCGTCCTTGGACGCGCTCCATGCCAACTCCGACAGAGAAAAATTATGACACACCCCCAGGCAACATTTCCACACAGGGACAGACAAGTCAGCAGGACAGTGAAACGTCACTTTCCCAAATGTGTCGTCTTTATGAACAAAGTCAGCAGCAACATCAGGAAATACTGAACCAAGTCATCAATATGGGAAATTACCGCGGACCCTATCAGCAGCAATCCAAGTTATCTGAGCTACAAAAGACGCGTCCCCAAACATTTTCTCACACTGACAAACCTCTGGAAGCCGAGGACTGGCTTCGAGACATGGAGAGAAAATTAATTATCGCCCAGTGTTCAGACCTTGAGAAAGTGCTTTATGCTCCGCACTATCTCACTGGAGTAGCCGCATCATGGTGGGAAAATTTCCTGCACATGCACCCCAACGAAAATAATATATCATGGGAGGAATTTAAAGAAGGTTTTCGTGGGGCACATATTCCTAAGAGTCTTATGAAGATCAAAGAGAGAATTTGATGACCTCAAGCAAAGGACAATGGCAGTGTCGAATACAACAGTCAGTTTACCTGCTGTCTCGCTTCCAACGAGGAGCGTATGTCGAAAACAAAAAGATGGAGAAATTCCTAGACGGTTTGACACCCGCGCTTAAATGTCAATTGGTCGTACACACATTTCCAGATTTTAAGACGCTGGTGGATAAGGTCATTACCTTGGAAAATGAGAGACGCATCCTAGAAGATTTCCGCAAGCGGAAGAGGGACCAGACTAAACACACCCGCAACCACCGCAGCAAGACAGATGTTCAGAAGAACTGGACACCCAAACCCACGACAAGCGTCTCACGCCCAATCAAGAATTTCCACGCAAGGGACAAGGAGTTCACATACCGCCCAGGCGTTACCTGTTATGCTTGTGGAGGAGAAGGGCACTATGCCAAGCAGTGCCCCAAGCCAAGGAACTCGACCCCAAGGCCGAACAACCGCAGCAATAATTCGGCACCAAAGCGCAACAATTTCAACCCAAATAATAACCACAGGAAGGGTCA
Organism: Aegilops longissima; assembly: GCA_021605205.1. Taxonomy (NCBI): domain Eukaryota; kingdom Viridiplantae; phylum Streptophyta; class Magnoliopsida; order Poales; family Poaceae; genus Aegilops; species Aegilops longissima. Next base: position 628,369,658 of record CM038679.1, read on the forward strand.
TCTGAACCACGTGACCAAAGAGGAAGCACAAAATGCCCCAGATATCGTACTCGGTACGTTTCCTGTCAACACAATACCTGCCATGGTTTTGTTTGATTGGAGCTTCTCACTCGTTCGTTTGAAAAGTTTTGTTTTGCAAAATAATTTTCGATGCTTCCCTTAGGAAAATCTATGATCGTCAAGTCCCCAGAATTAAGCAAGTTACCCGAATTATTGCGGGGTGTGGTTATCGAGTTTGAAGGGTTGAAGTTTCACGCAAATCTTATCGTATTGGAAAATAAAGGACTGGATGTCATCTTAGGGATGGATTGGTTAACGACAACCAAAGGTTTTATTGACTGCTTCAACAGGACCGTAATTCTCACCCATCACCACGGGGAGACCATAAAGGTTTCAGCCAAGGAAAGGAAAATATCCAGCAACCGAGATTGAACAAGGTGGATATTTCTGAATTGAGCAAAGTTCGATGGTGTGTGAATTTCCAGATGTATTCCCGAAGAACTACCGGGCATGCCACCACATCGAGAGATAGAATTCAGCATTGAGCTAGCACCGGAACCGCTCCCATATACAAGAAACCATACCGAATGGCACCTTCGAATTGGTGGAACTGAAGAAGCAAATAAAGGAACTGTTGGAAAAAGGGTACATCTGAGCCAGTTCCTCACCTTGGGGTTCACCAATTTTATTCGCCAAAAAGAAGGATGGAACACTGAGATTGTGCATAGACTATCGAACGCTAAACATGGTCACAATCAAGAACAAATATCCGATGCCGCGAATAAATGATTTATTCGATCAACTCGCTAAGGCCAAGGTGTTCTCGAAGATTGACTTGAGATCGGGATATCATCAACTGAAAGTACGAACCGAGGATATTCCCAAGACCGCCTTCACCTCCGTGACACGGATTATACGAGTTCACCGTGATGCCATTCGGACTAACAAACGCCCCCGCATATTTTGTTCACCTCATGAACAAAGTATTCATGAAGTTTATGGATAAGTTTGTTGTGGTATTTATCGATGATATTCTGGTATACTCCAAAACACCAAAAGAACACGCTGAACATCTCCGGATTGTATTAGGAGAACTCAGGAAACATCAGTTGTACGCCAAATTCAGCAAGTGTGAATTTTGGCTAAAGCAAGTAGGTTTTCTAGGCCACGTGCTAACTCAAGAAGGTATCGCCGTGGACCCGGAGAAAGTCAAGGCCGTACTTGGCTGGAAGCCACCATCCAGTGTGATGGATGTACAAATTTTCTTGGGAATGGCAGGATACTACCGAAGATTTATTGAAGGATTCTCCACCATAGCAAAGCCAATGACGCAACTACTCAAGAAAGACAGGAAGTTTGAATGGACGGAAGCCTGCGAGAAAAGTTTCCAAGAACTAAAGAGGAAGCGGACGACACCGATACTAATTGTGCGAGATATACACAAGAATTTTGAAGTATTTTGTGGCGATCTCGAAAGGGCCTCGGGTGCGTATTAATGCAAGAAGGCAAGGTTATCGCATATGTTTCAGACAACCGCAAGCATGAGGAAAATTATCCTACCCATGACCTGGAATTAGCAGCAGTGATACATGCACTCAAGGAATGGAGACACTTTCTACTTGGTAATCGATGTGAAATATACACGGACCACAAAAGCCTCAAGTATATTTTCACACAACCAGAACAAAATTTATGGCAGCGACGGTGGTTGGAATTAGTAAAGGATTATGATGTTGGAATCCACTACCACCCGGGCAAAGCAAATGTTGTAGCAGACGCTCTGAGTCGGAACCCCAGTCCAGACAACGACAGCATGCCAGACTTAAGACCAGAATTCCAGCAGGAATTCGCAAGGCTCAACCTGATGGTGGTCACCGAAGGCAGTGTGTCAAACTTAGAAGTACAGCATACCCCGATAGAGAAGGTTAAAGAGGCTCAACGTGGACACCCCAGCATTGAAGGCATAAAGCGTAAGATGAAATTGGGCAAGGCCTCAGAATTCAGTATTAATGAGCAAGGAATATTGTGGTACGGGAATAGGCTCTGCGTACCAAATATCCATGACCTTAAATAGCAAATCCTGGCTGAAAGCCACACCGCTCCATATTCAATCCATCCTGGAGGGACAAAAATGTACAAAGATCTTCAGGAAACATTTTGGTGGCATGGTATAAAAAGAGACATAGCCACGTTTATTGCATGTTGTGACTCTTGTCAACGCATCAAAGCCGAGCACCAGAAACCGGCCGGACTATTGCAACCGAATAAGATACCCGAGTGGAGATGGGACGAAATTGGAATGGATTTTATTGTTGGACTACCTCGGTCACGACACGGACATGATGCCATATGGGTAATCATGGATAGACTGACTAAAGTAGCTCACTTCATCCCCGTGAAGACAACACACACCACTCAGAAGCTTGCTAGGCTCTACCTCTCCCGTATCGTTTGCCTACATGGAGTCCCAAAGAAAATAATCTCGGACAGAGGCACTCAATTCGTCTCCCGGTTTTGGGATCACTTACAACAAGCTCTGGGAACTCAGCTGGCATTCAGTACCGCATACCATCCCCAGACAGATGGGCAGACTGAGCGAGTAAATCAAATTCTAGAAGATATGCTGAGAGCATGTGTCCTCACCTATGGGACTAGTTGGGAGGAGAGCTTACCATACGCAGAATTCGCATATAACAACAGCTATCAGTCCATCCTGCAAATGGCACCATTTGAAGCTCTGTACGGACGAAGATGTCGTACCCCGCTAAATTGGTCGGAAACCGGAGACAGTCATATCTTCGGCCCAGACCTGCTCAAGGAGGCTAAGGATAAAGTCAAGGTAATTAAGGACCGGCTCAGGACAGCCCAAAGTCGACAAAAGAGTTATTACGATCAGAAGCATCGTGGAGTCCATTTTGAACCCGGTGAATTTGTGTACCTACGAGTATCACCCATGAGAAGCCTGCACCGATTCAAGATTAAAGGAAAACTAGCACCGAGATTCATCGGGCCTTTCTGCATAGTAGCACGAAGAGGCATGGTGGCCTACCAGCTAGACTCACCCGAAGAATTATCCGACATCCACGACGTATTCCACATCACCCAATTGAGGAAGTGTGTAAGAAACCCAGAGAAACAAGTACCCCATAAAAACATTGACGTGCAACCAGATCTTACATATCGGGAGCATCCGATAAAAATCTTGGAAGAGTAAGAAAGGAGAACCCGATAGAAAACCACCAAGTTCATCAAAGTTCAGTGGAGCAACCACACCGAAAGTGAAGCCACTTGGGAAAGAGAGGATTTCCTACGAACAGAGCACCCACAATTATTTGAAAATCAACTGGAATCTCGGGGACGAGATTTTTCCTAAGGGGGTAGGTGTTGTGACACTCCAAAATTTTTCCTTTGGTTTTCTTCAAAATTTGTTGGATTTGAAGGAGGTCTCAAAACCCTTCCAAAAATCTCTCTCAAAGCTTTTCCCTTTAGCAAATATGTTATTTTGCATCTCCTTCAACTCTAGTGTTTGGTTCAAAATATTCTTCTGATTTCCCTCTTCTCAAAATTTCAAGGAGAATCTTTGGAATTTATTTTATTTCAAAAAGAAACTCTAGGAGTTTGTCATCCTCTCCCATATTTGAAATCATTCATGATTCTTCCATGCACCACATGGTAAAAACCTTCCCAAAAATCTCTCCTTCCACTTTGGTACACCTCAATCATTCTGTCCAAACTAGTAAAATCCATTTTTGGACTTTATTCCAATTATTTCTTCTCCCAAAATAATTCTGTTTTTTTTTCTTTTGAGCCTAAGTGATTTGCAAAGGAAGTACCCTAATGCTCTTGATTTTTGACCTTAAACCAACTCCCTTGGATAGTACTTAGTACCCACAACCCAGAACCATCTTGATCCACTCTTCTTCTTTTCAAATATTTCAAATTATAGTCTCTGCAAGTTTGGATCAGATTTGCCAAATTTGGTGAAATTCATATCTACACTACTCCAAAAATTCCACAAATATTCAGGCAGCCTCTAGATGCAATGAGAGGCCCCTCCACCAAAAACCAGCTCAAGGAAAAATCCCTACATGCCTAGATCATTTTGTCGAACACCTTGCATGCACTGTTTCTGTTCATTTTCAGTTAAGTTCAGAGTTTCAGTGTCGATCTTCGTCAGTAAATTCAGTCACATGTTCACAGTGCACTTGGCACGTTGCTCACGGCCTAGCTTGCTTGTCCGGAGCCTCACACGCGTGCTTGGCGCGTTCCTGGCGTCGGTGGCGCCCTGGCCCGCCTGCGCCGGCGTGTCTTGCGGTGGCCGAACCACCGTAGCGGCCGACCGGGAGCAGAACGGCGGCGTAACGCCGTTCGGCGCCGCCCAAACCCTCTGGTGGCTCCGCGTGGCCACTTCCTCGACAGCGCACGCATGCAGCACCGTCGCCGTGGCGCGGCATGCACAGAGCGCGCTCCCTGCCGCCAGCAGGCCCCCGCCGCCCGTCCGTCGAGCTCCCGTAAGCAACCAAATCCGGCGCAGTTAGCACCTATACGGAACCAGGGAACACCCACGACGGCGCTCAACCTCTGAACCCTCCCGTGCAACCACAGCGCCGCCGTAATCACCTCGCCGGAGAACCCCGTTCTCGGCAACCGCCTCGGGGCGGCTATATATAGCACCCCGAGCTTGCTCTCGCCCCCGCACACCTCCTCTACCCCTCCAGACCCCGCCAAGTCCCTGGAAGGGCCACGAGGAGCTCTCCTTCCCCGACTCTGGCCACTTCGTTCCGCCTCGGCCTCCACCTTGATTCACTGCGGTGAGGCCATCTCCGGCGCCCAAACCTCGTCCGTAGCCCTCTCTTACACCTAGTGCTCTAACCCCCACCTCAATTCGATCCTTGCAGCCCTCCTTGGCGAGATACTTCAACGCCCGAACCACCGTCCGCCGGCGTTGAGACCGCCGTCAACGTGGTGCTCATCGGCGACCAACTCCACCACCCACCGGTGCGGAAGGACACGGTGAGCACGTTGGTAATCTCCGATCCTCCTGCCTCGCCGTAGATCGCCGCCGGCGATCACCGCGGCCCTCGGGCGCCAAATCTCTGCTTTCATTTTCAAACCCAACGGGTGGGTCCTCCCCGTCAGCTTTTTCCTCTTTTTGAATCGTTTTCTGGAAACGCCTTCGGGCAAAATACGTCTTCCCCACTGGACTGACGTATTCGGGACTGAAGCGTTTTTGTTTTATAAAAAAACCCAGGAAGTTTCGTTTCATTAAAGAAAGGTCCCTGGACAAAAACGCTAATAACTTTTAAAGAGAAGAGTATTTTTGATTGATTCTTTTTCTGTCCTCTTTGAAATTTTGTCTAGTTTTTTTATCAGATTTATTTGAAAAATATTTGGAGTAATTTTTTGCATCTCACGGTATTTACGTTAAGCGTATGTTTTCTTTATACCGTAGATACGAAGGAGGTGACGGAACGCGAACTTCACCGAGCTAGGCTCCGACTACTCGAACCAGGCAATCATGTTTGAACTTTTGATATGATGAGTGTTACGGCAGGTTTGCATTAAGTAGTTTCATGGCATGTTTGTGAGCATACCGATGAATGTTATTTTCATGCAAAGTTGAGGCAAGTGAGTTCGATAATCCATACGTGTTGGATGTGAATGTGCATGGCCATGTGTTGCACGAGGATGGGTAAGATGGCAGTGTTGTAGCATGCCGGTCTTATGCCATACTATTTGACTTCAGTGTCAACCCGTATCGATTCGGTTCCCATCCATTTCCTTCCCGTACTACCACATGTTTTCCATGAGGATATGGCTTAGTAAGTTGCAAACCGCTTTCTGGTACACACCAAATGGAGAGGCCGTGATGATGGTTCCATGGCCTGGATTAAAGCCAGATCATCCGGTCGGGGGCTTGGGTGTTTCCGATTGGGACGAGAGGGGGCACCCTTAGGCGTCTGAATATAAATTTGATCCCATGCTATTCGAGATTGTGATCTCCCGTCTTAAAAGTTTGTCTTGGGCGATGTCTAGGGTGATTCCGGCATTCGTGAGATAGGATGGGTGTGTCTTGGTTAGCTGTGTTTCTTCGAAATACCATAAGCGGAACTAGTCCTTGGGACTACGAAATCCGTTGGCTGTGGGTAATTTTAGTACAAACTCTGCGAGTTATAAATCCTCGAATAATCTTATCCATGTCCAAGTTCTGTATTATCTTATCCTGACAAGTGTCAGTTTTGGTGACAGATACTCCGGTGAATCACATGAGTACTAAGTCCGGTTGAATGTTTATTCGTGTGGATGGACTAACCCGTTTAATTTCATGTGTTGAATACTTTTATGAGTGCTATATCTTTGTGATGAAAGCCCTTTCTGTGATGTCGCTCAGACGTCCATCATGCATTGCTGTTATTTATTCTCATTATAAGCCCTTTACGTGATGTCGCTCGAGACGTCCATTCATGACATTCTTGTTATTTATTCTCATTATAAGCCCTTTACGTGATGTCGCTCGGGACGTCCATTTCGTGGCATTGTTGTTATTTATTTTCATTATAAGCCCTTTACGTGATGTCGCTCGGGACGTCCATTGCTGCATTGCTGTTATTTATTCTCATTATAAGCCCTTTCGTGATGTCGCTCGGACGTCCAACACTGACATTGTTGTTATTTATTTTCATTATAAGCCCTTTCTGTGATGTCGCTCAGACGTCCGACTGCGGCATCGTTGTTATTTATTTTCATTATAAGCCCTTTCTGTGATGTCGCTCAAGGTCTGGTCGACAGGAATAGAGCTAACCGAGAAGGACATGACATAAATGCGCCCATCAATAGCAGAGTACACGTCTCAGGACCAGAGTGTTTTAGCAGAGCCATCAGAGCCACGGTGATTCCTCCCAACTTTAGGTTGGCGACTGGAGTCAGTAAGTTCACTGGTGAGTCTAAGCCGGATAATTGGCTTGAAGACTACCGAGTGGATGTTCAGATCGGCGGCGGCAACGATGAAGTTGCCATGAAACACCTGCCACTTATGTTGGAGGGATCGGCCAGAGCATGGCTGAATCAGTTAGCACCCAACAGCATTTACACTTGGGAAGATCTAGCCCGAGTGTTTGTCAGGACATTTGAAGGAACTTGCAAGCGACCAGCAGGGTTGACAGAATTACAGTCGTGTGTGCAGAAGTCGAATGAAACCCTGAGGGATTAGATCCAGAGATGGATCACTTTGCACCACACAGTAGAGAATGTATATGATCATCACGCAGTTTGTGCCTTCAAGGAAGGCGTTAAGAACAGAGAGTTGAGTCTGAAATTTGGTCGGACAGGAGACATGACCCTGAGTCGAATGACGGAGATTGCCACCAAGTACGCTAATTGTGAAGAAGAGGATCGTCTCCAGAGTGGCAAGTACAAGTCCGCCGCTAATAAAACCGGGGGAGGGAACTCCAGTCGGAAACAGAAGCGGAAAGCCGAGCCATCTGCTCCTGGAGAAGCCTTGGTCGTGACTCCAGGAAAGTTTAAGGGGAAACCCAAGGGACCTTGGAACCCCAAGAAAGTGAAAGATCAAGATGGAAATGATGTGTTGGACTTGCCATGTCACATTCACATGAAGAAAGATGAAGAGGGTAAACTCATTTACCCAAAGCATACCACTCGACAGTGCCGGCTCTTGATTCAGCAGTTCCAAGGGAAGCAGCCTAAGGACGAGGAAAAGGAGTCGGACAAAGTTGAGGACAAGGAAGATAGTGACGGTGGATACCCTCAGGTCAATTCCACTCTGATGATTTTTGCTGACGTTGAAAGAAAAAGTCGATTGAAAGTTATCAACCGAGAAGTGAATATGGTCGCTCCGGCGACACCCAGTTATCTGAAATGGTCACAGACCGCCATCACGTTCGACCAGTCAGATCACCCGACACACATAGCCACCCTTGGGAGGCAGGCGTTGGTGGTTGACCTAGTCATCGAACGCACTCGACTGACTAAGGTTTTGATGGATGGAGGCAGTGGCCTGAACATATTATATGTAGAGACGTTGAAAGTGGTGGGCATTCCGATGTCAAGACTCTGCACCAGCAACATGAGCTTCCATGGAGTCATTCCTGGAAACAAGGCTGAGTCACTCGGCCAAATTTCTCTTGATGTGGTTTTTGGTGACTACAAGAATTTTCTCAAGGAAAAGTTGACCCTTGAGGTCGTGGATTTCCAGAGTGCTTATCACACTATCCTGGGGAGGTCGGCATATGCGCGTTTCATGGCTCGACCATGTTATGTGTACCTCAAACTGAAGGTGCCAGGTCCCAAAGGTGTGATCACTGTCACTGGCAATCGGAAAAAAGAAGAAGAGTGTTTCCAGAAAGGCTCTAAGATGGCTGATGCTCGGATGGCGGTGGTCGAGCTGCAAGAGTACCGAAAACTGCAGACTGAAAGTGATTTGTTGCGAGCCAAGAAGCCCGCCACGGAGTCAGCATTTCATCGTCGAGGAGACAAAACCGATTCATATTCATCCGTGATCTCAATGATGCTCCGACTCACATCTCAACAACACTCGACTCCAAATAGGAAGAAGCGCTCACCCGGTTCCTCCGTGAGGCGGGACATCTTTACATGGAAGCCTGCGACATGCGGGTGTTCAAGGGATGGCTGAGCATCGTCTATGAGTCGAGTCAAAAGTTAAACCTATCAAAGAACATCTTGACGGTCTGCCGTCCAGAAGAGAAAGGCCATTGGCGAGGAGGTGGCTCGGCTCTTAGCAGCAGAGTTTATCCGAGAGATTTACCACTCCGAGTGGCTCGCCAATGTTGTCATGGTCCCTAAGAAGGACAATTCACTGCGCATGTTCATCGACTTCAAACATATCAATCGGGCCTACCCGAAAGATCATTCTCCTCTCCCCCGCATCGACCAAATAGTCGACTCAACCGCGGGATGTGAGCGGTTGTCTTTTTTAGACGCCTATTCCGGGTACCATCAGATCTGTCTGTATGGACCCGACGAGATCAAAACAGCTTGCATCACTCCATTTGGGTGTTTCTGTTATGTCACCATGCCGTTTGGCCTCAAGAATGCCGGAGCCACGTTCATGAGGATGATTCAGAAGTGTTTGCTCACTCAAATCAGTCGGAATGTGGAAGCATACATGGATGATATTGTGGTCAAGTCACAGAAAGGTTCTGACCTATTGACTGACCTTGCTGAAACATTTGCCAATCTCAGGAGATATGATATCAAGCTTAATCCATCAAAGTGCACATTCGGAGTTCCTGGCGGAAAGTTACTTGGTTTTCTCGTTTCCGAACGAGGAAATGACGCCAACCCAAAAAAAGTTGGCACTATACTCCGAATGAAATGCCCTGTGCATGTGCACGATGTCCAGAAGCTTACTGGATGGTTGGTCGCTTTAAGTCGAGTCATCTCTCGCCTCAGTGAAAAGGCATTGCCTCTTTACTGACTGATGAAGAAGTCAGACAAGTTCGAGTGAACTCCTGAAGCTGACGCAGCGTTTGCAGAGATCAAAGCTCTGCTCTCCACCCAGCCGGTGCTTGTTGCCCTAATCAGCAAAGAGCCCTTGCTGCTTTACATTGCAGCCACAGGACAAGTTGTCAATACAGTACTTACGGTCGAGCGGGAAGAAGAAGAAAAAGCCTTCAAAGTTCAGCGCCCAGTATATTATCTTTCTGAAGTATTAACCCCATCAAAGCAAAGATATCCTCATTATCAGAAGCTTGTTTATGGGATTTATATGACCGCGAAGAAGGTTGCTCATTACTTCTCGATCATTCCATTACGATCGTCGTGACGCCCATTATCGAGATTACACTGTGAGAGATGCAACAGGTCGAGTGGCAAAATGGGCGATTGAACTCCTTCCCATTGATATCAAGTTCGAGGCAAAGAAAGCCATCAAGTCCCAAGAAATAGCATATTTCATCGCCGAGTGGATTGAACAACAGTTGCCAACTCAAGTTCACTCGGAGCACTGGACTATGTTCTTTGATGGTTCCAAAATGCTGAATGGTTCCGGTGCTGGGGTAGTATTGGTTTCCCCCCGAGGAGTAAGCTTATATATATGCTCCAGATTCACTTTGATTCTTCCAACAATGAAGCAGAATACAAAGCACTGTTGTATGGGTTGCGTATGGCCATTTCACTCGGCGTCCATCGCCTCATGGTTTATGGCGACTCAGATCTAGTGGTTAATCAGGTGATGAAGGAGTGGGACGTCAGAAGTCCAGCCATGACTGGTTACTGTAATGCAGTGAGGAAGCTAGAGAAGAAGTTTGAGGGGTTAGAGCTTCATCATATACCCCGATTGAAAAATCAAGCTGCTGATGATTTGGCGAAGATAGGGTCCAAGATAGAAGTCATTCCCAGTGATGTGTTTTTGTAGCACATTCGCACACCATCGATTCAAGAGGATCCTTTCACTGAAGAAGCTCCACAGCCAAAAAGTGCCACTGATCTGACTGAAGTTGAGGTCCCAGCAGTGGTCGACCTGATCATGGAGGTCGTGGTCATCACTCCCGACTGGACAGTGCCGTACATCGCGTATATTCTGAGGAAAGAGCTCCCAGAGAACGAAGAAGAGGCTCGACAGATCGTCCGCCAATCCAAGGCCTTTACTGTGATCAAGGGACAGTTATTCAGAGAAAGCGTGATGGGAGTCAGCCAGAAATGCATAACGCCAGAAGAAGGTCAGATAATTCTTGAAGATATCCACTCGGGGACCTGTGGTCACCATGCGTCCTCTCGGACCATCGTGGCTAAAGTATACCGAGTGGGATTTTACTGGCCAAAAGCAAGTGAAATGGCAAAAAAAATAGTCGACAAGTGTGAAGGATGTCAGTTCTACTCCAATATGTCACACAAACCTGCCTCAGCATTGAACACCATTCCACTCATCTAGCCTTTTGCTGTTTGGGGGTTGGATATGATTGGACCACTGAGAACTGGCAGGAGTGGTTTCACTCATTTGCTTGTGGCAGTCGACAAGTTTATGAAGTGGATCGAAGCTAAACCTATCAAGAACCTTGATGTGTGCACTCCTATCAGTTTAATCAGAGAGTTGATATTCAGATATGGAGTTCCGCACAGCATCATCACTGACAATGGGTCAAACTTCGATTCCGACAAGTTCAAAGCCTTTTGCACCTCTCAGGGCACGCGAGTCGACTATGCTTCAGTTGCTCACCCCGGTCGAATGGACAAGCGAGCGAGCAAATGGTCTAATTCTCAAAGGACTAAAACCTCGAGTGATGCGTGATCTCAAGCATGCAGCAGGAGCGTGGGTCGACGAACTTCCGTCGGTTCTTTGGGGATTGAGGACCACTCCTAATTGGTCGACTGGGAGGACTCCATTCTTTATGGTCTATGGAGCTGAAGCAGTTCTGCCGAGTGACCTGCTTCACAATGCACCACGAGTCGAACTCTACTCTGAAGCTGAAGCGGAGCAAGCCCAACAAGATGCAGTAGACCTCCTTGAAGAGGAGAGAGAGATGGCCCTGATCCGCTCGACCATCTATCAGCAGGACTTGCGTCGATTCCATGCTAGAAATGTGAAGAGCCGAGCCTTTCAAGAAGGAGACTTGGTCCTCCGAGTGGATCAACTGAAACCACACAAGCTCGCTCCCACTTGGGAGGGTCCCTTCATCATCACCAGAGTTCTTCACAATGGAGCGTACCATCTTTACAACGTCGAACACCAGATTGATGAGCCTCGAGCCTGGAATGCGGAGCTACTCCGCCCCTTTTACACTTAAGTACTCACTCGGGTGAGATGTAATAAAAGTACTTCTGTAGTTTGTTTATCAAAGACAAGAATGTTATAATTTTCCCAGTGATTGTTATTACTTTTCTTTACATAAGAAATTTCCCCCAGTCGGTGGCTTAGCCGCGAACCCGTTTCGCCTAAGTTTGTAAAAAAAATCCCTGCCGAGTGGAGAGCCAACCTCCCACTCGGGGGCTTAGCTGCGAATCCGCTTCACCTAAGTATCTGAAAATCCTGCCGAGTGGTGAGCCAGCCTCCCACTCGGAGGATTAGCTGCAGTCCAAGTACTCGCCTAAGTATCTGAAAATCCTACCGAGTGGTGAGCCAGCCTCCCACTCGAAGGCTTAGCTGCAGTCCAAGTACTCGCCTAAGTATATGAAAATCCTACCGAGTGGTGAGCCAGCTTCCCACTCGGAGGCTTAGTTGCAGTCCAAGTACTCGCCTAAGTTTTTAATGCAATGTGTGCTTGGCAAGGACGACGAGGTACAGGTCGACTGTTGCCTTTCCCTTCAGAGTTATGACACCAAAATCCTCCTCGGAGGCTTAGCTGCAGTCCAGTACTTGCCTAAGTTTGAAAAATCCTACCGAGTATAGAGAAAACCTCCCACTCGGGGGCTTAGCAGCAGTCCAGTACTCGCCTAAGTATCCAAAAATCCTACTGAGTGGAGAGCAAACCTCCCACTCGGGGCTTAGCAGCAGTCCAGTACTCGCCTAAGTATCCAAAAATCCTACCGAGTGGACAGCAAACCTCCCACTCGGGGGCTTAGCAGCAGTCCAGTACTCGCCTAAGTATCCGAAAATCCTAACGAGTGGAGAGCAATCCTCCCACTCGGGGGCTTAGCTGCAGTCCAGTAATTGCCTAAGTTTGAGAAATCCTACCGAGTGGAGAGCAAACCTCCCACTCGGGGGCTTAGCAGCAGTCCAGTACTCGCCCTAAGTATCCGAAAATCCTACCGAGTGGATTGCAATCCTCCCACTCGAAGGCTTAGCTGCAGTCCTGTACTCGCCTAAATATGAAATTCATTCCGATCCGCAAGGACGACGAGGTGCGGTCGACTGTTACCTTCTCCTTCGGAGCTGCGCCACAAGTACAACGTGCGCTCCATCCCGATCCATAAGGGCGGACGAGGTGCAGGTCATTGTTACCTTCTCCTTGAACTGCGCCACAAGTACAACGTCGCTCCATCCCGATCCGCAAGGACGACGAGGTGCAGATTATTCATTACCTTCTCCTTGAGCTGCTCCACAAGTACAACGTGCGCTCCCTCCCGATCCGCAAGGGCGGCGAGGTGCAGGTCATTGTTACCTTCTCCTGCTTTGCAAGAACAACGAAGTGTGGGTCATTGGATCCACCGCGAGCTGCATCTCAAGCATTGAAGCATAATCCGAGTGAAGAGCAAAGTTCACTCGAAGGCAAACAAAAGCATATTTCAGCGATAAGTAAAGTTAGGATAACATCCTAAGGATGTAGAAGTACCGGGCCTCAAGCTTGTTAAAGTTTATCGATTCTGAGGATCACTTTCGGCATTCCGAGGCAAATTTAAAGCGAATCATAGAAGTTTTTACTCCTCGGTGGGAATTTGGAAGGCGCGATGAACTGGTCCAGGTCAATCCCATCAGCGATTCGGGTGGCAGCACCAATGGAAGTCTCCATGAAAGATCGGAAGTCGTACTTCTTGGTATTGGCAACTTTGATGGATGCCAACCTTTCCTCTCGCGCCTCCTTGGAGAGAACGTGGACCAGGGACAGAGCGACATCAGCACCACATCTGGAAGAAGACTTCTTCCATTCCTGCACTCGACTTGGAACGTCATTCAGTCGAGTCATTAAAGACTCGAGGTCATTTTGAAGTGCTTCGCCTGGCCAGAGTGTTGAGTCGAGCCGCGACACTGCAACCTTCAGTCAAGCGAGGTAGTCCACCACAACAGCAACACGAGATTCCAGTCGGAGCACATTCATGGCAGCTTCATCCTTCACGGGGGAGTTATTGGGGTCCGAGCTTGTCTCCACTCGACTAGTCTCTTCCTCGAAGTTCTGACAGAATTCTGCAAACACAACTCGAGTTCAAGCTAATGGTTCTATGATGAGTCGGAGATAACAAGTCAGTAGAATAAGAGCAATTACCTTCAAGCATGAGGAATAGTTTCTTGGCAAGCCCTCCCAGATAAGCCTCTAGATCATTCCTCTTCCCTTGATTTGCCAGCCTTGTCGCTCAGAGCTATCTTGTCGTTCTTCAGTCGGCTAACCTCCATGTTGGCCGCGTCGAGAGCAGATTTCAGATTGGTGTTATCTTCTTCAAGTTTTCCGACTGAAGACAGCTTCTCTTCCGCGAGCTTGGTTTTGTTCAAAGCCGTTTTCGGCGCCTCTGCAAGGTCATGATCCTTCTTCTTCAGAGCCTCCTCCATTTTGTCTGCAAAATGATAGTGAGGTTAGAATTAGGAAGGGACAGAAAGACAAAGACAGTCGTCAAGTTCTCACCGCCATACCTTTTGCTTCGTCTCTCGCCTTCTGCAAGTTCTCCTGAGCAAGCTTCAAGTCAAGGTTGAGCTGGATCTGCTTGTTTTCCAATTCAGTGTAGCGAGCCACAAGCTCACAGGATTTCTTTGAAGAATCAATCGACAGATGTCACAGATAGGTTACTTCCGAGTGACTAAGAAAAATCATTGCGTTTATAAGACTACAGCCGAATTAAAATATTCGACAGTAGTCTCGGGGACTACACCCAGTGGGTGCACTTAGCGTGCCCCAACTGGTCCTACCGACTCGGTTCGATCAGTCGACCGAAAGAGACAAAAAAGGGGAGTTCTTGGACTACGATTGAATGCGGGAGTCCACCATAGTCTCGGGGACTACACCCAATGGGTGCACTCAGCGTGCCCCCACCGGTTTCAAGATTCCATTCGACATGGTCCGACAAGACCGAGTAAAGAAGTTATCAAAGAGATACAAAGTATAAAGACTATGGTCGACTGCTAGCAGTCCACCATAGTCTCGGGGACTACGCCCAGTGGGTGCACTCAGAGTGCCCCCACCAGTCCGAAAATTCAGTCGACACACCAAGTGGGTGTACAGATACGAGGATCTTCAGAAAAGAAGAGTTTTTCAGGTAGCATGTCCTAACAAAACAAGTGGTGATCAACTAACCTGGATGTTGCTCTGAAGAGCTGAGCTGGCATCGTAGGACGCTTGGCTGGCTTCCCGGACCACCTTCATCTGCTCCATCATAAGCTCCGCTTGGCATATAGCCTCCTTAGCAGCACCACTTGGTCCTCCGGGGCGTGGTGCGTGGCGAAAAAGGAAAGCGGATCAGCGATCGGCGTTGAAGGCGGATACTCGTCGGTGACATAGCGAAAGACACGAAGTCCAGTGGTGTTGCCACCCTCATGAACCGGCACCTCGGGCATCAATGCAACTGGCGATCTTGCGGCAGGTGCCTTCTTAGTCCTCCTCCGCCTCAGCGGCGCCTCATCATCATCATCGGGAGATCAATGACATGAGGAGGGACTACGAGGAAAGATTCAAAGTTAAGCGGAAATCCAATCGACCAAAAGCAAAATTACAGCGATCATACCAAGGTTAGAGTAACAGCATCCTCCATCTCCTAGTCTTCGTTCCTGACTGAGGTCTCGGATGTGGCAGCGCTGCATATTTCAGAAATCAGTTGATCAGTCAACAAGTTGACCAAAAGTATGTTCGCGCTGAACAAGAAAGCTCGAGTTCTGCTGTACCGGGAAATAGTGGGGATAACCATCTTCATCTTGGGCAAAACCTTTGCCGGCTTTGACGGCGTCGCTCGGGGTTGCTTTGGCGCTTTTTCAGTCGGCGCCGGGGAGGTCGTCCGAGGATGTTTTGTCGACTGCCTGACAGGCGCGATAGCCTTGCCGCGCTCAACCGCAGGGTCATGGGTGAGCTTGGACTGCCTATCCATGCGAGGAGGGTCGACTTCTTCCTCCTCTTCCTCCTCCTCCTCTTCGTCGGCACTGTCGTCATCTTCGTCCCCCCACCGTCAGACTGCCATTCCTCCTGGCTTTCACCTCCGCTCCCTTCCTCCTCTTCAACTGGTTCTTGCGCCACGTTGGGCATCGAGTACATCTCAGTGGTGACCTGGAAGAAGACAAAAAAGATGAAAGTCAGTCGACCGATTTAAGCAAACAAGATGGAGTAAGCAGAGTGAGAGTCAAAGATACGGGATTGAACCTTGTCTGGCTCGTACGTTTGGTCAAGTGGAGGGATCCTCCTGGCTCCTTGAGGGTTATCTTCGTTCCCAGTGATGGCGGTCATCCATCTCTCCAGTGTGGCATCCTCGACCTCCTCCGGGTGGACCCGAGTGGTGTCATCAGTGCCAGAATACATCCACATCGGATGGTCTCGATATTGAAGTGGCTGGATGCACCGTCGAAGAAAAACCTCCAGAAGATCCATACCAGTCACCCCGTCACGGATGAGCTGGACTACACGCTCGACCAAAACCTTGACCTGAGCCTTCTCCTCCAGGACCACCTTCAGAGAGGACAGCTTGCTCACTCGATCCATGGAGAAAGGAGGGAGTCCAGTCGACTGCCTTGGCGACGGCTGGTCTTGGCAGTGGAACCAGGTCGACTGCCACCCTCGGACCGACTCAGGAAGGACCATGCTGGAAAAGCACTCTTACCTCTCATTTGGACCCCAAGACCCCCACACATCTGAATCACTTGGGTTCTCTCATCACTCGGATTGGCCTTTTTCACCGTCTGGGAGCGACAGGTGAAAATGTGTTTGAAGAGGCCCCAATGCGGCCGACAACCCAAAAAATTCTCACACAAGGACACGAAAGCGGCGAGATACACGATGGAGTTGGGTGTGAAGTGGTGGAGTTGTGCCCCAAAGAAGTTCAGAAATCCTCGAAAGAAAGGGTGGGGCGGCAAAGAAAACCCGTGGTCAACGTGAGTAGCTAAGAGGACGCACTCACCCTCCTGAGGCTGCGGCTGCCACTCCATCCCCGGAAGCCTCGCTGATCCGTGAGGGATCAGTCCTTCATTGGCCAGGTCGTCAAGATCTTTCTGGCGGACGGTCGAGCGAATCCAGTCGCCCTGGATCCAGCCCTGCGGCAGGACGGCCCGCGACAAGGATCCGCCCCGGCTGGTCGCCCTCCCCTTTGCCTTCGCTGTCGCCTTCTTCGCCCGTTCCAAAGCCGCCGTCTTTTCTTTCACCATTGTCGCCGGCGGAACGCGCGTGGAGCAGCAGTTCAGAGGTGGAGGCAGGCGCGGCGGATGAGTCTGAGGAAGAAAGGAAGAAAGGGGAACGCACTGTTCAAAAAACCCAGTCCTGGGCCTTATATGAGGTTGCTTCCGAGTGACTGACTGGTAGGCCCAGGCGATCCTGTCAAAACCCGCAACAGTCGCCCGCGTGATACGTGGCGAAAAAGGTGGCACAGAGATCGAGGCGTCCTTGCCTTATCCCGTCCGATTACTACGGCTCTCTCTCCATCCCGCTCGTTTCCCGAAGATTCAAATCCCGCTAAATCCGCGCGCCGCAGAGCAAATCGTCAGACAAAAGATTTCCTCCGTCCTGTCATTCGGAAATTGCCAAGTACGGAAAACGCACTCGACGGATACAAAGAATGGATCAAGGCGACTGAAAAAGAAGTTGATGTCGTCACTTAAGTCCATTGATCTTTGACAAGACACAATTGCAGCACAAGAATGAGTCGGGAGTATGTTCAACTCCTTCCCCACTCAAACCTCGATCCATTCGGGGGCTAATGATGAAGTCATATACCTAGGGTAGGGTCTTGGACCTGTCAAGATACCCTCCCAAGGACATCTCTAGAAGAAACTACCTTCGATCGACACGGAAGGGTTCCACTCGACCAAGCTGGAAGACACTTTCGACCATGAAGCCAACCACTCGACCACCGGGAGATCTAAAGCCAGTCTGCACACAAGCGATTCGGTCATTAAGTAGATTTTATGGTCATCATAGCACTTTATGTGGGCGTTACAGTAACCCCTATCTTAATGTACCTTAATCCTGCATAGCGAAATTTGGAGGGTGCAGCGACCTCTATATAAGCCACCTCCCTCCTCATTGTAAAGGGTTCGCACCCCTGTAACTCATACGCACATAATACAGTCGACCGCCTCCGGGCTCCGAGACGTAGGGCTGTTACTTCCTCCGAGAAGGGCCTGAACTCGTAAAAATCTTGCGTATACAACTACTCCATAGCTAGGATCTTGCCTCTCCGTACCTAACCACCATTCTACTGTCAGGCTTAGAACCACGACACCGGGGTCTATTTTCTATCATATTATTTTTAGATCTATAAAACCAAAAGCCCAAAAATACCTTGCTGCAATTTATTTACCTTTACTTTATTCTGCACGTTTACTTATCTTTCATACCTATCTCTATCAGATTTCACTCTTGCTAGTGACTGTGAAGGATTGACAACCCCTTTTTTGCGTTGTGTGCAAGTGTTTGTTAGTTTGTGCATGTGCATTTATTGGTGACTTGTGTGTTCCTCCTACTAGATTGATACCTTGGTTCTTAACTGAGGGAAGAGGTGGGGGATGGTCAGGTCCGAATCAAGAATAGGTATCTTAGATTTGCTCCTTCCCGGTCCAGAATTCCAACTGTCGGCATTCTCCCTCTTCATGTAAATCTTGTGAAATAAGAGAGAAAAGGCATAAGTATTGTACCATAGTGTGAAATAACTGTCCATAATGCAGTAAATATTGATATAAAAACATGATGCAAAATGGATGTATCAACTCCCCCAAGCTTAGACCTTGCTTGTCCTCAAGTGAAAGCCTCGATAATCATATCCACATGTTTTGAGATAGAGGTGTCGGTAAAATAAAATACAGACATGAGGGCATCACGATCTTCTTTATAGCATCAATATATTGTCATATAACTTCTTATGCTAGAGTGACAAAATCATTCACAAAGTGAAGCATGAATCAAAAACTTCATTGACAACCAACAAACTATGATCTCGGTCATTGAAGCAATTGCAATTCATCATAACATCGAAAAGAGTCAATATAAGAGCTTTGTCTAGCAAGTCCACATACTCAATCATATTTTAGTCTTTAATCATTGCTAACACTCACGCGGTACTTATGAGATCAAAGCTTCAATCAAACACATAGAAAGATAGTGGCTTATAATTTCGCCTCCCAACTAGTTACCTCAAGGGTAATGTCTACAATAATAACTCATGATCACCTACATCCATGCGGATATATGAGTATAGATCTTTACCCAACACATCACGCTTGCCAAAAGAAAAAGGAGAAATATAGGGAATGGTGAGGATCACCATGACTCTTGCATAAAGATACGTACAAAAAGGTAAAAGATAGGCCCTTCGCAGAGGGAAGCAGAGGTTTTCATGTGCTTTTTCATTGGATGTACGAAATCTCAATGCAAAAGAACGTCACTTTATGTCGGTGTACTAGAGTAGGGGTACCCTAGTATCCCGAACTTGTGCACGGGTAGTTGCAGCACCCCGCGGCAAGGCTTGCCGGGTGACCGCCAAGGTCCTCCGTGGTTCCATTGGAACCATTCAAGAACAAAGTATTCAAGCCAAGGAGACAAGGCCCGGCAAGAGGAGCTTGCGGGGAAAATAACCGAGGCATTTCAAGGAACTTGCGCTGACGGCCACAGCGTCCGGCGAGGCCGATGGCGACAAGCTTCCGGACGCGACAAGACAACGACAGCGGCAAAGCGCTTGCCACGACAAACTACCACCTGTACTCGCGCTCCGGCACATCCACCAACGTGTCGCCGGGACCTTTCGGTAGTAGCGTGGCAAGAAGGCTGTCGCGGCCGGCGGTGCGTGGTGGCAGCGGCAGCGACAAGATTGCCATCGTGGCAAGCGGTGGCGTCCCCCGATGGTCCCTTCTTGCCTTTGTTTGGGCGACATAGGCGGGCATTTAATGCCTTTGTCCCTGCCGTCAAGGTTAGGTATGATACCTTTATGCAGTGTAGTTGTACCAACCGCAATTCCTTTTCCATTTTACCCTTGTCTACGTTGCCACCTGTCGGAGACCCTTTAGCATATAAAAGGAGGCCCATGCATAGCGTAGGGGGGTTCGAAGGAAAAAAAACACTCACCTTCGGTCTCGTTAGTAGCTAGTGTGTCTTTGTAGCACTCAGCGCTCCCGAGCAAGAAGCATAATACACTCGGACATGCAGCAGTAGGAGTGTTATCTCTCTGGAGAGCTCGAAGCTGGGTAAACTGCTCGTATTAGCCGCCTCGATCTGCTCTTCGTGCGATCTCCGCCCCCGCCCGAACGAAAGGGGCTCGGTCCGCTTGATCCCATAGGTGCTCGTGGATCAGTTTCCCGACATCTTTGGCGCGCCCGGTAAGGCGTCGAGATTGTGTGAACCTAATTCGACGTTCACATGAGCTAGATCTTCATCTTCTTCATCGACATGCCACCGAAGAAGAAGGCTTCGGCGGCAGCTGTTCCGTCCACGTCGAACCAACCACCACCGGAGCAAACGGGTGGTGGGGTAGACGCCGACGAAAGAATGGGCATCGACGAGGGAGCCCACGGTGCTGCTGTTGGGGAACGTAGTAATTTCAAAAATTTTCCTACGATCACGCAAGACCATGGTGATGCATAGCAACGAGATGAGAGTGTTGTCTCGTACCCTCGTAGACCAGCAGCGAAGCGTTAGCGCAACATAGAGGAAGTAGTCGTACTTCTTCCCGATCCAACGATCCAAGTACCGAGCGTCGGCACCTCCGAGTTCTGCACCGTTCAGCTCGATGGCGTCCCTCGAACTCCGATCCAGCCGAGTGTTGAGGGAGTTTTCGTCGACCTGACGGCGTGGTGGCGATGATGATGTTCCACGGCGCGGGCTTCGCCTAAGCTCCGCAGCGGTATATTCGAGGTGTAGTTTGGTGGAAGGGGCACCGCACACGGCTAAGAGCGATCCGTAGATCAACTTGCGTGTCTATGGGGTGCCCCTGCCCCGTATATAAAGGAGCAAGGGAGGGAGGAGGCGGCCCTATGATTGGTGCGCCAGGGGAGTCCTACTCCCACGGGAGTAGGATTCCCCCTAATCAACTAGGAATCCTTCCATGTAGGGGAGGAAGGGAGAAGGAAGTGGAGGAGTAGGAAGGTGGCGGCCCCTTTCCCTAGTCAATTCGGACTAGAGGAGAGGGGCGCAGCAGCCTTTTCCTCTTCCCACTAAAGCCCATCAAGGCCCATTACTTCTCCCGTAACTACCGGTACTCGAAAAATACCGAATCACTCGGAACCTTTCCGAACTCGAATATAGTCGTCAATATATCGATCTTTACGTCTCGACCATTTGAGACTCCTCGTCATGTCCCGATCTCATCCGGGACTCCGAACTCCTTGGTACATCAAAATACATAAACTCATAATAGCCGTCATTGAAACCTTAAGCGTGCGGACCCTACGGGTTCGAGAACTATGTAGACATGACCTAGAACTATTCTTGGTCAATAACCAATAAGCGGAACCTGGATGTCCATATTGGCTCCTACATATTCTCGAAGATCTTTTATCGGTCAAACCGCATAACAACATACTTTGTTCCCTTTGTCATCGGTATGTTACTTGCGAGATTCGATCGTCGGTATCAATACCTAGTTCAATCTCGTCACGGCAAGTCTCTTTACTCGTTCGTAATACATCATCTACAACTAACTCATTAGTTGCAATGCTTACAAGGCTTAAGTGATGTGCATTACCGAGAGGGCCGAGATACCTCTCCGACATTGGAGTGACAAATCCTAATCTCGAAATCGCCAACCCAACATCTGCCTTTGGAGACACCTGTAGTACTCCTTTATAATCACCCGATTACGTTGTGGCGTTTGGTAGTACCAAAGTGTTCCTCGATAAGCAGGAGTTGCATAATCTCATAGTCATAGGAACATGTATAAGTCATGAAGAAAAGCACTAGCAACAAACTATACGATCAGGTGCTATGCTAATGGAATGGGTCATGTCAATCAGATCATTCAACCAATGATGTGATCCGTTAATCAAATAACAACTCCTTGTTCATGGTTAGGAAACATAACCATCTTTGATTAACGAGCTAGTCAAGTAGAGGCATACTAGTGACACTCTGTAGGTTTATGTATTCACACATGTATTATGTTTCCGGTTAATACAATTCTAGCATGAATAATAAACATTTATCATGATATAAGGAAATAAATAATAACATTATTATTGCCTCTAGGGCATATTTCCTTGAGTCTCCCACTTGCACTAGAGTCAATAATCTAGTTCACATCGCCATGTGATACAACATCAATAGTTCACATCTATATGTGGTTAACACCCATAGTTCACATCGACATGTGACCAACACCCAAAGGGTTTACTAGAGTCAGTAATCTAGTTCACATCGCTATGTGATTAACACCCAAAGAGTACTAAGGTGTGATCATGTTTTGCTTGTGAGATAATTTTAGTCAGCGGTCTGTCACATTCAGAGCCGTAAGTATTTACAAATCTCTATGTCTACAATGCTCTGCGGAGCTACTCTAGCTAATTGCTCCCACTTTCAATATGTATCTAGATCGTGACTTAGAGTCATCTAGATCGGTGTCAAAACTTGCATCGGCGTAACCCTTTACGGACGAACCTTTTATCACTTTCCATAATCGAGAAACATATCCTTTTTCTACTAAGGATAATTTTGACCGCTGTCCATTGATCTACTCCTAGATCACTATTGCACTCCTTGCCAAGCATAGTGGTAGGGTATGCAATAGATCAGTACCTGACATGACATACTTTATAGAACCTATGGCTGATGCATAGGGAATGACTTTCATTCTCTTTCTATCTTCTGCCGTGGTCGGGTTTTGAGTCTTACTCAATCTCACACCTTGTAACACAGGCAAGAACTCTTTCTTTGGCTGTTCCATTTTGAACTACTTCAAAATCTTGACAAGGTATGTACTTATTGAAAAACTTATCAAGCGTCTTGATCTATCTCTATAGATCTTGATGCTCAATATGTAAGCAACTTCACGAGGTCCTTCTTTGAAAACTCCTTTCAAATACTCCTTTATGCTTTGCAGAATAATTCTACATTATTTCCGATTAACAATATGTCATTCACATATACTTATCGAAATGTTGTAGTGCTCCCACTCACTTTCTTGTAAATCTGAGGCTTCTCCAAAAGTCTGTATAAAACCATATCTTTGATCACACTATCAAGCGTTTATTCCAACTCGAGATGCTTGCACCAGTCCATAGATGGATCGCTGGATCTTGCACATTTGTTAGCTCCTTTAGGATTGACAAAACCTTCGGATTGCATCATATACAACTCTTCTTTAATAAATCCATTAAAGAAGCGTAGTTTTGACATCCATTTGCCAGATTTCATAAAATGTGGCAATTGCTAACATGATTCGGACAGACTTAAGCATCGCTACTGATTGAGAAAATCTCATTGTAGTCAACTCCTTGAACTTGTCGAAAACCTTTTTGTGACAAGTCGAGCTTTGTAGATAGTAACACTACTATCAGTGTCCGTCTTCCTCTTGAAGATCCATTTATTTAACATGGCTTGCTGATCATCGAGCAAGTCAATCAAAGTCCATACTTTGTTCTCATACATGGATCCTATCTCAGATTTCATGGTCTCAAACCATTTCGCGGAATCTGGGCTCATCATCGCTTCCTCATAGTTCGTAGGTTCATCATGGTCTAGTAACATGACTTCTAGAATAGGATTACCGTACCACACTGGTGCGGATCTTACTCTTGGAAGACCTACGAGGTTTGGTAGCAACTTGATCTGAAGTTTCATGATCATCATCATTAACTTCCTCACTAATTGGTGTAGGAATCACTGGAACTGATTTCTGTGATGAACTACTTTCCAATAAGGGAGAAGGTACAATTACCTCATCAAGTTCTACTTTCCTCCCACTCACTTCTTTCGAGAGAAACTTCTTCTCTAGAAAAGATCCATCTTAACAACAAATATCTTGCTTCGGATCTGTGATAGAAGGTGTACCCAATAGTTACCATTGGGTATTCTATGAAAGCGCATTTCTCGATTTGGGTTCGAGCTTATCGGTGAAATCTTTTTCACATAAGCATCACAACTCAAACTTTAAGAAGCGACAGCTTAGGTTTCTTTGCTAAACCATAGTTCATACGGTGTCATCTCAGCGGTTTAGATGGTGCCCTATTAAGCGTGAATGCAGCTGTCTCTAATGCATAACCCCAAAGCGATAGTGGTAAATCGGTAAGATACATCATAGATCGCACCATATCCAATAAAGTCTGATTCTGACGTTCGGACACACCATAACATTGTGGTGTTCCGGTGGCGTGAGCTGTGAAACTATTCCACATTGTTTTCATTGAAGACCAAACTCGTAACTCAAATTTTCATCTCCACGATCAGATCGCGAAACTTTATTTTCTTGTTACGATGATTTTCCACTTCACTCTGAAATTCTTTGAACTTTTCAACTATTTCAGACTTATGTTTCATCAAGTAGATATACCCATATCTGCTCAAATCATCTTGTGAAGTTCAGAAAATAATGATACTTGCCACGAGCATCAACACTCATTGGATCGCATACATCGGTATGTATTATTCCCAATAAGTCGGTAGCTTGTTCCATTGTTACGGAAGCGGAGTTTTAGTCATCTTGCCCAAAAGGCACGGTTACATAAGCATCAAATGATTCATAATCAAGTGATTCCAAAAGTCCATCAACATGGATTTTTCTTCATCGCTTTACACCAATATGACCTAAGCGGCGATTGCCACAAATAAGTTGCACTATCATTATTAACTTTGCATCTTTTGGTTTCAATATTATGAATATGTGTATCACTATGATCGAGATCCAATGAACCATTTTCATTGGGTGTGTAACTATATAAGGTTTTATTCATGTAAGCAGAACAACAATTTATTCTCTTACTTAAATGAATAACCGTATTGCAATAAACATGATCAAATCATATTTATGCTAAACACCAAATAACACTTATTTAGGTTCCACACTAATCCGAAAGTATAGGGAGTGTGCGATGATGATCATATCAATCTTGGAACTACTTCCAACACTCATCGTCACTTCCCTTCAACTAGTTCATTCATTACGCAACTCCGTTTCTAGTTACTACTCTTAGCAACTGAACCAGTATCAAATACCGAGGGTTACTATCGAACACTAGTAAAATACACATCAATAATCTGTATATCAAATATACCTTTGTTCACTTTGCCATCCTTCTTATCCACCAAATACTTGGGGTAGTTCGCTTTTAGTGACCAGTTTCATTGCAGCAAAAGCACTTAGTCTCGAGGCTTAGGTCTAGACTTGGGCTTCTTCACTTGAGCAACAACTTGTTTGCCGTTCCTTTTGAAGTTCCCTTCTTCCTTTGCCATTTTCCTTGAGACTAGTGGTCTTGTCAACCATCAACACTTGATGTTTTCTTGATTTCTACCTTCGCCGATGTTAGCATCGTGAAGAGCTCGAGAATCTTTTCGTCATCCCTTGCATACTATAGTTCATCACGAAGTTCTACTAACTTAGTGATGGTGACTAGAAAATTCATCAATCACTATCTTATCTGGAAGATTAACTCCCACTTGATTCAAGCGATTGAAGTACTCGGACAATCTGAGCACATGCTCACTAGTTGGCGATTCTCCTCCATCTTTTAGCTATAGAACTTGTTGGAGACTTCATATCTCTCAACTCGGGTATTTGCTTGAAATATTAACTTCAATTCTGGAACATCTCATATGGTCCATGGCGTTCAAAACGTCTTTGAAGTCCCGATTCTAAGCCGTTAAGCATGGTGCACTAAACTATCAAGTAGTCATCATATTGAGCTAGCCAAGCGTTCATAACGTCGTATCTGCTCATATTGAGCTAATAAGCGTTCATAACGTCGCATCTGCTCCTGCAATAGGTCTGTCACCTAGCGGTGCATTAAGGACATAATTCTTCTGCGCAGCAATGAGGATAAACCTCGGATCACGGATCTAATCCATAATATTGCTACTAACATTTTTCAATACAATTTTCTCTAGGAACACATATAAAAAAAAAAACAGGGAAGCAACAACGCGAGCTATTGATCTACAACATAATTTGCAAAATACTACCGGGACTAAGTTCATGATAAATTAAAGTTCAATTAATCATATTACTTAAGAACTCCCACTTAGAAAAATATCCTCAATTCTCTAAGTGATTGCGTGATCCATATCAACTACACCATGACCGATCATCACGTGTGATGGAGTAGTTTCAATGGTGAACATCAATATGTTGATCATATCTACTATATGATTCACGCTCGACCTTCGGTCTCCGTGTTCGAGGTCATATCTTATATGCATAGCTCGTCAAGTATAACCTGAGTATTCTGCGTGTGCAACTGTTTTGCACCGTTGTATTTGAGCGTAGAGCCTATCACCCGATCATCACGTGGTGTCTCGTACGAAGAACTTTCATAGCGGTGCATACTCGGGAGAACACTTCTTGATAATTTAGTAAGGATCATCTTATAATGCTACCGTCAATCAAAGCAAAATAAGATGCATAAAGGATTAACATCACATGCAATCAATATAAGTGATATGATATGGCCATCATCATCTTGTGCTTGTGATCTCCATCTCGAAGCACCGTCATGATCACCATCGTCACCGGTAGCGACACCTTGATCTCCATCGTAGCATCGTTGTCGTCTCGCCAATCTTATGCTTCTCGACTATCGCTACTGCTTAGTGATAAAGTAAAGCAATTACATGGCGTTGCATTTCATACAATAAGCGACAACCATATGGCTCCTGCCGATTGCGATAACTTCGGTTACAAAACATGATCATCTCATACAATAAAATATAGCATCATGTCTTGACCATATCACATCACAACATGCCCTGCAAAAACAAGTTAGGCGTCCTCTACTTTGTTGTTGCAAGTTTTACGTGGCTGCTACGGGCTGAGCAAGAACCGTTCTTACCTCGCATCAAAACCACAGCGATACTTCGTCAAATAGACTCCGTTTAACCTTCTCAAGGACCGGGCGTAGCCACACTCAGTTCAACTAAAGTGAGAGAGCAGACACCCGCCGGTCACCTTTAAGCAGCGAGTGCTCACGGCGGTGAAACCAGTCTCGCGTAAGCGTCTGGCGTAATGTCGGTCGGGCGCTTCATCTCACAATACCGCTGAACCAAAGTATGACATGCTGGTAGGCGGTATGACTTGTATCGTCCACAACTCACTTGTGTTCTACTCGTGCACATGACATCAACGCATAAAACCAGGCTCGGATGCCACTGTTGGGGAGCGTAGTAATTTCAAAAATTTTCCCACGATCACGCAAGACCATGGTGATGCATAGCAGCGAGATGAGAGTGTTGTCTCGTACCCTCGTAGACCAACAGCGAAGCGTTGGCGCAACATAGAGGAAGTAGTCGTACTTCTTCCCGATCCAACCGATCCAAGTACGAGCGTCGGCACCTCCGAGTTCTGCACGTTCAGCTCGATGGCGTCCCTCGAACTCCGATCCAGCGAGTGTTGAGGAGAGTTTAAATCGACCGACGGCGTGGTGGCGATGATGATGTTCCACGGCGCGGGCTTCGCCTAAGCTCCGCAGCGGTATATTCGAGGTGTAGTTTGGTGGAAGGGGCACGCGCTGCGGCTAAAGAGCGATCCGTAGATCAACTTGCGTGTCTATGGGGTGCCCCTGCCCCGTATATAAAGGAGCAAGGGAGGAGGAGGCCGGCCCTATGATTGGTGCGCCAAGGGAGTCCTACTCCCACGGGAGTAGGATTCCCCTTTCCTAATCAACTAGGAATCCTTCCATGTAGGGAGGAAGGGAGAAGGAAGTGGAGGAGTAGGAAGGTGGCGGCCCCTTTTCCTAGTCAATTCGGACTAGAGGGAGGGGGGCGCAGCAGCCTTTTCCTCTCCCACTAAAGCCCATCAAGGCCCATTACTTCTCCCGTAACTACCGGTACTCCGAAAAATACCGAATCACTCGGAACCTTTCCGAACTCGAATATAGTCGTCCAATATATCGATCTTTACGTCTCGACCATTTGAGACTCCTCGTCATGTCCCGATCTCATCCGGGACTCCGAACTCCTTGGTACATCAAAATACATAAACTCATAATAACCGTCATTGAAACCTTAGCGTGCGGACCCTACGGGTTCGAGAACTATGTAGACATGACCTAGAACTATTCTTGGTCAATAACCAATAAGCGGAACCTGGATGTCCATATTGGCTCCTACATATTCTCTGAAGATCTTTATCGGTCAAACCGCATAACAACATACTTTGTTCCCTTTGTCATCGGTATGTTACTTGCAGAGATTCGATCGTCGGTATCAATACCTAGTTCAATCTCGTCACGGCAAGTCTCTTTACTCGTTCCGTAATACATCATCTACAACTAACTCATTAGTTGCAATGCTTACAAGGCTTAAGTGATGTGCATTACCGAGAGGGCCAGAGATACCTCTCAGAGCATTGGAGTGACAAATCCTAATCTCGAAATCGCCAACCCAACATGTGCCTTTGGAGACACCTGTAGTACTCCTTTATAATCACCCGATTCGTTGTGGCGTTTGGTAGTACCAAAGTGTTCCTCCGGTAAGCAGGAGTTGCATAATCTTATAGTCATAGGAACATGTATAAGTCATGAAGAAAAGCACTAGCAACAAACTATACGATCAGGTGCTATGCTAATGGAATGGGTCATGTCAATCAGATCATTCAACCAATGATGTGATCCCGTTAATCAAATAACAACTCCTTGTTCATGGTTAGGAAACATAACCATCTTTGATTAACGAGCTAGTCAAATAGAGGCATACTAGTGACACTCTGTAGGTTTATGTATTCACACATGTATTATGTTTCCGGTTAATACAATTCTAGCATGAATAATAAACATTTATCATGATATAAGGAAATAAATAATAACATTATTATTGCCTCTAGGGCATATTTCCTTCAGCTGCCAGGTCCAAGGACAAGGCTGCGCAGAACCTCGGCGTCCGTACATGCACGCGCCCATCTCGGGGAGGCGAGACCGGCACAGCGTCATGGTACTCGCATGATGCCATCGTTCGTTGGGCCAAGATCGAGCTGGTGGATCTCGGGGTGCTCAAGACCAGCATGCTGCGCCAACATCTTTGGCGCGGCGGCAGTTAGAAGTCGAGCATATCCGCTCCTCGCACCGTTCGCCCTTTGCCGCCCGCCACTCCAGCGAAGCTTTGGCGCGAGATCAGCTGCTCTGGATTACCCTCAGCGGCAGACAAGATCGATGAATGGAGGCCACCATTGAGTCTCATCGGCCGCCAGCGGTGACACTCGCGGCAGCCGAGTACATCGCTGCAGCGGCAGGACTGCCGAGCGCGAGCGATGGCGGCGAAACGGTGGGGTGCAACCACCATGCACTCTCCACCCGAAGGCCAAGATCGCCGACTCGCGGATCCACCTCGGCAGCGACTCCATCGCATCATCAGATCCACGAGCTCGTCGCGATTAGTGCCAAGTTCTTCACGAGCACAGCAAGAAAGGCGCTTCGAACTTCGCGCCGGCGCCGAAGAAGAAGCGTGGCGTCAATCGGACCAGCGCGCTGGGCCCTTTGTCACATGCATGCACCGGGGAACGAGGCGACTTGCGTGCAGCGGCAGGTTGCCTGCGTTCACTCGTGAGCTGCGGCAAGTCGATGGCCCAACCACGAAGACTTTCAAGCGGGCGTGCGAGAGAAATGCGGCGGCAAGTCGCATCCGTCGGAGTTCCTCGGTATCTACACCATCGCGATGCAAGCTAAAGGCGGGGCGACAAGATCTGCCAACTACTTCCCGGCGGTACTCAAGCCCAATGTCGAGATCTGGCTCATGCACTTGCGGACAACTCCATATCCTCTGGGCAGACCAATGCCATCGGTTTGTCGGCGCCTTTACAGTGACCACAAGCCTCATGGCCAAGAAGGCGACCTTCATCTGCTGCGCCCGGAAGGAAGGAGAACCTCTGCGCCAAGTACATTCGAGAGATTCAGCAGCGTCTGGCACAACATCCCAGATGTCCACCTGCAGCGGTAATCAGCGCATTCCATCGAGCGTGCGAAACCGCAGGATGCGGGAGGAGATAGCGATGTGCAAAATGAGAGGCGTCGATGAGCTATATGCCCTGGCCGACAAGTGTGCGCGTCTTTGAGGAAGGAGAAACTCCGGAGAGAATCTGAAGCGGGAGGATCGATGGTGAGGAGGCTGCCCGGCAAAGAAAAACGGCGGCGGAACAACGGGAAGAAGAAAGGCAAATATGTGCTAGTCGTTGAGCAGTCCGGCAGCGGAGGTGGCGCCAAGAAAGCCAAAGCTGGTAGCTCGGCAAGGAGATTGCCATGAGCACAAACTACCGGTGTGGCGGTCACCGACAAGCAGGGCGGCACCAACAAGCGATCTTGCAAGATCCACCGCACCAAGAGCCATGATCTCCACAGCTGCAAGAAGGTCGAGCAACAGCCGAGCAACAAAAGGCTGAATCTGACGACGCGACAAGGAGAAAGCCCGGGAAGGTCTTTGGAGGAGCGGCAAGAAAGCGCCCGGCGAGGAGGAGCGGCCTTGGCAAGGCCAAGCGATGGCAAGAGAGACAGACCTCCCAGCGGCCGTGACAAGGATGAAGATGACGACGACGATGAAGATATGGATGATGACGAGACCGATGAGCAGGAGTTCCAGAAAGCCACAGAGGTCATGTGTGTTGACGGCGGTGTTTCTCTGCATACTCCCTACCGCCAGCTCAAGCAGTGGGTGCGGGAAGTCAATGCAGCAGAACTACTCGTCGAGTCACGCAAGCCTCTGAAATGGTCCAGCACGCCTATCATCTTTGATATTGATGACCACCCTGATCGCATAACTGCGGTCGGGTGTTTGCCGATGTTGGTTTCACCAACTATCCGCAACCTCAAGGTCACTAAGATGCTAGTTGACGGCGGGGCTGGCTTGAACCTGATCTCCTCCGCGGTACTCCAGAAACTCCAGATACCTGATGGCGAGCTCGAAGAGACCGGCACATTCCAAGGAATCAATCCGGGAAGGAGCAAGCCGAAGGTAAAGATCACGTTGCCGGTGACGTTTGGCAGCGAGTTGAACTTCAGGACTGAGAGGGTAACATTTGACGTTGCTGAATTTCCATTGCCTTACAATGGGATACTCGGCCGTCCAGCACTCGCCAATTTCATGGCAGCCTCTCACTATGCATACAACATGCTGAAGATGCCAGGCCCGATAAGTGTCATCTCTGTCCCTGGCGACAAGAAGGATGCTCTTATCTGCGCCGACAAGATCTACCGGGAAGCAGCAGCCGCAACAGATCGCAAATCACTTGTCGTTGAAGCTCCCGGGGCGAAGAAGAAGACCAAGTCCGGCAAGAGTTACGATGCCCTCCGGCAAGCGCACCTCTTGGTGCTGCGCTACCGTCGAGGGCGCACCATCGAGCTCCACCGGCAAGTGTAAGAAGACAATGGCAGCTCCACGAGACCAAGAAGGTGTCCGCCAAGGAGGATGGCACTGGTGGTACCTTCACCATCAGTGCCACTCTTGACCCTAAATAGGAAAGCGTGCTCGTTGCTTTCCTGCGGGTAACGTCGGCGTATTTGCGTGGCAACCGTCGACATCCCGGTGTTCCCGGAAATGTCGAGCACCATCTTGCCGTCTGTCCTCATCGCGCGCCCGTTAAGCGAAATTCAGCAAGCGAGCGGTGGGCGCCAAGAATTCATCGCGAGAAGAAATCAAGAAATTGGAACCAGCAGGCCTTGTCGGAGGTGCTCCATCCTCGTGGTTGGCCAACCCTGTAGTCGTGCGCAAGGCAAGCGAAATGGAGGCTTTGTATCGACTTTACCGATGTCAATAAAGCTTGTCCCAAAGACCCATTTCCTTGCGGCGCATCGACCAGATTATTGACTCCACGGCGGATGTGACTTGCTTTCATTTCTTGATGCATACTCGAGATACCATCAGATCTTCATGGCGAGAAGAGGATGAGAGAAGACCGCATTCATCACCCCATGTGGCACCTACTGTTTCGTCACGGATGCCTTTCGGTTTAAAGAATGCTGGTTCAACATTTGCAAGGGTAGTCCATGGCGCTTTTGAGCTGCAAATACACGAAATGTGGAAGCCTACATGGATGACATAGTGGTCAAAAGCAAGGACAAAGCGACTCGATTCAAGATTTAGAGCGAAACCTTTGCAAATCTGCGCAAGATCAACCTCAAGCTCAACCCGAGAAGTGTGTGTTTGGAGTCCCCTCCGGCAAGCTTCTCGGGTTCTTCATCTAAGCGGGGAATTGAAGCCAATCCCGACAAGATCAAGGCCATTGAGCAGATTGAAGCACCAAAGCGCGTCAAGGATGTCACGAAGACTTGCGGTTGCGTAGCTGCTCTCGGCGAGGTTTATCTCTAGGTCTGCTGGCGTGCCTGCCATTTTCAAAATATTGAAAAGGGCAGGTCAATGAAATGGACTCGAGCGGAGGCTGCTGCGCAGGACTTAAAGAGATACCTGTCCTCCACTCGAACACTTGTCGCACCTAAGCCACAAGAGAAGTTGCTGCTATATATAGCGGCAACCAATCAAGTGGTTAGTGTTGCGTTTATTAGCGGAGAGGGAGGCGGATGATGAGCCAGCAACCACGGCCGATGCATCCAGCGACAAGCAGGGGACTTCACCGGCAAGCTCTGGTCCCGACGAAGATGGATCTGCGCATGGCGTGAGAAGATCACGAAAAAGAATGGTGCAGCGCCTAGTTTACTTTATCGGTTCTCTTCTGCGAGGGGCTAGGTTAAGGTACTCGGTGTGCAAAAATTGCTTTTCGGCCTTCTCATGGCCTCGAAAGCTCGCCATTACTTCAAGCACATGAGATCACAGTCGTCACTCGTTTTCCGCTGAAGAGGATCTTGCAAAATCCGGAAGCAGCAGGCAGGATTGTCGGTGGAGCCTTTGGGCTGTCAAGCTTTGGCCTCAAGTTTGAGAGCACTTCAACTATCCAAAGCGAGCATTGGCGGAGTTCATAGCAGAATGGACACCAACACAAGATGAAGAAATTCGAAGCGAGAATCCTCGTGAGGAAGCAAGCAAAGAGTGGCTGATGTACTTTGATGGTGCCTTCTCGCTGCAAAGCGCGGTGCTTGGGCGTGCTACTTGTTGCACCACGGAGAGCACCTCAAGTCGTAGTCGGATGCACTTTCCCAAAGCAAGCAACGAACAATCTGCAGAGTATGAAGGTTTGCTTGCGGTCTCGAGATCGCAGCAGACCTTGGGATCAAGAAGCTCATTGTGAGGGGTGACTCACAGCTTGTCGTCCGCCAAGTGAACAAGAATTATCAGAGTCCGTTGATGGAAGCTTACGTTGATGATGTGAGAAAGCTGGAAGAGCACTTTGACGGCCTACAGATGGAACATGTTGCAAGAGCTCAGAACAACATTGTCGATGGCTTGTCGAAGTGCACCGCACTTAAGTTACCTGTGGAACCAGGGATCTTTGTGCTCAAACTGACTCAACCGTCTATAACGCCATCAACTGGACAGAACAAGAAGAGGAAGTTGATTTCTGGTGACTATTTTCGGCGAGCTCCCGAAGCCGCCGCTAAGAAGGTCCTCAAGATCAACACCAAGGGTCTTGAGGAGCGATCTGCTCCGGCAAGCCCTAGGTTTTGTTCGTTGAAGCGAGCGCTCCCGACAAGTTTTGCTCCGGCAAGCTTGCGGGGGCGACAAGCTCCGGCTGAGCGCGAGGTTCTCGCCCTAAGCGGATGTTCTGCAGCAGCAGATGTGCCTTTAGTCCTTGTTGTCGAGCCGCAAGCTCCGGCATGGGCACAGACAGATTGTCCGTTTCCTTCAACAGGAGAACTTCGAAGAGCAAGAAGAAGCGGAAAGAGTAGCCCGGCGGTCAAGTATGTACCAGTTTGTCGACAACACCTTTGTACAAAGAAGACTCAACGGTGTGAAATTGAAGTGTATTCACGGGAAGGCGGACAAAAGCTGTTGGCGAGAGATACATGGAGGCATATGTGGTCACCACATTGGCGCAAAACACTTGCCGGCAAAGCATTCCGGCAAGGTTTCTTTTGGCCGACAGCCCTCCGAGGATGCAAGCTGCACAAGTAACCAAGTGTGAAGCGTGCGGTTCCATTCCAGCAGATACACCAGCCAGCTCAACCTCTCCGGCGATCCCTTTATCCTGGCCATTTTGATGCAGGGGCTCGACATCCTCGGCCCCTTTCCCGAGCTGTCGGGGCTTTGAGTACTTATGCGTTGCAATCGACAAGTTCACAAAGTGGCGGAAGTGGAAGCGATGAGGAAGGTGACAACACGGTCGGCGATCAAGTTCTTGGTCGATTGTTTGCCGTTTGGGATCCCTAACAAGATCATCACCGACAACGGCACGCAATTCCACGAGCCGCACCTTCATGCGATCGTCCAAGATCTTGGCGCCAAGGTCTGATTCACCATTGCTCATCCGAGAAGTAGCGGTCAAGCGGAGAGGCGAATCTTTGAAGTGCTTCTGCTGAGCTCAAGACCAGGACTTTCGACGAGGCTGCACAAGTGCGGAAGAAGCTGGATTGAGGAGCTGCGGTGGTTCTTTGGTCGATCGGGGCGGCGCCGTCGAGCCAGCGGCGGACACCTTCGCTCTAGTCTATGGAGCAGAGGCAGTTCTCCCCACGGAACTTCGTGTCGGGTCACCTCGAGTGCTCGCTTATGATGAGCTTGAGCAAGAGCAGTTGCGACAAGATAGCAGCGCTGCTCCTTGAGGAGGACCGTCTTGAGCCATTGTCACGAGCTGCTCGATACCAGCAAGCTTTGCGCCGCTACCATAACCGCAAAGTTAATGCGGAAGTCTCGAGGGCGACCTTGTCCTTGGCGTGTTCAGTCCGCCAAGAATTCCAACAAGTTGGCGCCCAAGTGGGAAGGCCCTTACCGGGTGAAATGAGTCACTAGGCACTGGCGCTGTCATGCTTGAGACCGAAGATGGCTTTCGGTGAGCAACTCCTGGAACATTGAGCATCTTCGTAAGTTTTACCCGTGAAGCGCGGTTGCGGAACCTGTTCCGGCAACCACCCTAATACAAGTCTTGCCGATGTTGCATGTAATCCTTTATGCGAAGCGGCGCAGACCCGTGCATAAGTAAAGCTCATGTGCTCGCACATCTTGTCAATTCATGCTTTCTACTTTTTTGCATGCGTTATCGACACTTTGTGCAGCGCCTACCCCGGTAAGCAATAACGAGCCGTAAGGCTCCATATCTTTATTTTCTCTTCTTTCTCTTTCTCAAAGAAAGGAAGGTTCCTCGACCACAAGTTTGCGGGGGAAAGGAGAAGATAATGGTGTGGACCAAGCGTCGTTCGAAGAAGTTTAAGCCTTACGGAAGCAAGCGACGGAAAAGCTAAGTTGCTAAAGTTTGAGCAATCAGTTTTAAAATTTGAAGTTATCTTCCTCGAGCGACCGTGCTTTGTATGGAAAACCTGTGCGGAGGAACCAACTCGTAGCTAGTTGCGCCCTTACTTTGTTTGAGTCCGCTCAACAAGTTAAGTGAGCTGCGACTAGTTGCGACAAGGTTTCTTGTCGGTAGCGGCACCGCCTTGACGAGCTCTTGATGTCCCTTTTCGATTGCTCATGGCTAAGGTGCTGCCGACAAGTTCCCTAAAAGCGTAGGGCAAAAACATACAAAGGAAGGAATCAAGTAAAGGAAATAACATAGCAATCGCTACCGAAATAGAGTCATATTACAAGATAGCTTGTCACAGCTCTAACAGATTGTTCTCATAACATGACCAGCAGCGACAAGAGAAAGAAAGCAGGCGGCCTAATCTGGCGATCGCCCTCAACCCTCTTGATCCGCTCACCTTGTCCACAATGGGTGCGACAAGGGTCTTGGCGCTTCGAGATCGACATCCGCGGCAAGGTCTTGAGGGCGTTGGTGAGGTTGAGGCACTGGGTTGCGGAAGGCCACCTTCACGGCACCTTTTGAAGAGCTCCTGCGAGATCTGGCGCGACTAGTCGACCAGCTGCTTTGGGATCTTCTCCGAGTCCTTTGGAGGGCCGTCGCCCATCTTTGAAGAACAAGCTGAGCTTGGCGCTGGGTTGGAGGTGCTCATCGGAGGAAAACCGAGATCCTCCATCCCAGCTCGCCCGACTCCCTGTCGATGGCTGCGGCAACATCCACGAGACCCCGGTCCGGTGCTCCACATTCTCCCTAAAAGTGTTGCAGGCGGCGGCAGCACTACGCAAGACAGCGCCTCGTCGGCCTTGATCTTCTCCCTGGCGCCGTCCAGCGTCTTGGTCAAAGTAGTCACCTTCAACTCAAGATCTGCGTTGGAGTCCTTGGCGGTGCTAAGCTCCTTGCTCCTCTCGGCGAGACGACCTGCAGCTCGCCAAGGGTGTGGCGTCCTTCTCGCGCTCACGCTTGAGCACAGAAGCTCCTCGCCGCTCACCTTGAGATCGGCCTCCAGCTCGCCACCTTCGTCTCCAGCTCCTTCTTGGCGGCCTCGGCGATTGCGGCAACATCCTCTGCTTCCTTGAGAGCCCGCCGAATGTTTGCTCGCGCGCGGCAAGGTCCTCCTCGTGGCTGTCAAGGTTAACCTTCCGCTCGCCAACTTCGCCTTCCTGCGCGAGGCAGCTTCGGCAACAAGCCGTTGTTGCTCTTCAACTTCATCCTTCTCGAGGAGAAAGCTTTACACTCCTCGGCGAGTTGCTCCGCTCCTCGCCAGGGACGGAGAGCTTCTGGTTGAGGCCGGAGCTCCTCCGCGCTTCTCGATGTCCACTCCCGCCTTGGCGACAAGCGCTTCTCGGGATACCAGCTTGGCCTGTCGGGCGCGGTAGAAGCGACAACAGCTTCGCAGCAGCTGCTCCTCCTCGGGCTCGCTGCTTGCTGCTGCTTCGGTAGCGTCGACCAGCGTCGGCCAGCGGAGGCGAGCAACTCTTCATCAAAGATTTCTCCTTCGACCGGCGCCACAGGCTCGGCGCCCGGGGAGCTTGATGAAACGCCATCACCGGCCTTCAAATAGGCGCGGGCTGGGGCTCTTGAACTGCGCGCAGCAGCGGCGGAGGATCGGCGGTCGGCGTGGCGCTGGCGCTCCTGCGGCCTCGGGGCCGTCGGTCGATCGCGGACCCCTCGCCCGGCTTCTGCGGCGGCAGCTTTGGCGGCCTCTCCGCGGCGGGATCATCAGCGCCGGCTTCTTCTTCGATGACATCGGCCTTGTCGGTATTGCATAGCGTTCTCCTCGCCGGCGACCTCGGTTTCCATCGGCTCCGTGGCATATGGATCGGCGACCGGAAAAGAAGAAAAGTCAAGCAAATATTCAAAAGAAAATCAGAAGAAGAAGAACCCAAGGGAAGTTTTCAAGCAAGAGGATTACCTGTCTTGGGATCTCTGATCGTGGTCTCCGCCACCGGCGAAATCGTGAGTGTTGTCTCTTGCGGGCTGTCCCTTGCGGAGACTGTCCTTGCGGAGAACTGTCCTTGCCGGAGAATTCTCCTTGCGGGGAATCCTCCTTGGCGGTGTAGTCGAAGCAGATGGCATGTCGGGAGAGGCTTCGGGCACTCTGGTGAGACTGCTTTCTGCTCCTCATAAACCAATAGTCGGATGTCGGCGAGAGAAAAGAGCACCCGTCTGCGCGCCTAACAGCGAAGTAAACCATACACTTCTGGCTGGGGGCTGCGCAGGGGAATAGTTGCCGGGTCCGGCAAGGTGGTCTCGGACACACCCCTGCTGTCATGGTGGGTTCGTCCTCGATGACAATCACGGGACCTTGGCTCTCTTCGCGCCCTCTAGGCGAGGTCTGAAAAGGAATGGGTTGAGTAAAGCAAATCAGATACAAGACAAAACAGCAAGAATTGAAGAATTACAAGTACAACAAAGAATCTTACTCTTCCTCTTCCTCGTCCGGAGCTGGCGCGGAGAGGTCGAATCCGGCCCACCTTGGTAGCGACAAAGGCGGAGGTAGAGTTCCCTTGACGCTTGGCGGGAAGCGAGCGGTGGTCGGGAGGGCCCGCTCCGATTACCGCAGCGGCGTGAGGTGCTCCAGCAGCAGTGCTTGCCGCGGTGGAAGCGCGTCATGTGGGTGGCGGCTGTTAGCCCGTCTGCCGCCCTACTCGTCCCGGCCTTGCGGAGGCGCCTTCTTAGTGGAGCTGGGGGCTCCGCTTGCGGCGGCTATGCGGAGGGGAGAAAGAGGAGAGTCGATCTTCAGCGAGTCGCTCGCGCCCTCGGCGGGCTCGCCCGACTCATCTTCAGAGCTCGACAAGCTCTTCCTCGCCGGCAAGCTCCTCTCGCTCGGCAAGGCTTGCCGCCTCTGCTGCCTCTGCCTCCTCCACGGTGAATCCAAACTACGCCCGCAGCAGCGCTGCCGCCGCCTCTTCCGGCCTAGTGGCGTCGCTGCATCTCCGCATCGGTGGTGTCGCGAGTAAGGCTCTTACATTCATCGGGC
This sequence comes from Aegilops longissima, assembly GCA_021605205.1. NCBI lineage: Eukaryota > Viridiplantae > Streptophyta > Magnoliopsida > Poales > Poaceae > Aegilops > Aegilops longissima. The sequence goes on from CM038679.1 coordinate 628,407,906, forward strand.
GGACCGACATTTCTACCAAGCCGTCAAAGAACTCTCGCGCGGCGTCATCTGCGGGCTCTTGCCAAGTTGGGACAATTCCATGCGAATCGCGGCAGCATCATTGCGGATGCGGTCGAGAGGAGTTGTTGCTGTGAGCGACACCCTCGGCAACTGAACGCCGGAATGATCGAGTTGTGCTTGAACAGTTCAAGAGCATCGCGTCCAGTTCCAAAACGGTGAAGTTGAAGTTGAGGCCCGGCGCAGCCTCATGATATCCGCCGCATTACGCAACTCCCGGTAGGTCTCCTCCTCTCTGCGAAGCGTCTGGCGGCGAAGAAAGTCTGCGCCAGCGGCGCCGGTGAGCCCGGCAAGCTGAGGCGTAGGATCCGGGTGATGGCAATCTTCAGCCTATCGTCTTCCGGGGCCCGCGTGGCTCCAATCGTTGCCAGCGCACTCTTTGGGGCTTGGCTGGGCGGTAAATGGCTGCGAGTTCTCCTCGACAATCCAGCACCGATCTGCTCTCCCTCATCCCACTTGCTGCGGAGCTCTCCCTCGGATAAGCTTCCTTCTTGCTAGTTCTCGAGATCCGGCGATTCCGCGGATAAAGGCTCTCCTCTCTCAACTCGGGGCATAAAGAAGTGGCGAAAAAGAGCTACATTTGGATAGACTCCGACAAAGTTTTCGCAGAGATGTGCGAAAACTGCCATGGTCAGAACGGCATTGGGGTGAAGTCAAGGAGGCGGAACCCGTAGGTGTTTATAATGTCACGAGAAAAACTTAGAGAATGGCGGGCGAGCCCGCGATAGAAAGCTGCTTGAAGAAAGGATATCCATTGGAGCCAGTTCGAAGCGGCAGTGGGAGTACCTTCGTCGCGGATGCGCTCCGTCTCCGTCGACCGGAAGAGGTAGTAATACTCCCTCGGATCCTTGGCGGCTGAGGGGAAGGTTTCCGCTCCTTCGTGGCGCCCTTGAACGCTGCGCTTGGCCGACTTCACAACCTTCCGGCTTCGAGACCATGGCGGAGGTGGTGAGAGAGATCGGCGGCATTGGTGGTGCGGTGGCGATGAAATGACGCTGCTCTCTTTTCAGCTTTGGGAAGGAGGGAGCGGCGGAGGTTTTGAGATTGGGATAGCAACCGGCGAGATGGGCGGACTGCCTGTTTCCCTTATAAAGAGGGAGGCAGGCGTTCCGCCTTTCGAATAAAGAAACCACCCACGATCTCTCCCATGGCCGCCGCATTCGTAGCGTGCCATTACGTGGAGGCGTGGTGGATCTGAGTGAGATCTGGCGTAACCCGGGCGCGCGTGCCCGTGCCCTGTTTTGGGCCTGGCCCAACTCGCTCGGCACCGTGTGTGGCCCGGCCGGGGCTCTGTCGGTGTACTAGGTAGGGGTACCCTAGTATCGAACTTGTGCATGGGCAGTTCAGCACCCAGCGGCAAGGCTTGCCGGGTGACCGCCAAGGTCCTCCGCGGTTCCTATGGAACCATTCAAGAACAAAGTATTCAAGCCAAGGAGACAAGGCCCGGCAAGAGGAGCTTGCGGAAGAATAACCGAGGCATTTCAAGGAACACTGTCGCCAGCGCCAGCGTCAGCGAGGCCGGTGGCGACAAGCTTCGGACGCGACAAGACAACGACGCGGCAAAGGCGCTTGCCGCGACAAACTACACCCTCTACCCGCGCTCCGGCACATCGACCAATGTGTCTCCGGGACCTTTCGGTAGCGTGGCAGAGGCTGTCGGCCAGCGGTCTTGTGATGTGGCAGCGGCTGACAAGACTGCCATCATGGCAGCGGTGGCGTCCACAGCGGTCCCTTCTTGCCTTTGTTTGGGCGACATAGGCGGGCATTTAATGCCTTTGTCCCTGCCGTCGGGGTTAGGTATGATACCTTTATGCAGGTAGTTAGACCAACGCAATTCCTTTTCCATTTTACCCTTGTCTACGTTGCCACTGTTGGAGACCCTTTAGCATATAAAAGGAGGCCCATGTGCAAGGTAGAGGGGGTTCGAAGGGAGAAAAACACTCACGCTCGGTCTCGTTAGCAGCTAGTGTGTCTTGTAGCACTCATCGCTCCCGAGCAAGAGCATAATACACTCGGACATGCAGCGGTAGGAGTGTTATCTCTCGGAGAGCTCGAAGCTGGGTAAACTGCTCGTGCTAGCCGCCTTGATCCGCTCTTCGTGTGATCTCCGCCCCCCGCCGAACCGAAAGGGGCTCGGTCCGCCGGTCCCATAGGTGTTCGTGGATCAGCTTCCCCGACACTTGATATTGCCCCTTGTGATAAAGAACTTTATTATGCAGTCCGTCGCTTTTATTTCTTCCATATCACAAGTTCGTATAAAGTTTATCTTCCTCACACTAATAGATCATGCATATTCAGAGAGCAATTTTTATTGCTTCCACCCATGACAACTTACTTGAAGGATCTTACTCAATCCATAGGTAGGTATAGTGGACTCTCATGGTGAAACTGGGCTAAGGGTGCATGGATGCACAAGTAGTATCCCTCTTTCTTTATTACTTCCTTTTAATTGCAAGTATCTTAGAGGATCCATGACAATATAACTTCTATTCAGAAATACGTAAACATAACTCATCAAGTTGTCTTCCTTGTCCAACATCAACTTCTTAGCATATAATATTTTAATGAATGCTCAGAATCATAAAAGATGTCCAAGATAATATATTTATATGTGAACCTCTCTTTCTTTATTACTTCCTTTTAATTGCAACAATGACCAAAACTATGTTTGTCAACCCACAAGAAGTTTCAATCGTCGTACTTCTTATATGTGAATTTGTCACTCTCCATAAGATTATTACATACTCTTTTTATTTCTTTATTATTTTTGTCCTTTTCCAAGATCAAATCAAGAAAGCAAAGCCCTTACTCAAAACTACTCTTTATTATATAACTTTCACACTCGATTAAAAGGATAGATCACGAAGCAAAACTAAAGGACTAGATCATACTAAAAACTTTTATTCTACTAGATCAAGATATAACCAAAAGGATTGAACTAAGATAAATGATGAAGGTAAAATGTGATGGTGATACGATACCGGGACACCTCCCCAAGCTTGGCACACGCCAAGGGGAGTGCCCATACCAATGTACTCAAGTATCCTTCTTCGGAGGTGGTGTTGATTGATACGTCTCCAACGTATCTATAATTTTTGATTGTTCCATGCTATTATATTATCCATCTTGGATGTTTTGTATGCTATTTTATATGATTTTTGGGACTAACCTATTAACCTAGAGCCCAGTGCCAGTTTCTGTGTTTTCCTTATTTTTGAGTTTTACAGAAAAGGAATACCAAGCGAGTCAATTAGCGTGCCAATTTTTGATGATTTTTTATGGACCAAAATAAGCCCCCGGAGTAAAAGGGTTGGGCCAGAAGAGTCCCGAGCCATCCACGAGGGTGGAGGGCGCGCCCTACCCCCCTGGGCGCACCCCCTTATCTTGTAGATGACTCGGAGACCCCCCTGACGTGAGACCGATGCCAACACCTCTAATATATTCCCAAACTTCCAGAACAGAACCTAGATCGGGAGTTTCGCCGCCGCAAGCCTCTGTAGCCACCAAACACCAATCGGGACCCTATTCCGGCACCCTGCCAGAGGGGGTATCCATCACCGGTGTCCATCTTCATCGTACCGGTGCTCTCCATGACAAGGAGGGAGTAGTTCACCCTCGAGGCTGAGGGTATGTACCAGTAGATATGTATTTGATCTCTCTCTCTCTCTCTCTCTCTCTCTCTCTCTCTCTCTCTCTCTCTCGTGTTCTTGATATGGCACGATCTTGATGTACCGCGAGCTTTGCTATTATAGTTGGATCTTATGATGTTTCTCCCCCTCTACTCTCTTGTAATGGATTGAGTTTTCCCTCTGAAGTTATCTTATCGGATTGAGTCTTTAAGGATTTGAGAACACTTGATGTATGTCTTGCATGTGCTTATCTATGGTGACAATGGGATATTCACGTGATTCACTTTATGTATGTTTTGGTGATCAACTTGCGGGTTCAGTGACCTTGTGAACTTATGCATAGGGGTTTGCACACGTTTTCGTCTTGACTCTCCGGTAGAAACTTTGGGGAACTCTTTGAAGTTCTTTGTGTTGGTTGAATAGATGAATCTAAGATTGTGTGACGCATATCGTATACACATACCCACGGATACTTGAGGTGACATTGGAGTATCAAGGTGACATTAGGGTTTTGGTTGATTTGTGTCTTAAGGTGTTATTCTAGTACGAACTCTAGGATAGATCGAACGGAAAGAATAGCTTTGTGTTATTTTACTACGGACTCTTGAATAAATCGATCAGAAAGGATAACTTTGAGGTGGTTTCGTACCCTACAATAATCTCTTCGTTTGTTCTCTGCTATTAGTGTCTTTGGAGTGACTCTTTGTTACACGTTAAGGGATTGTTATATGATCCAGTTATGTTATTATTGTTGAGAGAACTTGCACTAGTGAAAGTATGAACCCTAGGCCTTGTTTTGAAACATTGCAATACCGTTTACGCTCACTTTTACCACTTGTTAACTTGCTGTTTTTATATTTTCAGATTACAACAACCTATATCTACCATCCATATTGCACTTGTATCATTATCTCTTCGCCGAACTAGTGCACCTATACAATTCACCATTGTATTGGGTGTTTTGGAGACACAAGAGACTCTTTGTTATTTGGTTGCAGGGTTGTTTGAGAGAGACCATCTTCATCCTACGCCTCCCACAGATTTATAAACCTTAGGTCATCCACTTGAGGGAAATTTGCTATTGTTCTACAAACCTCTGCACTTGGAGGCCCAACAACGTCTACAAGAAGAAGGTTGTGTAGTAGACATCAAGCTCTTTTCTGACGCCGTTGTCGGGGAGGTTAGTGCTTGAAGGTATATCTTTAGATCTTGCAATCGAATCTTTTAGTTTCTTGTTTTATCACTAGTTTAATTTATAAAAAGAAAATTACAAACAAAATGGAATTGAGGGTGCCACATATGCGTCATCTTTTTAATGTCTTCCGTGAAAATAAGGATTCTGATAATTGTGCTCAATTGCTAGAGGAAGAATGCATTAAAATGTTTGGCACTAAATCTTTGAATGATGAGCATGATTGCAATGTTGTTAGTATGAATTCCTTGAATATCCATGATGCTAATGATATGCAAAGCCACAAGCTTGGGGATGCTATGTTTGATGAAGATGATATTTTTATTCCCCCAAGTTTTGATGAGCAAATTTATTATGATGATAGAATGCCTCCTATTTATGATGATTATATTGATGAAAGTGGTTTCAGAGAGGTCATGACTTTATTTAGTGATGAATCCACTATTTCGGAAGAGGTTACAATTGATTATGAGAACAAATTTGCTATCTATGATGATTATTGTGATGACATGTATGCGATGGAGAATAATGATAACCATGAAACTTGTGATCGTGATTTTAATTTTCAATTGGATTATGCCTCACATGATAGTTATTTTGTTGAGTTTGCTCCAACTATTCCGAATGAGAAGAATTTTGCTTATCTGGAGAGTAGTAAAAATTCTATGCTTGTGCATCATGAGAATAACGCTTTATGTGATGGCTACATTATTGAATTCATTCATGATGCTACTAAAAATTATTATGAGGGAGGAATATATGCTTGTAGGAATTTCAATATATCAAGTTTCCTCTCTATGTGCTTAAAATCTTGAAGTTATGCTTGTTTTGCTTTCCTATGCTAGTTGATTCTTGTTCCCATAAATTGTTTGCTCACAAAATCCCTATGCATAGGAAGTGGGTTACACTTAAATGTGCTAGTCATATTCTTCATGATGCTCTCTTTGTGTTTCAATTCTTAGCTTTTATGTGAGCATCATTGAAATAATCATCATGCCTAGTGTCGGGGGGATGAACCCTGGGCAGGCAATGGAACCCGGATCTATTTCAAAAACAGCGGGGCCCACATCACCTCGCAAACCGGGGTGCGCCAGGCCGGGTCGCTCGACCCGGCAAGGCGCGCAACCCGGCCAAGACCCTCGACTCGGCAAGGTACGTCAACCCGGCCGCAACGGCTGGCGCGAGGCGACTCAACCCGGCGTAGCCTTGGCTTCCCGAATAAGTCAACCTACCCGTGGCGTCCACGGCAACCCAGCCACGGGTCAGCTCCCTTCCCATCCAGGCCGTACGATGAGACGAGACCTCAGTCACTGATAACCGAGACTACAGCACCGCCGCCCATGCCCGTGGTCAGCTAGGCGTGCAGCAGTGCCTGCCTACCGGCCGACCGGGGCGGCACGGCAGCGATGTTCCCGCCCTTACGGCGGCGGCGGCAAGCGGAGGCTGACGGAGAACAGCATGCGCGACTCGACCCGCCCGCCGTGACGATCGACAAGACAGCGCAGACAGATCCCCCTAGGCATGCGGGCCCGCACCTAGGGGACCAGCGAACTCACTAAGCCCCAAGCGGGACCCAGCCCGGCACCGGACACCGACTATCTGGACCTTGACTCGGCATATTACCATTGTAACCTGGGTGGGTTGGTCTATAAAACCCCGAGTCCGCGCCGGCGGAAGAGACGAGCGAAAGATATTCAGCGAGAGACATAGCGACACTAAGGAGAAGGAGCAGGAGCCTTGGCCAGCCTCCTTCCTCCTCAAAACAGCTCCGGAGAAACATTGTACTATCAACCATCCAACTAAACTCGACAGGACTAGGGGTGTTATCTCCCCGGAGAGCCCCGAACCTGGGTATGTCCGGCGTCCCGCGCCCACGCATATCAACCTCGCCTCCAAAGCCCACCAGCGCCCTCGAACCTCCTCCTCTCTTTAGCCATCCCTTGGCATCTGCTGTGCGCCCACCACGACAGTTGGCGCCCACCGTTGGGCAGTTCGAGGAACTGGCCGGAAGCATACTTTCGACGGGGCCCTTCTCCTACTCCGACGAGTCCGTCGCTCTGGCGGACGACGTCATCGGCGCACTCGCCGCTTCCTTCACCGTGTTGCGCATCTCCGACGCGCCTGCGGCCGACGAGTACCCCAGCGGGGTGCTCGGCTACTCGACTCCCGCTTTCTCTCGGCGGCGGATTCACTTCTTGGGGCGATGAGCATACGTAGAGTCTTAAATCCTGGCGATGGTGCCTCTTCCTCGTCGAGCAAGGCGAGAAGAGCCGCGCCAGCTCCGCGGCGCTGCGGCTCGGGCGGAGAGCGACCGACCCGCTGCGCAGCGCCATGATGCGAAACCTCCGCATTCCCGCCGGCACCGGCGTCAGCGCCCTGCGCGTTCTTTGAAGCCCGAACCCAGCTCGAGGGAGGCGCCCGGCAAATCTGGACCTGTCTAAGATGCTGGCCGCCACGGGCGCCGCTGAAGCTGCTCGGATGGAAGCGATGCCGCCCGCAGTTCACGCCTTCGCGGCCGATCCAAGCGGTCGCTGATACTCGCGCCCGGGAGGAAGCGTCGGGAGCCGCCGGTGCCGGCAGACCGTTCTGAGACCCGATCAAGAACATGCGCTGCGGAGGCAGCAGCGGTCGGCCTCGACCAACTTCGCGGGTGAGGAGCTCAGGGAGCGCGTCGGGCGAATGCGCGAGCTCCTCCACGCCGGCAACACCCAGCAGGATCGCCTCAACTAGCTTGCCAAGCCGGCGGGGTCTGGCTCCGCCCGCCTTGGCAGACCCGGCGAACTCCTGCACACGGCCTCTTCGCGCCCGGCGAGGCGCACTCCGGCCAGGGCCGAACCCTGCGCAACCCGGCCGGCACAGCCGCCGACGCTCTAGGCAACGAGCCAGCCCAGAGACCCAGCGCGGACCCGGCCAGCCTGGCCGGCGTCTGGTTATAGCCGACCCGGCCCCTCGGGGCCTGGCCGCCAGTCGACTCGGCCCGCGCACCATCGACGACGCTGACGCGCGCCACTGCCTCGATCAGCTCGCTCGCTCCATGGAGGTGGAGGAGAGCGGCGTTATCGGGCCGGCGTGCTTCGGCCCACGTATCCGGGAGGAGCCCTTCCCCAAGGGATTCGCGCTCCCCTGTGACACCCCCAAGTACAATGGGACCGTGAAGCCAGAAGACTGGCTCACCGACTACACCACGGCCATTGGCATCACGGTGCCAATCGATGCGTCTCGCCGTCGCTCGCACGCTCATGCTCCAAGGATTGGCTCGCACATGGTTGAACAGCCTGCCGAAGGGCAGCATCAATGCATGGGTCGATTTCGAGGAAGCGTTTGTCCGCAACTTCACGGGGACGTACATGTGACCCGGTCGCCCCAGTCAGCTCGCCATGTGCGTGTAGGGGCCGACGGAAACCGGCCGTGAGTACCTCGCACGCTGGACCGAGCTCCGGAACAGCTGTGAGGGTGTCCATGAAGTCCAGGCGATCCAATACTTCATCAGCGGATGCCGAGACGACACCCTCCTCAAGCACAAGCTTCTACGCTCCGAGCCGGCCACCATGGCCGCGCTCATGGTGACGGCGGACAAGTACGCCAACGCCGACTCCGCCATGAAGATCAAAGTGGCGCTGGACGAGGCCGGCAAGGCGAAGCCGGTCCCTCCACAGAAGCCGGCCGGCGAAGGCAGCCGGCAGCAGCACCACCAGAACAACAAGCGCAAGGCCGAGCAACCGGCGCGACTTCACGACAACCGGCTCGTCGTGGCCACCGAGCCTGCGACGGACCCGGCAGCGAAGAGCCGGCAGACCGGCAAGATGGCATGGCAACCCGCCATGAGCTTTGAAGAGATGCTCGACGCTCCATGCAAGCACCACAGCGGCGCAAGACCCTCCACGCACACGCTTCGACAGTGCGCCATCACCAAGCGCATCATGAGGGGCGATGTCCTGCCTCCTCCAGCTCCGGCTCCGGCTCCGGGTGTGGGACAACCGCCCCCGCCTCCACCGCCGCCCCCGCCGGCGGCGCGATGCGGAACGACGCCTAGCCGGACCAGAACAAGGCCTACGTTGTCTTCACCAGCCAAGGCGACAGCAAGCGCAGCGAGCGCCTCCTCCGGCAGGAGGTGAACACCGTCGTCCCGGCCAAGACGGATTTCATGCATTGGTCAGAGCGCCCGATCACCTAGACCCGGGAGGATCACCCGACAGTCATGCCGAGTTCGGGTGGGTACACCCTCGTCCTCAACCCTACGATCGTCGCGCGGTGCACTTGCAAGTTCTTCCGAGTCCTCATCAACGGCGGCAGCTGCGTCAACATCCTCTACCGCGACATGATGAGCAAGCTCGGCCTCAAGGCCGAAGACCTGGAGCCAACCCGGACCGTCTTCCACGGCATCGTACCCAGCCTCTCCTGTTCGCCCATTTGCCAGGTCCGGCTCAACGTCCTGTTTGGCGACAGCAGCCACTTCCGACGCGAATCAATCTAGTTCGAGGTGGTGGACCTGTCCAGCGCGTACCACGCTCTGCTGGGCCGGCCCGCGGTCGCCAAGTTCATGGTAGTTCCCTACTACGCGTACCTGAAGATGAAGATGTCGGGTCCCAAGGGCCTCATTACTGTCACCGGTGACTACCGCAAGTCTCTGGAGGTCACCCGAGACGGGGCCAAGCTGGCCGAGTCGCTGGTCATTGCCGAGGAGCAGCGCCAGCTCGACCGGATCGTTGCCCTAGCCGGCCAGGCCTCCGACGTGTCGATCCCGACCCTGGACCCGGCCGATGAGGCTGCCTTCAAGCCCTCCAAGGAAACCAAGAAAGTGAAGGTGAACCCGGAAGACCCCAGCTGCAGCAAGTACGTTGTCGTGGCGCGCCCGCTTGACGAGCAAATAGGAAAAGCGAGCTCGTCGACCTCCTCCATGAGAATCGGGATATCTTCGCATGGACCCCCAAAGACATGCGGGTATCCAGGAAGTCTGTGAACACAAACTCAACATCCGCAAGGACGCCAAGCCTGTCCATCAACCCCTCCATCGATTTTCCGAAGAGAAGAGAAGAACCATTGGTGAGGAGGTCGCCAAGCTCTTGGCGGCCAGCTTCATAATGGAAGTGTTTCACCCCGAGTGGCTGGCCAATCCAGTCCTCGTCCTAAAGAAGAACAAGACCTGGCGCATGTGTATCGACTACACCAGCCTCAACAAGGCCTGTCCTAAGGATCCGTTTGCCCTCCCGCGGATCGACCAAGTCATCGACTCGACCGCCGGGTGCGAGCTGTTGTCCTTCCTGGACGCCTACTCCGGCTATCACCAGATCAAGCTGGACCCGGCCGATGCCCTGAAGACGTCCTTCATCACGCCCTTTGGAGCGTACTGCTACATCACCATGTCGTTTAGGTTGAAGAACGCCGGCGCCACCTTCCAACGCTGCATGCAGAAGTGCCTGCTACCGCAACTCGGCAAGAACATCCACGTGTACGTGGAGGATATCGTGGTGAAGACCAAGCAGCACCTCACGCTCCTCGACGATCTGAAGGAAACATTCGCCAACCTCCGCGAATACAAGGTCAAGCTCAACCCGGAAAAGTGCGTCTTTGGCGTCCCAGCCGGAAAGCTGCTTGGTTTCCTCGTCTCGGAACGCGGCATCGAGGCGAACCCAGATAAGATCAAGGCCATCGAGCGCATGCGCAAGCCAACCTGGCTGCGCGATGTCCAGAAGTTCATAGGCTGCCTGGCCTCGGTCAGCCAGTTTCTAAGCTGGCTGGGCGAGAAGGAACTGCCCCTGTACCAGCTAATGAAGAAAACAAAGCCTGGTCGAGTGGAACGGCAAGGCGGACGAAGCTTTCAAAGACCTCAAGCGCATGCTCTCCACCGCACCCGTCCTAGCCGCGCCAACCGACAAGGAGCCGATGTTGCTCTACATAGCCGCGACCTTGCGGGAGGTCGCCGCGGTCTGGTGGTCGGCGGCGGAGAAGGGCAAGATCCGGGCCGTCCGGCGTCTGGTCTACTACACGAGCGAAGTGCTCTCCACCGCCAAGCAGAACTACCCACTACGAGAAGATGTGTTCTGGCGTGTACCTCACGCCAAGAAGCTGAAGCAGTACTTTCAAGAACACGTCGTCACCGTCGTCGACCGCAGGCGCCTATCGGAGAAATCATCGGGTCTTGGGATGCCTCCGGCGGGTCGCCAAGTGGGCGATCAGCTAGATAGCCACACCATCTCTCGAGCCCCACACCACGATCAAGTCTCGGCCCTGGCGATTTCCTCGTCGGCCCGGACGAGGCGCGATACTACCGCCCGCCTCCGACTCGATGCCTTTGGCGCATACGCCGGCGGGTCCAAGATGCGACTCCGGCAAGGGGCCGACATCGTCTCGACATCGAAGGGTGACCAACTCCGCTCGCACTCCAGATCCCGCCGCGCCTCCGGCAACGTCGCCCGAATCTGAAGCCCTTGTGCACGGCCTCCGGCTTGCCAAGGAACTCGACATCCGGCGCATCCTGTGCTACGGCGACTCGGACTTGGTGGTACAGCAGTGCTCCGGCGAGTGGGACGCCCGCGACTCCAACATGGCAAGCTACCGCTTCCTCATCCAGAAGCTGTCCGGATCCTTCAATGGCTGCGAGTTCCTCCACGTACCGCGCGCGGAGAACGAGGCAGCCAACACGCTTGCCAAGATCGCCTCGTCACGTCAAGCCATCCCGTCCGGCGTCTCCCTCGAGCACCTGCGCAAGCCGTCCGTCAAGCCGTCACCGGACTCCGAGTCCATCCACGTCCCAGAAGACCCGGCCGCGCTGCAAGCCGGCCCAGGTACTGCTCAACCCAGCCCGGGGACTGCCGAACCCGGCCCGGGGGCTGCTCAACCCTGCCCAGGAGCCGCCGACCCGGCCACCATCACCCCGGACCCGGCCGTCGGCGCCACCAACCCGAGGGCTGCTCAACCCGGCCCAGGAGCCGCCGACTCGGAACCCACCCAAGTGGCCGTCTTCACCACCATCACGGCCCCATCTTGGGCCCTGTCGATATCAGAATGGCTGGAGAACGGGGTCCTTCCCATGGACGAGACCGAGGCTCGACATGTTCAGCGCCGGGCATCCGCCTACACCATCATCAACAACGAGCTTGTCAAACCCAGCTCTACCGGCGTGTTTTTAGCGATGCGTCAAGCAGGACCGCGGCATCGACATCCTCCTCGACATTTACCAGGGCGAGTGCGGGCACCACGCCGCATCTCGGTCCATCATGGCCAAGGCGTTCCGCCACGGCTTCTACTGGCCAACGGCCCTCGAAGACGCCGAGTCGCTCGTCCTCAAGTCGAAGGATGCGGTAACCTTCGTGACGCAGCCACCAACCGGCGTCGGCCTCCGCACCATGTCGATCGCTTAGCCCTTGGCAGTGCAGGGGACTCGACATGGTGGGACCCTTCAAAACCGCTCGGCGGCATGGCCTTTTGCTGGTGGCGATGGACAAGTTCACCAAATGGATCGGCAGGACCAATCAAAAAGCGGGCGGGCCAACAGCGTCCGGTTCATCAAGGACATAGCAGTGCGCTACGGCATGCCGAACAGCATCATCACCGACAACGGCACCAGCTTCGCCAAGGGCGCGCTCGAGCAATACTGCTCCGTCTCCGGCATCCTCCTCGACCTGGCCTCCGTGGCACATCCGCAGTCCAATGGGCAGGTCGAGCGGGCCAACAGACTCATCCTCTGCGGCATCAAGCCGCGACTCGTCGAGCCACTTATCCGCTCACCCGGCAGTTGGCTCGATGAGTTGCCCGCGGTCCTCTAGAGTCCGCGCACGACACCAAACCGGTCGACCGGGTTCACCCCGTTCTTCCTCGTCTACGGATCAGAAGCCATCATCCCGACCGACGTCGAGTTCGACTCGTCGCGCGTCGTGATGTACACTACAGAAGAGGCAAGAGAAGCACGCGAAGACGACGTCGACCTGCTCGAAGAGGCGCGCCTTCTGGCAGTTAGCCGCTCGGCTATCTACCAGCAAGGCTTGAGGCACTACCACAGCAAGAAGATCAAGCCTCTCACATTCCGCGAAGGCGACCTCGTCCAAGAGCAGGCAGGCCAGCACAATCTGTCCTCTCCATGGGAAGGCCCGTTCATCGTGAGCAGGTCTTTGCACGACCGCAACGCCTACTACCTCATCGACGCACCCATATCGAAGAAGCGCAAGAGGGACACCGCCGACGAAGAAACGACCCGGCCATGGAACACGGAACTCCTCCGTCCATTCTACAGTTAGCCGAACGAACGTATCTATCAACGCCTTTTGTAAGCATATGAAACTATGGGGTCCCCGAACGAGACTCGGGGGCTGCCTTTTGCCGACCAATTTATTGTGTCCATATTTCACACCACCTCATTACCGAACCCGGCCGCCGGCTCGATAAGCTCGACCCGGGGGCTCAGGGGCTGGCCGGCTTGATCATCACCCCGCCGCTTCACTTAGTGATTCCTGATAAGTTAGGATGCCCCCCCCCCCACTTCGCCCTAAAACCGTAGATCCAGCTCTGGCTGACGGCGGGCAAGTGCAACAGGCTAAAGCTCCCCTACGATTCATACACTAAGTCAAAGCCGCCGGGTTGACCAACCAGGCCCGACGCTCGTCAACTAAGTTCGTCGCACGACTAGCTGCTCACCAACCGGACAAGCCGGACTTGCCGCCAGCCGGCCCAGTGGGTGTTTCACTCGCGCTCAACGTTTTTAAAGGACCCAACTCCTGCAGCCGCCTCTCGAAGAGCCGAACCCCTTGTCACGGACCGGAGCCTCGGCTGTCTGACTTGCGTGGGGGGGGGGGAAGCTTCAGGGAGGAGCAACGCATGAAATAAGTTCAAAAAAAGCAGAAGGCAAAAAGCAAATAAACACCCACAGCATTTACACATAAATGTTTCAAGCAAAGGCCAACGGCCCGAGTTCATTACACCCTGAAAACCCCCAGTGGGTGGGTGGACCTGCTACTTAACAAAATTTCCTACAAAAGATTCTCAGGCATTCCCAGCGCCGCGCCGCGACGTCGACGGCTCCCCCCGGCCGGCCTCCGGGTATAGCGAAGCACCGGTGTCCTCTTCGACCTCCGCGTCGCCGTAGACGCCCGTCTCCTCCGAGCTGCCCTCCGGGTTGTGTAGAAGCAAGCCGTAGTCGTCGCCAGCCACGACCGCGCCGTCTTCCGTCCATTCTGGATGGAACTCATCGTGGAAGGCGAACCCGGCGATGTAGCTGGCTCGGGAGGCGATCCGGCCGGCATGCTCCTGCAGCAACGGCTTCGAGCCAGCGCGCTGACCCATCAGCGCATCCAGCTGAAGATCCAGATGCCAAGACAGTGCGATCCGCAGCGCCATCTTAGCAATAGCCAGGGCGGCAGAAACGCGCCAGTCGCCAAGGCGATCCGGGCCCATATCCAACCAGCGCGCCAAATGCGTGAAGCTGCGCGGATGGACGGAACCCGGCCACAAGGCCGCCGTCATCGTGGTACTGGCTCGGGACACCGCTCCATCTGCGTTCCCAAGGCCCCCAGCCGGGTCTCAGCAGTGGCAACGATCTCCGGGAAGGTCCAAGCCGTCAGCGGATCCGTCCCAGACCCGACAACGCCAGTCGGGTCGCGCTGATAGCGGACGGCTTCCTCCGCCAGCCGCTGCATTTCCGAAAAGGCCCCTGCAGCCAAAGGCGAAGCAAGTTAGAAGGGCAACAAGGAAGAAAGGGTCGGGTCCCGACCCAGCAAACAACAAAGAAGCAGCACTTACTGGAGAAGGACTCTTCCAGGTGTTGCACCTCGAGCAACGTACCACGTCGCTCCTGCTCCAAGACATGGTCCCGCTCCCCGAGCGCCTTCTCCAGGTCGGCCGCCTTAGCAAGGGCCGCCTTCAGCTCGGCGTCCTTGTATTCGGTCGCCTTCTCGGCCGCCTCACGGCGGCGAGCCTCGGCCTGGCGGGCCTCATCCGCCGTGGTGGCTTGCTCCCGCAGACGCTCCACCTCGGCCTGGAGCCGGCCCTTGTCGTCGGCCAGCTGGCCGTGCTGCTGGTCCGCCTCGACCAGGGCCTGCTGCGCCTCCACCGCCTTGGCGGCCTCCGCCTTAAGAAGCTCCACCTCGGCCTCGAGGCGGCTCTTGTGACCCGCCAGCTGTTCGTGCAACCGGCTGGCCTCTTCAAGAGACCGCCGGGCCGCGCCCCCCTCCACCCTCGCCTACGCCGCCTCGACGCCGAGACGGCCGGAATCAGCAACAAGCCGGTCATAGTGATGACCGTCCCGGAACAGCCGGGTCCGCCAAGACAGCACCTCGGCTGCAAAGAAGAAGAACTCAGCAGGAAGAAAAATAAGTTGGCCCGAATCTCGGGGGCTACACCCAGTGGGTGCGCTAGCGCGCCCCCACTAGAAGAGAAGAGCTCAGCAAAGTACATGCTGCAGCGCGAAGCTCCTCCTCCTTGGCAGCAAGCTACTCCCTGAGCTCCCGATGCTTGCCCAGGAGCCGGTTGTAGGCCTCAACCCGGAAGGCGTCAAGATGCTGAAAAGAAGATCGAAGTCAACACAAGGCCTAAGATTTGGCCCAACTATTACACAGTTGGCCCGAATCTCGGGGGCTACACCCAGTGGGTGCGGTGGCGCGCCCCCACAGAAATAAAATCACAAGAAAACAACAACAAGAAGAAGAAGGACTCACCAGGACGGAGCGCTCTAGGTCGCTCGTCCGCTCCATCTCGGCCTGGGCGAAGGCCTCGAAGCGCTCCGTCCGGCCTCGCAGACGGCGGCTGGCGGCATCCAGCGCCGCCTCCTCCTGGTTCAGGGCGAAGGCGGCCACGCTGCTCCGCGTGCTGTGCACGGCAGCTCGGCGCCCGCTTCTGCCGGGCACCAAAGCGTGCCCGCCGGCCGCTAGCGACGCGGCCAGCACCTCCTCCGACGCCCCTTCCGGCGCCGACGGTGATCCGGACACTGGGGCGCCTTGCATCGCCGCCTCAGGAAGCACCGCCTGCGGTACCTCCTCCATAGCCGACGGCGCCTCCGGCGCCACCGCCAGCAGCGCCCCCTCCAGGACGCCGCCTCCACTACCATCAGCCCCCGCGCGCTCGACAATGTCAGCTCGCGGCGGGGTATCGCCCCCCCCCCCCCACCTCCATGACCTCCTGGTCGAGGAGCACCACCTCGGGACGGCCCCCACGGCCGCGCTCTCTCACCGACGACGGTTCAAAAACCGTCGCCTCCACCACCATGCCCTCCGGCATCTCGCGCCAGGCCGGCTCCGCGCCGCCTCGCACCCACGCCGCCGCCGCGTCGGTCCAAGCCCGGACCGACGCCGCCTCCAGCTCCGCCTCAGCACGGTTTCTGTCACGCCAGGCCAAGGCCTCAGCATCGTCCGGGTCCAGGCCGAGATACGAGTCGCCTCGCCCCTCCTCCCCGGCCAGACCGGCGAGGTCGGACCGGCTCCTGCGGAATGCGGTCCCCTCGGCGGCCGCGGCCTCCGCCGCTTCCCTCGCCAGAGCGATCGGTGACCTGAAGAAGAAGGCAAAATAAGCAAGAAAGACAGGAAACCCAGGCGCAAGCAGCGAACAGAACATACCTCGTCAAGACCGGGACAGGGATCGGCTTCGCGCGCTTCTTCTTGGCCGGCCTTCCGGGCTCGGCCGGGTCCGCCGCGTGTTTTGATCCACGGGGTCGCGACGCGACGCTGTCCTTTCCATGCGGGCGGCTCGGCGCCGCCCCATGCGAGGACCCGGCACCGCCTGCATCGCCGCCTCCCCCGCCCAACGCCGCTACACCAAGCAACCGGCGTCAGCATCACCTTCACCGCGACATGGGCAACAAATCAAGACAAAATGAAGAGAAAGACTCGAAGCTTACCGGCTCGGCGCATACCGCCGGGGTCGCAATCGGCCACCTCCTCGCCGCCTTGGGCCGCGGGCTCCTCTGGCGCCACCGGCGCCACCTGTAGCGGAGCCCGGGCGTAAGGATGCCGGCTCGCATTGAGAAGAACCACCCGCGACGCATCGGGACGAACAAGAAGATGTGCGGCAACAAAGTAAGGAGACCAGATGCTCACCTGCGGTGCCGGGTTCGCCTGGCTATACGGCGCCTTGCCGAATTGCCAATCCTCTCCAAGATTGGCCTGGAGATGGCGTTGACGGCGCGCGCGGCCTGCTACCCAGAGAGCCGCGTCGACCCCATTTGGTTGGGGTCCTGCAGGCCGATCATCTTGCCGATGAGGCAGGAGCGCCTCTGAAGCGGGAGGACCCGGCGGGTGATGACCGCGGCGAGAAGATCCGTGCCGATGAGCCCCTCCTGCGTCCTCATCTCCGTCACCGCGCGAGGTCGACGATCGTCATGACGGGCGCCGGGGCGAGTAGCCCCAGTTCGTGTACGCCCGCGGCGGCACCATGGCGAAAGGGGGGAGATTGATGTGGTCCACGCCAAGATTGCGGACGTAGAAGAAGGAATTCTGCCACTTCTTGGCAGAATCCTCGAGCGGAATCTTGGGGAAGTCTGCCCCTGACCGCTTAGAGATGACGGCGGCGCCGCAGTCGGTGAACTCCCCGGCCGATGGGCCCTACTGCTTCAAGGAGAAGAAGCGCGCCCAAAGGTCGATCGTCGGCTCGACCCCCAGGTACCCCTCGCACAGGGTCATGAAGCCGAAGAGTTGGACGATGGCGCCGGCGCCGAGATGGTGCGGTTAAAGCCCGAAGAACTCCAGAAAGGCACGGAAGAAGGTGCTCGCCGGCAGCCCGAGCCTGCGCTTGAAGTGGGTCAGGAAGACGACGCGCTCCTGCCCCTCGGGTCAGGGCCTTTGCTCGCCGCGCGACAAGTGGACACCAACGTCCGTCTCCCGTGGCAAGCGCCGCAAAGCTCGAAGCTGCGTGATGTCGTCATTGGTGACATTGGAACCCATCCAAGAGCCTGACGGCGCCGCCATGGACGGAAGCGGAAGCAAGAAGGACGATGGAGAAGAGCTCTGCTCGGGGCTGCGGGCGCAGCTGTGCGTCAATAGCAAGGAGCAGGGCGAGAGCAGGGGGATAGGAGGGCGCGAGCGAAAATAATGCCCGCCGCCCCCTTGCCCCCCTCAATTTATAAGCCCCTGTTCAAACGTGGGGAAGTGGGATCGTCTGCATGCGCCCGTTCCACTACCCCGCAATAAGTGCGCACGTACGCATGCACTAACTGCACGGGGAAAAGCAACCGGCCCCCAGACGCCACAATAAATCCGCACGCATGGCCAAGGGCACGAGGTGGCAGGCCCCCGGTCCCGTCACGCACGTGGCCTGTCAGGCCCCTCCGGCTTTCGAGCATCACATGGCGCCAGTGTGAAGCCCAAGGGATCGCCTCAAGATTCGGCGGACTCCTCGGTTCCCGCCACGACCGGGACGCCGCGATCTGGTTTCCCGAAAAACCGGCACACAGTTGGTGTTGCCGGACCCGGCGTTCGCATATTCCTCCTCGCTCAAGGGGGAAGCTGCGAAGGCCCACTCATCCGAAGACGGCGGACCTTCACAGCTTCGGGGACTACTGTTGGGGGGATGAACCCCGGGCAGGCAACGGAACCCGGATCTATTTCAAAAACAGTGGGGCCCACATCACCTCGCAAACCAGCATGCTCCAGGCCGGGTCGCTCGACCCGGCAAGGCGCGCAACCCGGCCAAGACCCTCGACTCGGCAAGGTACGTCAACCCGGCCGCAGCGGCTGGCGCGAGGCGACTCAACCCGGCGCAGCCTTGGCTTCCCCAATAAGTGAACCTACCCGTGGCGTACACGGCAACCCAGGCATGGGTCAGCTCCCGTCCCATCCAGGCCGTACGATGGGACGAGACCTCACTCACTGATGAACGAGACTACAGCACCCCCGCCCATGCCCGTGGTCAGCCAGAGCGTGGCAATAGTGCCCCTTACCTACCTGCTGACCAGGGCTGGCACGACAACAGTGTTCCCGCCCTTACCGCTGACGACAGCAAGCGGAGGCCTGATGGAGAGCACTGTGCACGACTTGACCCGGCCACGCCGTGACGATCGACAACACGGCGCACAGTCCCCCTAGGCACGCGGGGCCCGCACCTAGGAGCCCCCAAGCGGGACCCAGCCCGGCACCCCGGACACCGACTATACGGACCCACTGACTCGGCATATTACCATTGTAACCCTGGGTGGGTTGGTCTATAAGAACCCCCAGGAGTCCGCGCCAGCGAGAGGATAGACGAAAGATATTCGACAGAGACATAGCAACACCAAGGAGAAGGAGCAGCCGGAGCCTTGGCCAGCCCCGAACTAGGGGTGTTATCTCCTCGGAGAGCCCCGAACCTGGGTATGTCCGGCGTCCCGCGCCCGCGCATATCAACCTCGCCTCCGAAGCCCACAAGCGCCCTCGAACCTCCTCCTCTCTTTAGCCATCCCTTGGCATCTGCCGTGCGCCCACCACGACACCTAGCTAGAAAGGCAATAAAGAAAAACGCTTGTTGGGAGACAACCCAACATTTATACCTACTGTTTTGGTGTGTCCACATGAGTAAGCTATAGTAATCATGTTTTATAGCTTTTGTTTCAATAAAGTGCCAAGTAAGACCTTTGGGATGGCTTACGGTGATAGTTGTTTTGATCTTGCTGAGAAACGGTAACTTTTGCACCTAGGAAAATAATTTTCATAATTCACAGAGGCGTGATTTTGATCTGATTCTTTTTGCATATGATTGGTACACAAATTTCCCATGTTGTCCTAATTTTCAGAATTTTTGGAGTTACAGAAGTATTCAAGAGTTACAGCTGCAGACTATTCTGTTTTTTGACAAATTTTGTTTTCTATGTGTTGTTTGCTTATTTTGATGAATCTATGAGTAGTATCGGAGGGTATGAACCATAGAGAAGTTGGAATACAATAGATATTACACCAATATGAATTTAGAATGAGTTCACAACAGTACCTAAGTGGTGGTTTTATTTTGTTATACTAACAATGCTCATAAGATTTTCTGTTGAGTTTTGTGTTGTGAAGTTTTCAACTTTTAGGTGAAGTTTCGATGGATTATGGAATAAGGAGTGGCAAGAGCCTAAGCTTGGGGATGCCCAAGGCACCACAAGGTAATATTCAAGGACAACCAAGAGCCTAAGCTTGGGGATGCCCCAGATGGCATCCCCACTTTCGTCTTCGCTCATCGGTAGCTTTACTTGGAGCTATATTTTTATTCACCACATGATATGTGTTTTGCTTGGAGCGTCATTTTATTTTCTTTTGTTTTGCTTGCTGTTTGAATAAAATACCAAGATCTTAAATTATTAAATGTTAGAGAGTCTTCACATAGTTACATAATTATTCAACTACTCATTGATCTTGACTTATATCTTTTGGAGTAGTTTGTCATGAACTCTCATGCTTCACTTATATTATTTTGAGAGTCTTAAACAGCATGGTAATTTTCTTAGGTCATGAATTTAATTAATCCTAATATGATAGGCATCCAAGAGGGATATAATAAAAAAACTTTCATATAAAGTGCATTGAATACTATGAGAAGTTTGATTCCTTATGATTGTTTTGAGATATGAAGATGGTGATATTAGAGTCATGCTAGTAGAGTAATTGTGAATTTGAGAAATACTTGTGTTGAGGTTTGCAAGTCCCGTAGCATGCACGTATGGTAACCGTTGTGTAACAAAATTGAAGCATGATGTGTTTCTTTGATTGTCTTCCTTATGTGTGGAGGTTGGGATCGCGCGATGGTTAACTCCTACCAACCCTTCCCCTAGGAGCTTGCGTGTAGTACTTTGTTTTGATGACTTGTAGATTTTTTCCATAAATATGTGAGTTCTTCATCACTGATGTTGAGTCCATGGATTATACGCACTCTCACCCTTCCACCATCGCTAGCCTCTCTAGTACCGCGCAACTTTCGCCGGTACCATACACCCACCATATATCTTCCTCAAAACAGCCACCATACCTACCTATTATGGCATTTCCATAGAAATTCCGAGATATATTGCCATGCAACTTTCCACTGTTCCATTTATAATGACACGTTCCATCATTGTCATAGTGCTTTGCATGATCATGTAGTTGACATCGTATTTGTGGCAAAGTCACCATTCATAATTTTTTCATACATGTCACTCTGGATTCATTGCACATCCCGGCACACCGCTAGAGGCATTCATATAGAGTCATATTTTGTTCTAAGTATTGAGTTGAAATTCTTGAGTTGTAAGTAAATAGAAGTGTGATGATGACCATTATTAGAGCATTGTCTCGTGTGAGGAAAAAAAGAGAAGGCCAAAGAAGCCAAAAAAAGAAGGGACAAAGAAGCCAACAAAAAAAGAGAGAAAAATAGAGAAGGGAGAATGCTACTATCCTTTTTCCACACTCGTGCTTCAAAGTAGCACCACGATCTTCATGATAGAGAGTCTCTTATTTTGTCACTTTCATATACTAGTGGGAATTTTCGTTATAGAACTTGGCTTGTATATTCCAGTAATGGGCTTCCTCAAAATACCCTAGGTCTTCGTGAGTGTAACACCCCGGAAGTAACTTTCCATATTTGTAACTCCAACTCTTGCCATTTTCGGCATTGATATATGATTTTCCCTCCGTGGTTGGGTTTTTCTTCTTTTTGCTTTTTGTCCATGTCACGCATTTTATATCATGTCGTCATGTGCATCGCATTTGCATACGTGTTCGTCTCATGATTCCGAGCATTTTTCCCGTTGTCCGTTTTGCAATCCGGCACTCCTATCTTCCCCGGCGGCCCCTTTTACGTTTTTCCATGTGCGGGTATTAAACCTTCTCGAAATGGACCGAGGTTTGTCTAGTGGCCTTGGTATACCACCCGTAGACCACCGGTCAAGTTTCGGGTCATTTGGAGCTCGTTTGGTACTCCAACGGTTAACCGAACTCTCGCAGAGGCCTCTTTTAAGTTGCAGCCCAACACCCCTTCAAAACAGCCCAATAACCCATCTAAGTCACTTCCATGCTCTCCGTCGTTCGATCACGATCGCGTGGCCGAAAACTACACCTCATTTGGACTCTCCTAGCTCCCTCTATGCCTATTTAAACACCTCCCCCGAAAATCCGGATCATCCCATCCCCGAAACCCTAAAAACCGTCCCCGCGCGCGCCGGACACGTCCGCCGCCCGCCGGACACCTCGCGCCGCCGCCCAGCACTAATCGGGGCCGCGACGTGGCCGCGCCGCCACGCGCACACATGGGCTCATGAGCCCACGACCGCCCTCCCGGCCCGCTCCTTCCTCCTGGCCCGGTCGCCGCGCCTCCCGCCCGACCCGACGCCGCCGCCGAGCGTCCGCCATTGCCGCCACTCGCCACCTGCGCCCTCCGAGCTCCGCCCGCCGCTTCGCTTCCCGGCTGGCGCCAGCCAGCCTGCCGGGCGCCCGCCGCCAGACGGGTGGCCCCGCTCCTCCGCCCGGCCACCGAGGCGCCCCCGCCGCCGCCTCCCCCCTCGCGGCCGCCTCCCGGCGAGCTCCTCCGCCCGACGCCAGGTCCGATCGGGTCGGGCCCGATCCGCCTCGGTTCCCAGCCTGCTGAGTCTCTCCCCTCCCTTTTATTTTCCTAAGTCTTGATATACTTGCTATTTTGTTCCATTTTCGAAGTGGTATATCTTCGCATCCGTAGATCCATTTTGCGCGTATAATATGTCAAAATGTTCGTCTCGAAGAGTAGATCATTTCATCTCATTGCATCATTTTCATATGAGCTCATCTTGATGCCCGAAATGCTGTTGGAAGAGTGCTATGTGATGTTAGTTTCTGATTTTTATCAGAACTTGCACTTTTGTTATTTTTGCCATGATTAATGTGTGCACCCTATGAATTAGAGTCCTACATGTGTTTTGATATATGCCATGCCATCTTTCCAGGGATATATGCCATGTATTTTTGTGATCTATGTGGTGACTAGCACAAGCATGCAAAGTAGGTGTCCTGATGTTGCTGATTTCAGTCCTGTTTTAGCTGATTTTGATGCCATGTTAACTTGATGATACCGAGAGATCTATGCATTTTTTGAGATACTTCAGTAGGAGTGTTTTGTAAAGCATGTCTTGCTCTATCCATCCATGCCTTTGTTTGCAATTATGTAGTGCCATAGCTTGAGTCAATCGAGCTCTACTTTTGCTATCAAATGTTTCCTGGCAGATTGTATACATGTTATTCAATTTTGCCTAGCTTGTTGTGGTTGATCCATGTATGCTATGTTATTGTTCTTGCCATGTATGTCTTCTATGTCATGTCTTCTTGATGTATGTATGCTTATTTTATCATTTGATGCTCTGTAGTGAGTGCATTGAGCTTGTAAACATGCCTACTCGTTATCAGTTTTTGACATGTCATGTTGCTGAATCTGTTAACGAAACTTTCAATATTGACATGGGTGTTACTATATTTTCTAGTCCTTTTTGGCTTATGGTCAGTAAGGGACTTTTGATCTATGCTTTGAGTAGATTCATGCCTTGCCTTGTTTTGCTATTTTGAGTTCCTGTAGCATGTAGTTTTCTTGCTCTGAACATTGCAACCTGATGCTGTTTTTGCCATGTCCAGCCTGATATTTTGTGCACTTTTGCCATGCTTGTTTGAACCTGTTATGGTGTGAACTAGCCGTAGCTCAGTGCTCATCTTTTGTCGAGCATCTTGTGTAGATCACTGCCATGTGCTTTGTTGGTACGTTTGGGTGCAGTAGCTTAATTAATTGTTGCTTGCTAAGTGGCATCATGCTGTTAATGGCAGATTTGCGCCATTCTTGTTTTGCTTGCCATTTGCAAACCGTGCATCCGTTTCCGGTGATCTTTATATCGATTTCAACCGAAATCATCTCATCTTTCCAGTGGCATGCTTGGTTTGCCAAGTTGATGCCTGGTTCATCATTTACCTTCCGGAGCGCACATACGCATTGCATATCACATCCCGCATATCATGTCATGTTTTGCATCATGTTGATTGTGCATTGCACCGTGATTTATTGTGGTTCCTTTGTTTGTGTTGTTGCTTTGGGTAGAGCCGGGAGACGAGTACGTGAACGAGGAACCTGTTGAGAACGCTTACGAGGATCAAGCTTTCGACAACTCTGAGAACATTGCAGGCAAGATGACCATACCCTCGAAATCACTTCTATCTTTGCTATGCTAGTTGCTCGCTCTTTTGCTATGCCTATGCTGCGATGCCTACCACTTGCTATATCATGCAACCCATATTGCCATGTCAGCCCCTAACCATCCTTTTCCTAGCAAACCGTTGATTGGCTATGTTACCGCTTTGCTCAGCCCTCTTATAGCGTTGCTAGTTGCAGGTGAAGCTGAAGTTTGTTCCTTGTTGGAACATGGAGATGTTGTTCCTTTTTGGAACATGTTTACTTGTTGGGGATATCACAATATATATATATATCAGCTATGTTTAATACATCTATATATTTGGTAAAGGGTGGAAGGCTCGGCCTTATGCCTGGTGTTTTGTTCCACTCTTGCCACCCTAGTTTCCGTCATACCAGTGTTATGTTCCTTGATTTCGCGTTCCTTACACGGTTGGGTGATTTATGGGACCCCCTTGACAGTTCGCTTTGAATAAGACTCGTCCAGCAAGGCCCAACTTTGGTTTTACCATTTGCCACCTAGTTTTTCCCCGGTTTTCGCAAGCCCGAGGGTCATCTTTATTTTAAACCCCGGACCAGTGCTCCTTCGAGTGCTGGCCCGAACTAGAGTGTTGTGTAGCGCCCCTCAAGGCAACTTGAGGTCTGGTTTTAGTTGTATGGACTGCTCATCCGGATGTGCCTCGAGAACGAGATATGTGCAGCTCCTATCGGGATTTGTCGGCACAATCGGGCGGCTTTGCTGGTCTTGTTTTATTGCTGTCGAAATGTCTTGTAGTCCGGGATTCGAGATTGATCGGTCTTCCCGGTAGAAGGAATATCCTTCGTTGACCGTGAGAGCTTATAATGGGCTGTTGGGACACCCCGCAGGTAATATCTTTCAAAGCCGTGCCCGCGGTTATGAGGCAGATGGGAATTTGTTAATGTCCGTTGTAGAAAACCCGAAGTTGACCTCAAATAAAATACACATCAACCGGTGTAACCGTGATGGTCTCTTCGCGGAGTCCGGAGGTGAACACGGTGTTGGAGTTATGTTTGACGAAGTAGTTCAGATCACTTCTTGATCGCTACTAGTTTCACGACCGTGCTTTGCTTCTCTTCTCGCTCTCTTTCGCGATGTAGCCACCATATATGCTAGTCGCTTGCTGCAGCTCCACTTTACTACTCTGTCCTTCCTATAAGCTTAAATAGTCTTGATCTCGCTGGTGTGAGATTGCTGAGTCCCGTGAATCACAGATACTTCCAAACACATTGCGTGTTCCGATGAGGCCAAGGCAGGTGACTCAACCGAGCTCAAGTGGGAGTTCGACGAGAACGTGGTCGTTATTATGTGTCTTTTCCCGATGATCGTGAGTGGTGCCCAGTTGGGACGATTCGGGATCTGTGTAGCATTTGGGGTATCTTCTTTTATTTTGGTTCCGTAGTCGGACCTTGAGTGTACTCAATGATGGATGTTTATTTATGTATGTGTGAAGTGGCGCATCGTAAGCCAACTATGTATCCCTTTCCTTATTTATTACATGGGTTGTGTGAAGATTACCTCACTTGCGACATTGCTTTCAATGCGGTTATGCCTCTAAGTCGTGCCTCGACACGTGGGAGATGAGCCGCATCGGGGGCGTTACAGTGAGCAAGCAAGTTGGATGCACACCCACTTAGTTTCTTTTGTTGAGCTTCCATACATTTATAGCTCTAGTGCATCCGTTGCATGGCAATCACTACTCACTCACATTGATATCTATTGATGGGCATCTCCATAGCCCATTAATATGCCTAGTTGATGTGAGACCATCTTCCTCTTTTTTGCCTTCTCCACAACCACCACTCTATTCCACCTATAATGCTATGTCCATGGCTCACCCTCATGTATTGCGTGAAAGTTGAAAAAGTTTGAGAATAATAAAGTATGAAACAATTGCTTGGCTGAAACCAGGGTTGTGCATGATTTGAATATTTTGTGTGATGAAGACGGAGCATAGCCAAACTATATGATTTTTTAGGGATGAACTTTCTTTGGCCATGTTATTTTGAGAAGACATGATTACTTTGTTATTATGCTTGAAGTATTATTAATTTTATGTAAATATTAAACTTTTGTCTTGAACCTTATGGATCTGAATATTCTTGCCACAATAGAGAAGATTACATTGATAAATATTTTAGGTAGCATTCCACATCAAAAATTCTGTTTTTATCATTTACCTACTCAAGGACGAGCAGGAATTAAGCTTGGGGATGCTTGATACGTCTCCAACATATCTATAATTTTTGGATTGTTCCATGCTATTATAGTATCCATCTTGGATGTTTTATATGCATTTATATGCTATTTTATATGATTTTTGGGACTAATCTATTAACCTAGAGCCCAGTGCCAGTTTTAGTTTTTTCCTTGTTTTTGAGTTTTACAGAAAAGGAATACCAAACGGAGTCCAATTGACGTGCCAATTTTTGATGATTTTTGATGGACCAAAAGAAGCCCCCAGAGTAAAAGAGTTGGGCCAGAAGAGTTCTGAGCCATCCACAAGGGTGGAGGGCGCGTCGTACCCCCCTGGGCGCGCCCCCTATCTCGTGGATGACTTGGAGACCCCCCTGACGTGAGACCGACGCCAACACCTCTTATATATTCCCAAACTTCCAGACCAGAACCTAGATCGGGAGTTCCACCGCCGAAAGACTCTGTAGCCACCAAAAAGCAATCGGGACACTATTCTGGCACCCTGTCGGAGGGGGTATCCATCACTGGTGGCCATCTTCATCATCCCGGCGCTCTCCATGACGAGGAGGGAGTAGTTCACCCTCGGGGCTGAGGGTATGTACCAGTAGCTACGTGTTTGATCTCTATCTCTCTCTCTCTCTCTCTCTCTCTCTCTCTCTCTCTCTCTCTCTCGTGTTCTATATATGGCACGATCTTGATGTACCGCGAGCGTTGCTATTATAGTTGGATCTTATGATATTTCTCCCCCTCTACTCCCTTGTAATGGATTGAGTTTTCTCTTTGAAGTTATCTTATCGGATTGAGTCTTTAAGTATTTGAGAACACTTGATGTATGTCTTGGATGTGCTTATCCATGGTGACAATGGGATATTCACGTGATTCACTTGATGTATGTTTTGGTGATCAACTTGCGGGTTTAGTGACCTTGTGAACTTATGCGTAGGGGTTGGCAGACGTCTTCGTCTTGACTCTCCGGTAGAAACTTGGGGCACTCTTTGAAGTTCTTTGTGTTGGGTGAATAGATGAATCTGAGATTGTGTGATGCATATCGTATAATCATACCCACAGATACTTGAGGTGACATTGGAGTATCTAGGTGACATTAGGGTTTTGGTTGATTTGTGTTTTAAGGTGTTATTCTAGTACGAACTCTAGGATAGATCGAACGGAAAGAATAGCTTCGTGTTATTTTACTACGGACTCTTGAATAGATCGATCAGAAAGGATAACTTTGAGGAGGTTTCATACCCTACAATAATATCTTCGTTTGTTCTCTGCTATTAGTGACTTTGGAGTGACTCTTTGTTGCATGTTGAGCGATTGTTATGATCCAGTTATGTTATTATTGTTAAGAGAACTTGCACTAGTGAAAGTATGAACCCTAGGCCTTGTTTCGAAACATTGCAATACCGTTTACGCTCACTTTTACCACTTGTTACCTTGCTGTTTTTACATTTTGAGATTACAACAACCTATATCTACCATCCATATATATTGCACTTGTATCACCATCTCTTCACCGAACTAGTGCACCTATACAATTTACCATTGTATTGGGTGTGTTGGGGAGACAAGAGACTCTTTGTTATTTGGTTGCAGGGTTGTTTGAGAGAGACCATCTTCATCCTACGCCTCCCACGGATTGATAAACCTTAGGTCATCCACTTGAGGGAAATTTGCTACCGTCCTACAAACCTTTGCACTTGGAGGCCCAACAACGTCTACAAGAAGAAGGTTGTGTAGTAGACATCATCGATGAGGTTGTCCTTTTCTCCAGCTTGCGTCTGCGATTGAAATTTTCCTCCCTGAGATCCTCATTCTCCAGCTCAAGCATTAATATCTTATTGCATAATGCCACCTTGATCTCCTATAGTAAACAAGATGGAATAAATTGTACCTTAGGTTTGTATCCTTTAGGGAGGCTTGACTTCTTGAATTCCACATGCATGTCTCCAGGTTGAGCTAGAGAGTCTTCCTCTTCCTCGGAGCTATCATCCTTTGTTTCCTTCATGTTGGCGTCTTCCTCATCCATGGTCCAACCATAATGATCCACCTTGCCATAGACCTTAGGGTTTGCAATATAGTTAGCAACATAGCTCTCCCCTTCCAAATGTTGAGACGACATATTTTCAGATCTCAAAAGAAAACAGCACGAAACAAGAACAGAGGATTTTGTCGTGGTGCGGTGGTCAAAACCTTCGGGAGATTATAAAATGAACTTTTACCGATCAAAAGAAGTAATTTGAAAGAAAACGGAGTCCAGAGGGCACACGAGGTGGCCACAAGCCTGGGAGGCGCGCCCAGGGGGGTAGGGCGCGACCCTATAGCTTGTCGCCTCCTCGTGCGCTATTCGGACTACTTCTTATTTTTCTAATTTTTTAAATATTCCAAAACAGATAAAATTGCATTTAGAAGACTTTTTGAGTCGGTTTACTTACCATATCACATATCTACTCCTTTTCAAGGTTCTGGCATGTTCTGGTAGGTACTCCTCCGGTCTTATGTTATTAATAATATTGGTTTCAACATTTATGGGAGTACCTGAGATATAATGTTTGATTCTTTGCCCGTTTACCACCTTCGGGTTATTGCCCTCGGCATTGTTGATTTTGATGGCACCGGAACGATGAACTTCTGCGATAATGTAAGGCTCTTCCCATCTAGAGAGAAGCTTTCCCACAAAAAATCTTAAACGAGAATTTTATAGCAAGACATGGTCACCTATATTGAATTCTCGTTTTTGTATCCTTTTGTCATGCCATCTTTTAACCTTTTCTTTAAACAACTTGGCATTTTCATAGGCCTGGGTTCTCCATTCATCAAGTGAGCTAATGTCAAACAACCTCTTTTCACCATCAAGGTTGAAATCATAGTTGAGCTCTTTAATTGCCCAATAAGCTTTATGTTCAAGTTCAAGAGGTAAGTGACATGCTTTTCCATATACCATTTTATACGGAGACATATCCATGGGATTTTTATAAATAGTTCTATAGGCCCATAATGCATCATCAAGTTTCTTAGACCAATTCTTCGTAGATCTATTAACAGTCTTTTGCAAGATCAATTTTATTTCTCTATTTGTAACATCCCAAATTTTCAATTTGGAATGTTATACATGAAGTCATCATGCATATCATATTTTCATGCATTTTCTCGATCCTAGAAAATTTCACGCAACTCAAGGACCCTCGGAGAGAGTTGGAGATTTCATTATTTTCATATTTGGGATTTCTCAAATTTTGAAAAATATAGGATCATTGGATTTATTTAATTATCTTCATAAGTTTTTCCTATAAAAAAATAAGAGAGGGAATAATATGACTTTCCCAACATTTAGGAAAAATGAAGATTTAATAAATAAATCAATTTTGGTTTTTGAAAGTTTATTTGCTTTAGGGGAAAAAATGAGTATTTTAAAAATATGCATTTTTGCCCCGTTTTAAAGTTCATTTTGTTCGACTCATTTTTAGGAGTCGGGGAAAATTAATTTTATTTAATTTGGAGTTCGTTTGGTTTTATTTTTAAATCGTTTCGTTTTATTTTAAAAAAAAATGTCGCGCCCCGCCTGGGCCAAGGGCCCAGCCCACCACCGCCCGGCCCAACTCCCCCTCCCCCTCGCGCTCCCGCATGGGAGGAGTCCCGCCGCCGCCCACCGCCGAGTCCGGCTCGGCCACCCGCCGCCTCCGCCGTGCCCCCTCCCCAAGGCACTAGCCCTCCTTATAAGCCGACCCCCCCTCTCTCCTCATCGCCGCCGCCCTAACCCGAGCCGCCGCCCCTCAAGGCCGCCGCCCCGACGTCCGCCACCGCCACTCCGCCGACCCGCGGACCCGCCGCCGCCCCACCGGAGCCCCGGAGCCCGCCGGCGACTCGCCGGAGGTAGCCACCTCGCCGCGCCACCCCGGTCCGGTTTTATTCCAAAAACCGTTCCGGTTTTTCTTTCGTTGTTCGGTTTTTTAAAAAACCTAGATTGGTTTATTTTTTTTCGGTTTTATTAATTAGTGAACGTTCACCGACCCGTTTGTTTTAATGAACGTGTTCGTCGGTTAGTTTCTGTTAACGAACGTCCGTCGTTTTAACCGTTCGTCGTTTTTCTTTTAATCGGATTTAATCCGTTATTTTTCCGAATTCGATTTTTGATCCAATCTTCAAATCAGTTTATTTTCTCGCTCGTTTATCGGAATCAGGTGATTCAAGCGCCTGGAGTTTCGTTTTGAAACCGCCGTTCCAACTAACCTACTTAAACAAAGTTTCGCTACTGTTAATTTTGACCTAGTTTCAAATTGCTAAAACCGAGTTGTTTTCTCTCGACTTTCGACTTTCGATGCTTTATTTGATTCGATTCTTTTGCAACCAGGGTTCTTAAGTTGAACTCTCTGGTTAGCTCTTTTATTCGAGATTTCCCTGTGCATTAGATGAGTACTTATTGTATGCTTGTTGTTTGTCTGCGTTAGATCACCCGAGTGCGCCGCTTGTTACTTCAATCCCTAGGTCTCATGGATCATCGCAAGGCAAGTAACACTTGATCATACCTTTTCTACTACCCAGTTTTTATGCATTAGCCTTATTCCTCAAACACTTGCATGTTTAGGATCAACTTAAATTGTGGGATGGGAAGTAGATTGAGGTAGTACCTATTACTGCTTTTACTTATGAAACCTTGGGAGTTACTTCTACGCTTTCTTATTATGCCATGCTATGCTAGTAGACGGCATTGGGTGAGTGAATATCCATGACAGATGTGAGATTGTTAATTAATGGTTTATCTAAGGTGGCAACCTAAACACACATCCTGG
Source organism: Aegilops longissima (assembly GCA_021605205.1). NCBI lineage: Eukaryota > Viridiplantae > Streptophyta > Magnoliopsida > Poales > Poaceae > Aegilops > Aegilops longissima. The sequence continues at coordinate 628,438,839 of CM038679.1, forward strand.
GTGGATTGAGGCACCTGGTTTCTATCAGACTTGCTGTATTTCTTCTGACCGCCACCTGTGCTCTAAGGGATCATGAGATTATTTAAACTAGAAACTTCCGTGTGCAGCCACAAGCCAATATGGGCTCGCATAGTTGAGTAAGTTGTGCGAACTCTTACGGGTAGGCTAGCTGATGTAGGGGATGTAGGTTGGTACGGTCTACCCACATGTAAGGTGCTAGTGCTTCGAAAGATTGTGTCTCGGCCATCCGCTTCTCAAACACCATGTAGTGCGAGAACCAAGCGGAGGCGATCGAGTCTTGTGGGGAAAAGTGCGCAAACCTCTGCAGAGTGTATAAACTAATCATGATTAGCCGTGTCCCCAGTTATGGACAGTCTTGAGTATCTAGTACTTGAATATCATGTGAATCTCAACATGTTACTTCTAATAAATGTTATTGGGTTTTTGATGAGTACTTTTTAATTGGGATTGAGGATGTTGTCAACCATTCTCAATGTTTAACAACCACCATGATAGTTAAATAAAATTATTCCTTTGTTGTAGGGAAAAACTAGCTTTATGCAAAAATGTAACCAGAGAGCTTTACCACCAGCCATATATGCATGTAGTATAGGCTTATTCCTTCATTGTTCTCTATGTGTTACATTGCCAGATATTCCATGTGTGACCTTTTTGGCTGCAACTTTCATGTTGCGACTTTTCGCATTTTTAGTAAGGTGTTAGGTCGTGGTTCTATACTCAGTGATGCCGTTGGAGTTGATGGACTCACTATCTTCCAAGCCTTCCGCTGTTATTGTTAGATGGCCTTAAGCCATATTATTGTAATAAGTTCCCTTGTGGACAACGTTGTAATAAGTGTGTGATTGCTACTCTTCTATAAATCCTTCGAAGTACTGTGTGGTGTCAGCATTACTAATCCAGGGATGACACTGAGCATAGAGACTTGATCCATTTGGGTCCGGTCGCTACAGAGATGGTATCAGAGCACACGCTGACTGTAGGACACGACCACTAAGTTAAAGCCATAGATCACTACTCTCTTCTCATTTCTAACTCCTCATCTTTTCTACTCTTTAGGATGGAGGACGCGAAGATCAAGTACGCCCAACTAGATGAAGGCACACCTTTTGGATTTCACTTGAAGGAAGTTACCAAATACCTAAACATTGGATTACCAAGTTTCACCGGAACTTTCAACGCCACTCTGCCTGAAGAGGAGCGCTGGAAGATTCAAGCTCATGTTCCAGGAAGGACCTTCGCCCCAATCACCAAGCCTATAGATAGTGTTTTCAGTGCACCAACTTAGAGTCTGGGAAAGAGCATGGCAGCTCATATCACCATGGGACGCATTGGAGAAGTTTATCAAGAAGACCTCAAGGACACTATCTACCAGATTTGCGGACGCCGAGATGAACAATGGGACATAGTCAACACCAAGAAGGATAGATCCATTGCAGCTTTCATCCAGGAGTTAAACCAGCACATTCGACGCGAGGAGAACCAGATGTGCAATGATATGTTGGAGTTGCAGAATGCAAAGGGAAGGATCATCGAACTTGAAGAGGAATTAAAGACTACACGCAAGGACTACATGGACGAGATCGTAGCTCTAGCAAGACACAATAACGATCTTAAGTACGAGATTGAAGAACTCAAGAAGAAGTTGGCGCTCAAGAATGAAGACAAGTACGTCGGCTGTCCAAGCAACTACATCATCATCGACGACACCGATTCGGATCCAAGTGAACCCGACTTTGAAGACGAAGCTGGAGCAGACATCATGGAGTCTTCCAGCGGTTCAAATTAGTAGAAGTCCCCCACATATTAGTAGTATTCCCTCCATGTAAAACACGCACCTTTGCGATAGTTAGATCGTTGTAAGACCTTTTGTTTGATTGAATGAAGTGATTTTGTGTGCATTTGCTCATGTGCATTTGGGTAGTGATTCTCCTTAGACCTCATTCTATTCTTAATTTCTCGTCTCTTCTAAACCCATCAGATGCCTCCGAGACGCGACCCCAGGTTTGTTTTCCCGCCAGAGATCACCCAATTGATTCAGAAGCAGAACACCTGATTCAAACATTGGTGTAACCAGGCAACAACAACAACAACAACAACAACCCACCACCACCACCACCGCGGATCACTTGACTCGTTTCCTTAGGCTGAATCCGCCGATGTATTCCAGTAGCACCGAGCCGATTGTAGCAGATGATTGGCTCCGCAAGATAGGAAGGGAGTTGACCATCGCAGGATGCATGATGGAGAAAGAGTGAAGTTTGCTGCACACCAGCTTGAAGGACCCGCAGCAGCATGGTGGGAGAATTTTACAGCCACTTACCCCGTAGACACTGTCACATGGGATCAATTTCAGCAAGCTTTCCGCACCGCCCATGTTTCAGCAGGAGCTATGGCCATGAAGAAGCGTGAGTTTCGCAACTTACGCCAAGGAGGAAGGACTGTTGGCCAGTATGTGGATGATTTTAGTAAGTTAGCACGTTATGCCCCAGATGACGTTGCTACAGATGCGCTAAGCAGGAGAAGTTTCGAAGGACTGAACGATGAGTTCAGATGCCGTTGATGGTAGCAAGTTTCAACAACTACCAGGAGTTGGTAGACCGAGCCTCATGATTGAAGGAAAGCAGCAAGAAATTGAGAACCATGAGCGGAAGTATGGACAGGAAAGTATAACTCGAGCTCAGCAGAAGCCTCGATATACCCCTAAATCAGGAATTCAGTTTCAGATACCCATGGAGGAGGTAATTCGACAACCATAATGGCACTAAGAATGGGAACGGAATGGAGGAAGCAATGGACAGAATCGCACCAACCCGTCAACACCATCCAAGGTAGACCTGAGTCACATCACTTGTTTTAAGTGCCGCAAGATGGGCATTATGCAAATGACTGCCCGAAGGCCGTAATGGAAATGGCAATGGAAGCTCGAAAGAAGCCCAACCCTTTCAACAGGGGATGTGAACCACATTGATGTAGAGGAGGTTGAAGATCAGCCCGATGCAAGAATCGGTAAGTTTTGGTTAAGTCATTTATCGCAGTTGTTCTTTTCGACATCTTGGTGCATCGATTCATACATATCAAGGGATGTGTGGATAAGTACAAATTACCAACCCAAGCCCTTAGGTCACCCATGCTAGTAACCTCACCCGAGCAGAATACATGGCTAGTAAATGGTGTGATCGACTGCCATTAAGGATTGGACACTATGTTTTCCCCTCAGACCTAATAGTTCTGGAATCCCAAGGATTGGATGTGATATTAGGCATGGATTGGTTATCAAAGTATGGAGGGAACATAGATTGCACCACAAAGTCAATTTTTCTCACCACACCAGAGGGAAGAAGGATCAAGTACGTATCACGACACGAGCCGAGGAGAACGCAAGTAAATTGCTTATTAGGAGTGGTGCAGGAAGAAGTACCAGTGGTGAAGGATTATCCTGATGTATTCTCGGAAGAGTTGCCTGGAATGCCACCGGATAGAGACATTGAGTTTTTGATCGAGCTGTTGCCAGGAACAGGCCCAATATCAAAACGACCATACAGGATGCCCGCACAGGATTTGGCGGAAATCAAGAAGCAGATTAAGGAACTATTGGCTAAAGGTTTTATTCGCCCAAGTTCGTCACCTTGGGGATCACCCGTACTGTTAGTGGAGAAGAAGGATGGATCGTTAGGGATGGTTGTAGATTATCGTGGATTGAATGAAGTAACGATCAAGAACAAGTACCCACTACCTATGATAAATGATCTGTTTGATCGTTTGCAAGGAGCTAAAGTGTTTTCCAAGATCGATTTATTGATCGTGGTACCATCGATTGAAGATTCGGGAGCATGACATACCCAAGACAGCGTTTACTACGAGATATGGACTGTATGAGTATACCGTTATGTCATTTGGATGACTAACGCACCAGCCTATTTCATGAACCCGATGAACAAAGTGTTTATGGAGTTTTTGGATAAGTTCGTCGTGGTGTTCATTGATGACATTTTGATTTTCTCAAGGATGAAGAGGAACACAAGGAACATTTGCGCTTGGTTTTGGAGAAACCGAGGAACACCAGTTATATGCCAAGTTCAGCAAATGTGAGTTTTGGCTAAAGGAAGTTGGATTTCTTGGACATGTTATATCCGGAGAAGGAATAGCAGTTGACCCCACAAAGGTTGAGACCGAACCAAATGGGAAGCACCAATGACAGTTGGAGAGATTCGAGTTTCCTTGGACTCGCAGGATACTACCAAGATTCATTGAGAATTTCTCAAAGATTGCAAAGCCCATGACAGAATTGTTGAAGAAGGATAACAAATTCATATGGACCGAGGATCTGAGGCAAGTTTTCGTGGAGCTGAAGAAAAGATTGGTTACCTCACTAGTTTTAATATTGCGGATCGACCAAGGATTATGAGGTGTATTACACGCTTCACGCCGAGGACTTGGAGCAAGTGCTTATGCAGAAAGGAAGAGTTGTTTCAGATGCTTCACGACAACTTAAGCCTCATGAGTTAAACTATGCTACGCATGATTTGGAGTTAGCAGCCACAGCATGCATTGAAGACATGGAGACATTTTCTCATAGGAAATCATTGTGAAGTGTACACGGATCACAAGAGTTTGAAGTACATCTTCACACAGAAGGAATTAAATCTCAGACAGAGGAGATGGTTAGAACTTATCAAGGATTATGATATGAGATTGCATTATCACCCCGGAAAGGCTAACGTTGTAGCAGACGCATTGAGCCGTAAGAGCCACGTCAATACCCTAATGATGGGAGGAATACCCAATGAGTTAGCCGAGGACCTTCGAGAGCTATGTTTGGAAATAGTTCCGAGAGGCTATGTAGCAGCAATGGAGATTCAGTCAACACTAATGGACAAAATCAGAGAAGCCCAAAAGGCAGATAAGGAAGTTGCCTCTATAAAGGAGAAAATGAGCAAAGGAAAAGCGAAAGGATTTCGTGAGGATGAGCACGATACCCTATGGTTTGAAGACCGTGTTTATGTACACAATAACCCAGAGATCGAAGTTGATTTTGCAAGAAGCTCATGATTCACCCTATTCGATTCACCCAGAAATACCAAGATGTATCTGGATTTGAAGAATACTTTCCGTGGACCGGAATGAAGAAGGATATTATGGAGTATGTAGCAGTTTGCGATGTATGTCGAGAGTAAAGGCGAACATCGAAGCCAGCAGGATTGTTACAACCATTGCCGATACCGAATGGAAGTGGGATAAACTAGGCATGGATTTCATCACAGGTTTGCCAAAGACTCGCTCTCAGATATGACTCGATTTGGGTTATAGTCGATCGCTTGACGAAGGTAGCTCATTTCATTCAAGTCAAGACTACCTATAGCAGTGCTAAGTTGGCAAAGATATACATGACCAGAATTGTGTGTTTACACGGAGTTCCGAGGAGTATTGTATCAGATAGAGGAACCCAATTTACTTCAAAGTTTTGGAACCAGTTACACGAAACATTGGGAACCAGATTGAATTCAAGCAGCTTTCCACCCACGCATCGATGGATGATCGAGAGAGTCAATCAGATTTTGGAGGATATGTCGAGAGCTTGTGCACTAGATTATGGATCTAGTTGGGATGATAATTTGCAGATGCAGAATTTTCTTATAACAACAGCTACCAAACCAGCTTGAAGATGGCCCTTCGAGGCTCAGATGGAAGGAGATGCAGGACACCGTTGTCATGGGACTAAACCGGGATCGCCGTTGTTTGGACCAGATTTGATTAAGGAGTCTGAGCAGAAGGTTAAACTGATTCGAGATAGGCTCAAGGTAGCCCAGTCCAGACAGAAGAGCTATGCAGATTCAAAGCGCAAGGCGATTGAATACGAAGTTGGAGACAGAGTATATCTTAGAGTATCCCCGCTTCGAGGAGTTAAGCGTTTTGGAGTTAAAGGAAAATTAGCACCACGTTTCGTTGGACCGTATAAGATTTTGCAACGCATGGGAGAAGTTGCTTATAAACTGGAATTGCCAGAAGGACTGTCAGGAGTTCATGATGTATTCCATGTTTCTCAGCTGAAGAAATGTCATTCCGAGATAGCAGAGATACCGTTAAGAGACACAATGCCACTGGAAGCAATTCAGTTGAAGGATGACTTAACATATGAGGAAAAACCAGTTAAGATTCTCGATTATGCCAGAGAGTTACCCGCAGCAAGGTTATCAAGTTTTGCAAGGTTCAGTGGAGCCACCACACTGAAGATGAAGCCACCGGGAAAGAGAGGAAGAATTGCTCAAGGACCACCTCACCTATTTTCTAGTTAACCCGAATCTCGAGGGCTAGATTCATCTTAAGGGGGGTAGGTTTGTAACATCCCAAATTTTCAATTTGGAATGTTATACATTAAGTCATCATGCATATCATATTTTCATGCATTTTCTCGATCCTAGAAAATTTCACGCAACTCAAGGACCCTCGGAGAGAGTTGGAGATTTCATTATTTTCATATTTGAGATTTCTCAAATTTTGAAAATATAGGATCATTGGATTTATTTAATTATCTTCATAAGTTTTTCCTATAAAAAATAAGAGAGGGAATAATATGACTTTCCCAACATTTAGGAAAAATGAAGATTTAATAAATAAATCAATTTTGGTTTTTGAAAGTTTATTTGCTTTAGGGAAAAAAATGAGTATTTTCAAAATATGCATTTTTGCCCCGTTTTAAAGTTCATTTTGTTCGACTCATTTTTAGGAGTCGGGGAAAATTAATTTTATTTAATTTGGAGTTCGTTTGGTTTTATTTTTAAATCGCTTGCTTTTATTTAAAAAAATTGTCGCCTCGCCTCGGGCCAAGGGCCCAGCCCACCGCCGCCTGCCCAACTCCCCCCCCTCGCCTCAAGATGGGAGGAGTCCCGCCGCCGCCGCCGAGTCCGGCTCGGCCACCGGCCACCCGCCGCCGTGCCCCCTCCCCAAGGAACTAGCCCCCTCCTTTATAAGCCGCCACCCCCTCTCTCTCCTCATCCTTTGCCGCCGCTTCAACCCGAGCCGCCCGCCCTTGCCGCCGCCTTGCCGCCGCCGCCGCCGCCGCCGCCGCCGCCGCCGACGCCGCCACCACCCGCCACCCGCCGACCTCACGGACCCCGCCGCCCCACCGAGCCTCGAGCCCGCTGGCGACTCGCCGGAGGTAGCCACCTCGCCGCGCCACCCCGGTCTGGTTTTATTCCAAAAACCGTTCCGGTTTTTCTTTCGTTGTTCGGTTTTTTTTAAAAAACCTAGATTGGTTTATTTTTTTTCGGTTTTATTAATTAGTGAACGTTCACCTACCCGTTTGTTTTAATGAACGTGTTCGTCGGTTAGTTTCTGTTAACGAATGCCCGTCGTTTTAACCGTTCGTCGTTTTTCTTTTAATCGGATTTAATCCGTTATTTTTCCGAATTCGATTTTTGATCCAATCTTCAAATCAGTTTATTTTCTCGCCGCTTATCGGAATCAGGTGATTCAAGCGCTCGAGTTTCGTTTCAAACCGCCGCCCGACTAACCTACTTAAACAAAGTTTCGCTACTGTTAATTTTGACCTAGTTTCAAATTGCTAAAACCGAGTTGTTTTCTCTCGACTTTCGACTTTCGATGCTTTATTTGATTTGATTTTTTTGCAACCAGGGTTCTTAAGTTGAACTCTCTGGTTAGCTCTTTTATTCGAGATTTCCCTGTGCATTAGATGAGAACTTATTGTATGCTTGTTGTTTGTCTGCGTTAGATCACCCGGAGTGCGCCGCTTGTTACTTCGAATCCCTAGGTCTCGCGGATCATCAGCAAGGCAAGTAACACTTGATCATACCTTTTCTACTACCCAGTTTTTATGCATTAGCCTTATTCCTCAAACACTTGCATGTTTAGGATCAACTTAAATTGTGGGATGGGAAGTAGATTGAGGTAGTACCTATTACCTGTTTTACTTATGAAACCTTGGGAGTTACTTCTACGTTTGCTTATTATGCCATGCTATGCTAGTAGACGTGCATTGGGTGAGTGAATATCCATGACAGATGTGAGATTGTTAATTAATGGTTTATCTAAGGTGGCAACCTAAACACACATCTGGGTGGATTGAGGCACCTGGTTTCTATCAGACTTGCTCAGATTTCTTCGGACCGCCACCTGTGCTCTAAGGGATCATGAGATTATTTAAACTAGAAACTTCCGTGCAGCCACAAGCCAATATGGGCTCTCGCATAGTTGAGTAAGTTGTGCGAACTCTTACGGGTAGGCTAGCTGATGTAGGGGATGTAGGTTGGTACGGTCTACCCACATGTAAGGTGCTAGTGCTTCTGAAAGATTGTGTCTCGGTCATCCGTTTCTCAAACACCATGTAGTGCGAGAACCAAGCGGAGGCGATCGAGTCTTGTGGGGAAAAGTGCGCAAACCTCTGCAGAGTGTATAAACTAATCATGATTAGCCGTGTCCCCAGTTATGGACAGTCTTGAGTATCTAGTACTTGAATATCATGTGAATCTCAACATGTTACTTCTAATAAATGTTATTGGGTTTTTGATGAGTACTTTTTAATTGGGATTGAGGATGCTGTCAACCATTCTCAATGTTTAACAACCACCATGATAGTTAAATAAAATTATTCCTTTGTTGTAGGGAAAACTAGCTTTATGCAAAAATGTAACCAGAGAGCTTTACCACCAGCCATATATGCATGTAGTATAGGCTTATTCCTTCATTGTTCTCTATGTGTTACATTGCCAAGATATTCCATGTGTTGATTGTTTTGGCTGCAACTTTCATGTTGCGACTTTTCGCATTTACAGTAAGGTGTTAGGTCGTGGTTCTATACTCAGTGATGCCGTTGGAGTTGATGGACTCACTTATCTTCCAAGCCTTCCGCTGTTATTGTTAGATGGCCTTAAGCCATATTATTGTAATAAGTTCCCTTGTGGACAACGTTGTAATAAGTGTGTGATTGCTACTCTGCTATAAATCCTTCGAAGTACTGTGTGGTGTCAGCATTACTGATCCAGGGATGACACTGAGCACAGAGACTTGATCCATTTGGGTCCGGTCGCTACACTATTACTCAAATCTACTTGAGCACTAGACCGACTCCTGCCTGCATCTACTACTATTACTCCACACATCGACCGCTATCGAGCATACATCTAGTGTATTAAGTTCATGGAAAAATGGAGTAATGCAATAAGAATGATGACATGATGTAGACAAGATCAATTTATGTAGAAATAGATCCCATCGTTTTATCCTTAGTAGCAATGATACATACGTGTCGGTTCCCTTTCTATCACTGGGATCAAGCACCGTAAGATCGAACCCACAACAAAGCACCTCTTCGCATTACAAGATAAATAGATCAAGTTGGCCAAACAAAACCCAAATATCGGAGAAGAAATACGAGGCTATAAGTAATCATGCATATAAGGGATCAAAGAAGACTCAAATAACTTTCATGGATAAAAAGATAAATCTGATCATAAACTCAAAGTTCATCGGATCCCAACAAACACACCGCAAAAAGAGTTACATCATATGGATCTCCAATAGACCATTGTATTGAGAATCAAACGAGAGAGAGGAAGCCATCTAGCTACTAACTATGGACCCATAGGTCTACAAACAGCTACTCACGCATCATCGGAGAGGCACCAATGGACAGGATGCACCCCTCCGTGATGATGTCTAGATTCGGTCTGGTGGTTATGGAACTTGCGGCGGCTGGAATTGATTTTCGTCGACTCCTCTAAGTTTCTGGAATATTGGGGTATTTATAGAGCAAAGAGGCGGCCCAAGGGCACCCGAGGTGGGCACATCCAGGCGCGCCCTGGTGGGTTGTGCTCCCCTCGGAGCAACCCCCAGGCGCTTATCCGGCCCACTAGATGTCTACTTTTCCAAAAAAATCCACAAAAAGTTTCGATGTGTTTGGACTCCGTTTGGTATTGATTTCCTGTGATGCAAAAAACATGCGAAAAACAACAACTGGCACTTGGCACTATGTCAATAGGTTAGTACCAAAATGATAAAAAATGATTATAAAACATCCAAGAATGATAATATAACAGCATGGAACAATAAAAAATTATAGATACGTTCGAGACGTATCAGCGCTTCACTCCCCGGCAATGGCGCTGGAAAAGAATCTTCATGACCCACAAGTATATGTGATCTATCGTAGTCCTTTAGATAAGTAGGAGTGTCAAACCCAACAAGGAGCAGAAGGAAATGACTACCGGTTTTTAGCAAGGTATTTTCTACAAGCACTAAAATTATCGGTAGCAGATAGTTTTGTGATAAGATAATTCATAACGGGTAACAAGTAACAAGTGTAAAAAAGGTGCAAGGTGGCCCAATCCTTTTTATAGCAAAGGATAGGCCTGAACAAACTCTTATATAAAGCAAAGCGCTTCCGAGGACACATGGGAATTACCGTCAAGTTAGTTTTCATCATGCTCATATGATTCACGTTTGTTGCTTTGATAATTTGATATGTGGGTGGACCGGTACTTGGGTGTTGTCCTTTCTTGGACAAGCCTCCCAGCATGCATCTACTGTATTAAGTTCATGGAGAAACGGAGTAATGAAATAAGAACGATGACATGATGTGGACAAGATCTACTCCTGCAGGACTAGACCCCATCTTTTTATCCTTAATAGTAATGGTACATGCGTGCCTCGCTACCCCTTCTATCACTGGGTGAGGACACCCCAAGATCAAACACATCACAAAGCACCTCTTCCCATCGCAAGAAAAATCAATCTAGTTGGCCTAATTAAACCAAAGATTCGAAGAAGAAATACGAGGCTATAAATAATCATGCATATAAGAGATCAAAGAAAACTCAAATAATATTCATGGATATACATCTGATCATAAACTCAGACTTCATCGAATCCCAACAAACACATCGCAAAAAGCCATTACATCAAATAGATCTCTAAAGACCATTGTATTGAGAATCAAAAAGTGAGAAGAAGCCATCTAGCTACTGCCTACGAACCCGCAGGTCTATGGTGAACTACTCACGCATCATCGGAGAGGCACCAATGAGGATGATTAACCCCTCCGTGACCGTGTTAGATTGGATCATGGTTCTAGAACTTGCGGCGGCTCGAATTGTGTTTCATCGAATCCCCTAGGGTTGTGAAATATTTGGGTATCTATAGAGCGAAGAGGCGGTGCGAGAGACCCCAGTGGGGCCCAGAACCCATCAGGGTGCGCCAGGGGCCTCTGGCGCGCCCTGGTGTCTTGTGAGCCCCACGGGCCTCCCCCCAGGTGCTTCCTTGGCTCCCAAGTTGTCTTCTAGTCTAAAACAATCTCCAAAAAGTTTCGCTGCTTTTGGACTCCGTTTGATAAGGATATTCTGCGAAGTAAAAAACAAGCAAAAAAACAGCAACTGGCACTGGGCACTATGTCAATAGGTTAGTCCCAAGAAATGATATAAAGTTGCTATAAAATGATTGTAAAGCATACAAGAGTGATAATATAACAACATAGAACAATCAAAAATGAGGCCGCATGCATCTCCCAGATGCAGAGGCCGGGGGTCATCCTCCTTTTCTAAAAAAAAATAACACTAAAAAATTATAGATACATTGGAGATGTATCAGGCTTCGGAGACGGGGCTGGAGAAGAAGCTTCTGTTCTTGGGGCTCAGCTGGACACTGGGAATGGGCACCAGAGATCATAGATTAGGTTAATCAATTATACCTCCAGAGGAACCCTTTTTAGTTGAAGAATGTATGAAATGTAATGAAATCTGGTCGTGTATGAACGAATTTAGTCCGATTGGTTTGAATTCTTGTATCACTGGCATTAGATAAACTTGCAAAATAATACGTACTAGCATATTCTAAGGACGCACGATGATCACCTCATTTGCAGCAGTTTCCAACGTACAAAAAGTTTGAGTGCCCGTACATTGCAATCAAACTCACAGGACTGGCAATTCATAGAGAATATTCAAAACAACCAATGATTATGCATCTCAATGATTGACACATCAGAGCCAATATTTACTTCACAACTAAAGAATAAAGAAACTCGATTGATGCTGCTGAAGGCAAAGGACGTCCCATTCCAAAATATCAAACGCATGTCTTCTTGCTAACATCAATGAGCAAACTTTGAAAAGGTTGTCCCATACCAAAATATCAAATGCGTGTCTTTTTGCGTTGATCAATGAGCAAACTTTGACTAGGTTTTCCCATTCCAAAATATTAAATGCCTACTATTCTGCAATGGGCGGGGTTTGCCATCAGTTTGCACATTGACATGTCACCAAGTGCTAAATAAACCAGTTGTTCTTTTTGTGCAGTTCCACTAAAGTCAACCAACTTCGCGCGTAGCTTGTAGGATTTCGCCGGAAAGAATCCTAAAACAACATTGTATTGGCCATCACAGCAACAAAGATGGAGATCAGTGAGTCCTTCTGAGCTGAAGTTAGTTTGTTCTTGTGGGAAGTAAGGTAACCATTCTTCAACTGCTCCCTTCTAATAAGAAGGGAGGCTTGGCTTCTTCATCTCGGCATAATCGAAACTAGGCACTGCACGTACTCCATATTCTTCTTTAGAGGAGGATGATCCTGTTGTGCAAAGACAAGAGAACAACTAAATGCTGGCATCCCTGTTTGCTCGAAAAAGGAAAGGAAATATTTAAAATAGCACAGATGAAGCACTTCTTGAGGACAATACCACTTTCTCATGATAGTAGCTAAGGTCTTATGTCTTATGATACTCGTAATGGCATAGAAGGATTTATGGCTATTGTTAAAGAAAAGGCATGATCCAAATGATGAAATATGATCTAAGTTCGCAACTTCTCCTCTTTTTGTTACTGGCAACGATTATGAATTCTCTGTTGATCCTGAGCTCATCAAATTGGTAGAATCCAATCCTTTTCATGTTAATGAATCTGAAATAGTTGTTGCATATCTCACTAAATTGAATGATATTTCCACCCTATTTGCTCAATAGGAAAAAATCTATTATTATTATATTCTTAAGTTGTTGACTTTCTCATTAAAGGGTGATGCTAAAATATGGTTTAATTAAACTACAAAAAAATACACTTCCGTGATGATACGTGTTTGTCACAGTAGGTCACATTTTTTGTCATGCATGTACATCCGTGAAGATTTTATGACAGAATCAAGATAGTCAAACATGTGCTAACGCAGAAGTGTTCCATGACATTACCAAAATTATCATCACGGAAGTGTCCACTTCCATGACGATAAATGGCGCGTCATGGAAGTGCTTTCGTCAAGGGTGACCGACACGTGGCATCCACCGCAACGGGTCGCCGTTAAGCTATCAGGTCCGGTTTTGGATCCGATAACCCGTTAACAGCACGGACCAATGAGGATTTTCCACATGTAAAATTCTCATTGGCCAGAGGAAACACGTGTTGGCTCACCGTTGGGACAGATGTCATCCATTCATTGGACATGAGGCGCCTATGATACGTCGACACGTGGCATGGCCCAATAGAGGCCCATATAGGTCTAAAAGCCGGCCCAGGAACAGGCCCACATGATTCACCAGATCTAATGGGCCGGCCCGTTAATATCCTAACATTTTCTGTACCAAATTATGGCCCACATCAGATACGGGCCGTGAAATGACTGCAATATTCTGGGCCCAGTTTACGGCCCATGTCAGATCCGGCCCGTCAACAACCTGCAATAGTTTGGGCCAAATTACGGTCCACACCTGATCCGGCCTGATTTGCTCTTCGGCCTCTTAATGGCCCGTTTAACAGTTCGGCCCGATACTAGTTTCGGCCTGTCAGCGGTCCTGTCTATATATGGTCCTCTTTCGGCCCGGTTTCACTTTCGGCCATTTAAAGGCCCGAGTTGCACCTAGGCCTAATTATGGTCCGTAGTGACTTTCGGCATCTTAATGGCCCGTAGTCTTTGTGGATACATTCTAGCCCAAACTGCCTATAGGCCCATTAAAGGCCCTTGAGAGTGTTGGGCCTAATTTGGGCCCGTTATACATCCGGCCTGCTTCCCGCCCGTCATGTAATTGGGTCAGCCAAGGCCCAAAAATATTTCAATCTTTTAAAAGCATATTTAATTTTCATGCCCAATTAAGGCAAGCGGTTTACTCGGCCTTTTAAGACTAGACCAAACTAATGGCCCAAGATGATTGTAGGCCCACGGTTCGGCCCGTACTAGCGATTGGCGACCGGCCAGTTTTAGTACATAAATTATTATTTTATAAACCTAACATATTGGCTCATTGCGCACCAATCGAATACTACAACCTTTTCTCAGAGCAACGACAACAGAAACATCAAATAAATTACAACATCATGGTGAAGAATAAACCTAGACTATACAACAAAGAAATTACAGCATATTACATCCCCTCGGCATCAAAGTTCGCCGCCAGTGATAATAAAGGGCAACCAGACAGCAGATTACATAAACTGGGCAGGTCGCCACGAGTGGAAGTTAACAGGCAGACAAAATAATAGGCAGAACCGACAACACTTCAACACAGTTCAAGAAAGGTTAGCCGGGCCCAAGAGCTGCAGCTCAAGCAGCTTAGCAACCTGATGAGACTGCGCTTCTTTGGCGCTCATATCCACCAACTTAAGCTGCATATCATCAATAAAGGTCCTGTACTTACAGTTAATCTTGCATAGAGATTGGAGCTCTAGTCGGATTTGAGCGGAAGCATGTATTTCTGCTTGAATTTCAGACTGAAGAAGTCGAACAGATTCAGGCGGCAACTTCATCGAGCTTGTGTCACTGAGTAAGTTTGACACTACATCAAGATGTGACTTCGTGGTTGTATCCCTACCCTCAAGATGTGTTGCCTTCTCCTCTGGAATATGTGTTACAGGGACAAACAATGGGTTCGTCTCACTACCATTGTGGCAGTTCTTCCTAGCAGCAGTGTTGTCACCCTAAAAGAGAAACAAGTCGGTAGATAACATGTTTTGCACGTATAAGCATCTGCGATGTCAATTCATCTCATATCTTTGTCAGAAATAAAGAGACACGGTTTAAAATAGCAGTAACATAATAGGCATTGTTCATAGTTAAGACAGCAGGAAATGGCATTGTGCAGGAGCGGGCAACTTCACCGGACCACTGGATTACAGATCAAGAACACAAGCATAGATGTAGTTCTAAACAACATATAAGCATGAATGGTGAGTGTACTGTCAATTTATACCATTTCAAATTGGTAAATAAAGAGACATGATTTAAATAACATTAATATAATATGGCATTGTTCATAGTTGAGACATAGCAGGATATGACATTGTGTTGTTGTTGGTAGTCTCACCACACCACTCGATTACAGATCAAGAACACAAGCATACACATAGTGCTAAAGAAGATAACTTGCTATGTTTAGTTTAATTTACATGGTACGAATAAGGAACTAGATTGTACAACTAAAGACTGAAATTGAGAAGGACAAACTTATGTTTATGTGCTTCTACTTTATAAACTTTGAACAAGCAATTTGATGCAGACGACAAAAATAAACAGCTTTTGCACTCATAGCTATCCAAATATACACAACAAAGTTTCAAGGCTCGAGGAGGACAAACTTACATTAGTAGTTCAGACAGGCTCTATAAAGGCCTTGTCCAAATTGATGGGGGGCAATTCAAGAAGTTTACCGCACACTCTTCTTCAAGAGTATTGCCTTTATTCTACATTTTGTTAAGAGTAAGTATAGATGTGAAAATATAGGAACAAATGGTGATTATTTAACTTAAGATGTAGAGTACAAATGTAAATACAACATACAGGCAGAAGGCACTGCCAAGAGCAATGCGGAGCTAAACTTCTTCAGTAACATTGGTTTTATTCAATATTTTGGTGTCAGGACCCCGATTCCAAGTCACATCGATCTAGCCGGTAACACCTCATATCACTTTGAGGCCTCATGCACGGTATTCCCACGGGTGTCGCCTTACCATGGCCCGGGACCATTTGCGCCTTTTGGCTCACGTATATGATAGTGTCGCTAGCATCCATATGACAGAGAACCCGGGCCGACATGGCTAGTCGTGAACCCAAAGCGGCACTAACCCATGGGGACAGGCATACATGAATCAACTTCGAGCATGTCGGTCAGCATCGTGTGAATCCGGGCTGTAGCACTAGGCTAACAGGACTCGTGGGAGCCCGGGCTGTAGCAGGCTAGTCAGGACTCCGGATGTCACCGCGTGACATTTCCCCTAAGGGACAGACATAGGAACGAAGTGAATCACATGCCGCCAGTCAAGTGTTCCGAGCAGAGTCTTGGCCTAGCAGACTCCGTGAAGCGGATCAGAAGGACTACTATGGCTCATGGAAGCACAAGACTACATTTCCCCATAAGAGAGGCTACCAAGGATAAACAACTAGGTTGTCGGATCCCACACATACCAAGCATTTCAATCATACACACAATATGCTCGATATATGTAAATACAACATGGCATCACAACATAACTCTACGACTCAAGTATTTATTCATTAGGCTCCGTGGAGCGAGATATTACAACCATGGGTCTCATGACCCAACATTCAGAGCATAGAAATCAAAGCACATGCGGAAGCTTAACATGTCTGAGTACAGACATCTACAAATGAAAAAGGCTTAGAAGCCTGAATATCTACCAGATCCTACCGAGGGCACAAGATCGTAGCGGAGGTAACAAGCTAAACGTCGAAGTCCACACGGAACTACTAGCGAGACTGACGTCTCTCTGCAAAACATAAAATAGGCAAACGTGAGTACAAATGTACCCAGCAAGACTTACATCAGAACTAGCTACATATGCATCATTATCAACAAAGGGGGTGGTGGAGTTTAACTGCAGCAAGCCAGCTTTGACTCAGTGGCTATCCTAAACTACGACTGCAAGTAACTATTTTGAGGTGGCGCACACGAGTCAACATATTCACCATATCAATACACCACTATGGATCTGCTCCCGTCTCCCTAGGAGAACGCCATCCATAGCACTCACGCTTATCTTGCGAGTTTTAGAGTATCCACTTTCACTTGTCTATGAACTGTACATGCAACCCAGAAGCCCTTAACCGCGGACACGGCTATTCGAATAGATCATTTATAACCCTGCAGGGGTGTACTTCTTCACACACGCTCTCGCCACTTACCACCATGTACATGTCGTGTATCTCGGCAACCTTCGAGCACAAGCCTAGCGAGGGAGTTGGCCACGGCCTGACTAACCACACAAGTCTCTAGTACAGGTTTATCGCCTATTCGGGTTCCATCCGCGAGGAGATCCGGCCGGAGTTTCGCTCACAGCCCCAAACGATGTGTGCATGGTTCCCGAGACACCAAACGGGCGCCCGGTACACCGTGCCATGGTGTATCTACCGCATCATAGCCCACCCCTAGGGTCAGCGCTACGCACGGCCTCCAACACATATCCTACAAACACCAGAAACTAGTTGCAACTCCTGGACAGAGGGCAAGGGCAGTTAATAAGTCGAGAGGGTCCATTGGTTTCGTGCCCAATGTGTGGTAGTAGCTGTTCATGGATCACAAACACATAACTCAGTTCCTGAGGACAGTTTCAATGAGACAACCCACCATGTACTCCTACATGGCCTCTCACCACTACCTTTACCAAATCGCGTTCACACACTTAGCCCACACACAGTAGGACATGTTCATCACCATTCCAATTCATCCTCGATGAATCAGACCTGACTCAACTCTAAGCAGTAGCAGGCATGACAAACAAGCATGAATGAGTAGGCACATCAGGGCTCAAATAACTCCTACTCATGCTAGTGGGTTACATCTATTTACTGTGGCAATGACAGGTCATGCAGAGGATAAAGGGGTTCAGCTACCGCAGCAAGTAACAGATGAACCGTTGTTGTCCTAATGCAGTAAAAGAGAGCAGGAGCGAGAGAGTGGGATTGTATCGGAATGAACAAGGGGGTTTTGCTTGCCTGGCACTTCTGAAGATAATATAGCTCTTCATCGGTGTCATCGAACTCATCGTCGGAAGCACGTCTATCGAGAGGGGACAAATACCGGCAACAGAGAAATAAACACAATCAATGCAATGCACAATATGATGCATGATCATGACATGGCAATATGCTGTGATTTGGCCTAATGCAACTAGCAATAAGTTAAATGGAGCTGGTTTGAACACTAGGTTCAAATTCAAACTCCATTTAAGGCATTTCAAATGCCATTTATTCAAATTTTCTTATACAGCAACTTTATTTTGTTCAAATATGCATGAAAATGGTACAGATGGATAGATTAGATTTTTCTGATCATTTTTCATATATAACTTATTTGATTTGGAGCTACGGTTGAATTACTATGATTTTTAGAAGTTTAGGCAATTTTCTGGATTTTCCTGAATAAGAATAAATCCAGTAAATGATTAACTGCATCAGCACTGCGTCGCTGTGATGTCAGTGGTCAACGGGGACGGTCCAGGTCAAACCTGACCAGTGGGGCCCACTGGTCAGTCACACATCTAACTAACAGTGTTAGTTAGTGTTAGATTAAGCACTAATCTAGGTTAATTAGCACTAACTAAACCTAACTAAGAATTAACAGGGGCGGGCCCACGCGTCAGTGACCCTGGGGGGTCAACAAGGTCAAACCGAGTCAGCGGGGTCAAACCCGCCGGCGACTCGACGCCGGCGAAGCCAGACGCGGCGGAGGGCCTCGGATTTGGTCCTCCGGTGACCAAATCGACGGCGGAGACGTGCTAAGCGTAGTTGGGGAGCTGCCGCATCCAGTGGTGCAAGTGGTTGGACACGGGGACGCCGGAAACGATGCCGGCGAGCTCGATAGCGGCGGCCGGAGTTTGGCTGTGCACGGGGGCGCGGCTGCAACGAGCAAACACGCGAAATAATGCGTGGGAGAGGCACTACGCGGTGTGGCGGACATGTTTGGCACATTGGCGCGACCAAATGGTCACCGGAGCAATTCCGACGACAAGCTCTTGCGGCGGAGCGTCTCGGCTCCGGTGGAGGAGGCGGTTAGAGGGCGCAAACGATGCAAAGAAGAGGGGGGGTGGCGTAGAAGCTCACGGCGGTTTGGACGAGGCGGTCGGCGAGCTCGGGGAGGGGCTGGTGACGACGGGGACGTCGCCGGCGATCTCAATGGCCGTGGGTCGACAATGATGATGTTGACGGCGTTCCAGGGCTCTCGGCGTTGCTTAGCTCGGTGGAGAGGACGAGGAAGTCGTGGCGGTTCTTCTATGGTTAGCGGCAGGGCGAGGGGTGGCCGGTAGCCGCGGCAACGGCGAATGGCGACGACGGACCCGTTCGGGCATGAGGGGGAGAGGACGAGTGGGAGAGCAGAGGAGGGGAGAGTGGTGTCCAGGGGCCTAGGCAGCGCCGAGGAGAAGACGCGAGGCGTCGCGGTGTGGCCAAAGCGACGCAGCAGCATCCCTGGTGGCGTGGCGCCCAGCACGACGCAGCGTTGTCCCTCCTCCGCTCTTGGCAGAGGTGGGTGACGACTGGCACATGCCTGTGGGCTGGGCCGTGCTGGGCAAGGCCAGGTGAGCGCCAGGTAGAACCCTCTCTCTCTCTACTTTCTGTTTTACTTTTTATTTGTTGCTGTTCTGTGTTTTGAAATAGTAGAAATACTATTTCATTTAGGAAAAACCTGAAAATATTCAAAGGCACATTTGAAAATATTCTCAACAGCCTAAAAATACCTTCAGGATTATTTGGGAATTTTAGAATATTTATAGGATTTAAGTTGCCTAAATGAAAATACTTATGGCTTGGTGTAAAAAAATCCAGAATAGCCTCCAAAACTATGAAACCATTTTTTGCAGAGGGTTTAGCTAGGACCAAAGATGGTACAAATTTATGAAGGGCATTTTGGGTTCATTGAAATTCCAATTGTTGGAACCTAGTAATTCAAAAGGGAGTGTTGGGGTTTGTTAGTCCCCATTTCAAGTTTAAGAAAAATTTAGACATGATGCACACATGACACTATCCTAGTGCATACCAGAACTAGGGATGTGACAACTCAACCCCACTAAACAAGAATCTCGTCCCGAGATTCAAGCGTAGGGTAAGATGAAGGGGGAACGCAAACTAACACAATCTTCACCATCCGGGTTGCATCTCATAAGAACGTTGATTCGATCATCATCTTTGTCTCGATGTCTTGCTCTGAGAACTCCAGCTATCATGACAACGAGAGGAAAGGGAAAACTCTAAAAGGATCGATCTTCTCGAAGATCAGACAACTGACGGTCAACTCACGGAATGAGACGTTGAACATTTCTCGAGCTGAGACATGAAACATACATCCAGAGGGATGAAGTGTAACAGATGACGAAGGTTCACTACGTAGACACAATTCCACACTTAAGAAGGTGGTGAACGGTTGTCAACATAGCGAGGAGTTGAGCTGCCATGATACCATAACGGGGCACCTTAGGGGAGGTGACTCGTAGAACTATTCCCTTAAGTGGCAAAAGAATTACTTTTGATACAAAGATCATTGAAACTCTCTCTATACCAGCCTAAGGCAATTCTCAAATGATCGTTTGAAGGAGTTCAAAGAAATGGCTTGCTTAGACTAGAATGGATGATGTGGACTACCTTGTTGAGGATAACGCAATGGATGACTTTTGCTTATCACCGGAAATGGATGGACCCATGACAGGACCACTTTGGAAGATGATCTTGGAGACCAACTGCTAAGAGGGGCAGCCCATGGTAAATTGGCACAATGGCGGTGCGAGCTGGGAACAACATGCAACTGTTGGGAATGTTCCAACCATCATATCTGCCTGAGATTCAGATCCGATTGGTGATAGGATACCTCAGACTTAGCATGTCCAAAAAGAAAGTTTGCAACACAAATCGACGAGATGACGTTGCGAGATTCTCGGGATATGAACTACGATAGCAAGCTCCAAAACATGAGCCGGTTCTGCTACATACATGTGAGCATGTTGTCAAAGACAAGAATGACCACATAGTAGTCTTATAATAAAATACTATCGAATTCTGGTTGGGAACCATCGTCGAGGATATCAAAGTCCTTGCATAAGGCATGCTCTTAAGAAGGAACTTCTTCTCCTTGAACAATTCAATCAGTGGCTTGATGTGCTAGGAATACATATAGAATGAAGGTTGCAAGTCTCCAGACCACGGAATACTTCGCACATATGCATGACTGACTTGGGATGATTCCAGAGGAAGCAAAACAAACTTTTCTCAAATTCACAGCGGCAACTTGCACCTGATGCACATGAACTTGGAGAAAGTCACCTCTTATACCAAACATATACTTCATGAATGAAACACGAATGCATTGCTTACAAAGTTTTCAACACTAGGTTGATGTTCAACATGAATCATGGGGGAGACAAAATGCTGATGATCGGCTCAACAGCAATACATCGGAATGTCCATATCACTGGACTTCCACCATCATGTGAACACGGTGATAGCATTGGTCAGACCAAAAGATGTAACAGTGTATGCTCGAGGGATCAACCACGAGTAAGACAACATTACGAACATCGATGGTTCTTATTTGACTTGATGATAGCCCATACTCAAGTCAAAGTTTTGACAAGACAACAGATCCAACAACTGATCACGAGGACCAATTGGTGAAGTATCATCTTTATTTAACACACACACAAACACAAAGATATCCCTTCAGAAAGAAGCAAATTCGGCAAAGCTTTTATCTTCCAACTCTCCAAGTTGTTGTTTAGCTTAACCAACTAGCTCAGGGTATCCAACACAGATTCTTGGAGAAAGGGTGGTTTACAAGAAAACCAACTTGATCACAAACTCAACATAGCGGTCAGGTGACAACCTGGTGATACTTCCGAGAAGATAATCGGAATATCACGAACCACCGATATGTTACTAAGCTCGAGAACAATCCTGCTTTTCAGAGCAAGACGATATGATCAAATAAGCAAGGGATTGAATAATCCTAACTCATTGATCGAAGAGTGCACCAGAAATAAGGACTAGGTGGCACGATCAATCTTACGATGATGATTTAATAACCAACACACTAAGAATGAGAATATTGTCTATTAGCTACCAAGCAACGAGGTTGCTAGGAGTATCGATTTCACACATCACAGTTCACTTGTCGGTATTCTGGTTACAACAACACGGGACCCAGGAATGAACAACGATGGCGAGAAGTATCACTGTATCAAGAATTCATAAGATGGTGTGCAATTCCCATGACATTCTTGACATAAGGCGGTAATACTTCAGGGTAGAACAGAATCAAAAGCTGGATTGGCATTTTGATATGCGAAATACAACTACTTTGACTCTATCCTCGAAGTGGACAAGGTACTGGAGTTTGTTTCTCCCAGTCATTCCAGAATAGAATGGCTTGACAGACCACAAGAATAATAGGCATCGATGACGAATGCACGACTACTCCTGACTATCAATTGACACACGGAGGTCAGAAAACAACTAAAGAGGGACAGCTCAAAAGAACATATGACTTTCTGAGTTGTGGATGCATAGATTAGTATGTCGAACCAAGTTCAACAGGTTTCTTCCGGATAACCCATGCAGAAAGGTAGAACTGGCAGAATCACAATTATGAATGGAGAACTCCTCAAGAGTACTCTGATTGTGGTATTTTGGTTCAAAGAACTTCTGCCTTAATGGTTCATGGTATTTGGAAGAAGGAAATACCACGGACCTTGAGGACTATCGCAAAGTTACTAATATCATAAAGGAACTAGAAAAGACTATCAACAGGAGGTAAGTAGAGTGAATCTCGGGTTCAAGAACCCAGGAATAGAATACCTACTATTAAGTAGCACCACAGGATGCTTTCGAGAATGATGGCCAGAATCATCACACTAGAACCCCAAACATGGATGGAGTACCAGGTGGTTCTCTAAGATGCCTAGGGTCATAATAATAGGTCCAACATATACGTCGAGGCAATGGAGTACCTCAACAGACCGTTAGTGTGCTTAATCTGGCCCAAAGGGACGAGAAAACAGAGAGAAAAGATTTTGCAAATGCATCAGATTGTTTGGAAACCTGGGATGACTCGGACAGCATAACGGTTGTAAATGCTCAGAAAAGGATTTGAGACATTCACAAGGAATTGCATAGTCACTCAGCAACATCATGTCAAGGTTCTGGTTCAAATGACAACATACTAAGAGTAGTAGAAACTGAATTGAGGCCTGGAACTGGAACCAACAATCCTAAGATTCTACGGATTAGTAACACGTGATCCTGATAGAAAGAAGAGAAGCCTAGTTCTTAATCCCCGCAGAAGAGAAGAGGATGACTCAGATCATAAGGGCATAGGTAAAGGAGTAAAAATAGCATTACGTTCCCTTCCACAATCAATTCCCTTACATAACTAAAGCATTTCTAGACTCAACTTTGACCAGTTCGGCTTGGTAATCCTACAGGCAGTCAGGCTCTGATACCAAACCTGTCAGGACCCCGATTCCAAGTCACATCGATCTAGCCGGTAACACCTCATACCACTTTGAGGCCTCATGTAACGCCCCTAATGCGGCTATATCTCCCACGTGTCCAGGCACGACTTAGAGGCATAACCGCATTGAAAGCAATGTCGCAAGTGAGGTAATCTTCACACAACCCATGTAATAAATAAGGGAAAGAGATACATAGTTGGCTTACAATGCCACTTCACACAAGACATAAATAAACATCCATCATTCAGAGTACACTCAAGGTCCGACTACGGAACCAAAATAAAAGAAGATACCCCAAATGCTACACAGATCCCGAATCGTCCCAACTGGGCACCACTATCGATCATCCGGAGAAGACACATAGTAACGACCACGTTCCTCGTCGAACTCCCACTTGAGCTCGGTTGAGTCACCTGACCGCATCGTCGGCACCTGCAACTGTTTTGGAAGTATCTGTGAGTCACGGGGACTCAGCAATCTCACACCCGCGAGATCAAGACTATTTAAGCTTATAGGAAGGACAGAGTAGTAAAGTGGAGCTGCAGCAAGCGACTAGCAAATATGGTGGCTATTTCGCAAAAGAGAGCGAGAAGAGGAGCAAAGCACGGTCGTGAAACTAGTAGCGATCAAGAAGTGATCCTGAACTACTTACGTCAGACATAACTCCAACACCGTGTTCATTTCCCGGACTCCGCCGAGAAGAGACCATCACAGTTACACACGCGGTTGATGTGTATTTTATTTGAGGTCAACTTCGGGTTTTCTACAACCGGACATTAACAAATTCCCATCTGCCTCATAACCGCGGGCACGGCTTTCGAAAGATATTACCCTGCAGGGGTGTCCCAACTTAGCCCATTATAAGCTCTCACGGTCAACGAAGGATATTCCTTCTACCGGGAAGACCCGATCAATCTCGAATCCCGGACTACAAGACATTTCGACAGCAATAAAACAAGACCAGCAAAGCCACCGAATGTGCCGACAAATCCCGATAGGAGCTGCACATATCTCGCTCGTGGCACACCGGACGGGCAAGACGTCGGGTTGGCATAGACCCTGGATTGCCCAGGGGCGCCGGACATCGCCAGTTGGGCCAGCACTCGAAGGAGCACTGGTCCGGGGTTTAAAATAAGATGACCCTCGGCTCGCGAAAACCGGGGAAAAAGGCTTAGGTGGCAAATGGTAAAACCAAAGTTGGGCCTTCTTTGGAGGAGTCTTATTCAAAGCGAACTGTCAAGGGGTCCCATAAATCACCCAACCGTAAGGAACGCGAAAATCAAGGAACATAACACCGGTATGACGGAAACTAGGGTGGCAAGAGTGGAACAAAACACTGTGCATAAGGCCGAGCCTTCCACCCTTTACCAAATATATAGATGTATTAAATTATAGCAGATAAATATTGTGATATCCCCAACAAGTAAACATGTTCCAAAAAGGAACAACATCTCCATGTTCCAACAAGGAACAAACTTCAGCTTCACTTGCAACTAGCAACGCTATAAGAGGGCTGAGCAAAGCGGTAACATAGCCAATCAACGGTTTGCTAGGAAAGGATGGTTAGGGGCTGACATGGCAATATGGGTGGCATGATATAGCAAGTGGTAGGCATCGCAGCATAGGCATAGCAAAAGAGCGAGCAACTAGCATAGCAAAGATAGAAGTGATTTCGAGGGTATGGTCATCTTGCCTGCAATGTTCTCAGAGTTGTCGAAAGCTTGATCCTCGTAAGCGTTCTCAACAGGTTCCTCGCTCACGCACTCGCCTCCCGGCTCTACCCAAAGCAACAACACAAACAAAGGAACCACAATAAATCACGGTGCAATGCACAATCAACATGATGCAAAACATGACATGATATGCGGGATGTGATATGCAATGCGTATGTGCGCCGGAAGGAATAATGATGAACCAGGCATCAACTTGGCAAACCAAGTATGCCACTGAAAGATGAGATGATTTCGTTGAAATCGATATAAAGATCACCGGAATCGGATGCACGGTTTGCAAATGACAAGCAAAACAAGAATGGCGCAAATCTGCCATTAACAGCATGATGCCACTTAGCAAGCAACAATAAATTAAGCTACTGCAGCCAAACGTACGAACAAAGTATATGGCAGTGATCTACACAAGATGCTCGACAAAAGATGAGCACTGAGCTACGGCTAGTTCACATCATAACAGGTTAAAACAAGCATGGCAAAAGTGCACAAAATATCAGGCTGGACATGGCAAAAACAGCATCAGGTTGCAATGTTCAGAGCAACAAAACTACATGCTACAGGAACTTAAAATAGCAAAACATGGCATGGCATGAATCTAATCAAAGCATAGAACAAAAGTCCCTTACTGACCATAAGCCAAAAAGGATTAGAAAATATAGTAACACCCATGTCAATATTGAAAGTTTCGTTAACAGATTCAGCAACATGGCATGTCCAAAACTGATAACAAGTAGGCATGTTTACAAGCTCAATGCACTCACTACAGAGCCTTATATGGAAAACTAAGCATACATACATCAAGAAGACATGACATAGAAGACATGCATGGCAAGAACAATAACATAGCATACATGGGTCAACCACCACAACCTAGGCAAAATTGAATAACATGTAAACAATCTGCCAGGAAACATTTGATAGCAAAAGTAGAGCTCGATTGACTCAAGCTATGGCACTCCATAATTGCAAACAAAGGCATGGATGGATAGAGAAAGACATGTTTTATAAAACACCCTTACTGAAGTATCTCAAAATATGCATAGATCTCTCGGTAGCATCAAGTTAACATGGCATCAAAATATCAGCTAAACAGGGCTGAAATCAGCAACAGCAGGACACCTACTTTGCATGCTTGTGCTAGTCACCACATAGATCACAAAAATACATGGCATACACCCCTGGAAAGATGGCATGGCATATTACAAAACACATGTAGGACTCAAATTCATAGGGTGCACACAATAATCATGGCAAAAATAACAAAAGTGCAAGTTCTGTTAAGAAACAGAAACTAACATCACATAGCACTCTTCCAACAGCATTTCGGGCATCAATATGAGCTCAAATGAAAATGATGCAATGGAATGAAATGATCTACTCTTCGAGATGAACATTTTGACATATTATACGCGCAAAATGGAGCTACAGATGCAAAGATATAGCACGTTGAAAATGCTACAAAATTCATAGATATGAAAAAAAAACTTAGAAAAAGTGAGGGGGAGAGAGGTCAACGGGATCGGATCCGGATCGGGCCGATCCGGATCGGGCGGCGGCGGCGGCGGTTCGCGGGCTCGCCGGAGAAGGCGGCCGGCGAGGGGCAGCGCACCCGGCCGGGACGGCGGGCGAGGCGATCGGGCGGCCGGGCGGCCGGGAGGAGGAGGCGCTGCGGGCGAGATCCGGCGGCGGCGGGGCCGGATGGCGGCCGGCGGCGGCGGGCCAGGCGAGGCGGGCGGAGGTGGCGGCGGAGGGCGGCGGCGGGCGGCGAGGGCCGGCCGCTGCTGGAGGCGCGTGGGCATGGCGGCGCGCTGAGCCCTTTGGGGGGCTTCAGTGGCCCGGTGTGGCGGCGCGCGCGACAGTGATCATCGGATTGGGCGAGGGGCGGCGATTTTGTCCGGCGGTGGCGGACACGTCCGCGGGCGCGGGACGGATTTTAGGGTTTCGGGGAGGAATGATCCGGATTTGGAGGGGGTTTGCTTAAATAGGCATAGAGGAGCTAGGAGAGTCCAAATGAGGTGTAGTTTTACCACACGATCGTGATCGAACGACGGAGAGCATGGAAGTGACTTAGATGGGTTATTGGGCTGTTTTGAAGGGGTGTTGGGCTGCAACTTAAAAGAGGCCTTTGCGAGAGTGCGGTTAACCGTTGGAGTACCAGACGAGCTCCAAATGACCCGAAACTTGACCGGTGGTCTACGGGTGGTATACCAAGGCCACTAGACAAACCTCGGTCCATTCCGAGAATGTTTTGTACCCGCACAAGGAAAAACGTAAAAGGGGCCGCCGGGGAGATAGGAGTGCCGGATTGCAAAACGGACAACGGAAAAATGCTCGGAATCATGAGGCTAACACGTATGCAAATGCGATGCACATGATGACATGATATAAAATGCATGACATGGACAAAATGCAAAATGAAGAAAAACCCAACCACGGAGGGAATATCATATCACAATGCCGAAAATGGCAAGAGTTGGAGTTACAATTATGGAAAGTTACTTCCGGGGTGTTACAACACTCCACCACTACAAGAGGATCTCGTCCCGAGATCTAGGACTGAAAGAACTCCGGATATTCGGAACGGAGGTGATCCTCGCGCTCCCAGGTAGCTTCTCGGTCGGAATGGTGTGACCACTTCACTTTCAGGAATTTGATTGACTTGTTGTGAGTCTTGCGCTCGGTTTCTTCA
Source organism: Aegilops longissima (assembly GCA_021605205.1). NCBI lineage: Eukaryota > Viridiplantae > Streptophyta > Magnoliopsida > Poales > Poaceae > Aegilops > Aegilops longissima. Next base: position 628,466,716 of record CM038679.1, read on the forward strand.
AGAATAGCAACTGGGTGCTCATGATAAGAGAGATCTTCTTGAAGGTCAACCTCTTCGAAGTTGATAGTGTGTTCAGGAGTCTTGAAGCACTTGCGAAGCTGTGACACATGAAACACATCGTGCACGTTTGCAAAGTTGGATGGAAGCTCAAGTTGATAGGCGAGATCGCCTCTTTTTCCAATGATCTTGAAAGGACCCACGTATCTAGGTGCAAGCTTCCTTTGATACCGGGCGACGAGTGCCTTTCATTGAGAGACGCGGAGGTAGACATGGTCTCCAATTTCAAAAGCCACATCACGGTGCTTATCATCATAATAGCTCTTCTGGCGCGATTGCGCGGCTTTGAGATTCTCACGAATGACTTGGCACATTTCTTCTGCTTCTGTGATCAAGTCATTGCCAAGAAGTTGGCGTTCACCTGTCTTAGACCAATTGAGAGGAGTACGGCACTTTCTGCCATAGAGAATTTCGAATGGGGCCTTGCCCGAACTCGCTTGGAAGCTGTTGTTGTAGGAGAACTCGGCATATGGAAGACAATCTTCCCACTTCATACCGAAAGAAATGACACAAGCCCTGAGCATATCTTCAAGGATTTGATTTACTCGCTCAACTTGGCCACTTGTTTGAGGATGGAAAGCTGTGTTGAAACGAATGTTGGTGCCCATGGCCTTCTGAAAAGAATCCCAAAACTTGGAGGTAAAGATGCTGCCACGGTCTGAAGAGATCACTTGTGGAATGCCGTGCAAGGAGACAATCTCGAGGTGTATAGCTCGCCAACCGAGCTGCTGTGATGGATTCTTTGATAGGAAGAAAATGAGCCACTTTAGTAAGCTTGTCAATGACAACGAAGATAGCATCATTTCCACGCTTGGACTTTAGAAATCCAGTCACGAAGTCCATCTCGATATGATCAAACTTCCATTCTGGAATAGCAAGAGGTTGGAGGAGACCAGCTGGTCTTTGGTGTTACGCTTTCACTCTTCCGCAGACATCACACTCATTCACGAATTGAGCAATTTCTCGCTTCATTCGAGTCCACCAATATGACTGCTTGAGGTCATGGTACATCTTCGTACTTCGGGATGAATGGATAGAAGCGAATTGTGAGCCTCGCTCATAATGACTTTCTCAGATCACCCTTAGGAACCACAATCCGGTCCTCAAAGAACAGAGTGTCTTTGTCATCAACGTGGAAGCACTTGTACTTGAAATGCCCTTGTCGATACCACGTTTCACCTTTTTCACCATGGTATCCGAAGTTGAGCCTCACGAATCTGATCTTCCAAAGTAGGAGAGACTATGAGGTTGGCAAGAAAGCCTTGAGGAACAACTTGAAGATTCAGCTATGGAAAGCTTCACAAAGATCCGGTGGAAGGGCTTGAGGATTAGACTGTTGCGTAAGCTTTCCGCTCAAAGCATCTGCAATGACATTGGCCTTGCCCGAGTATATTCAATACTTGGGTTGTACTCTTGAATCATTTCAACCCATCGAGTCTGCCTCGAGGTTGAGGTTGGGCTGAGTGAAGATGTACTTGAGACTCTTGTGATCGGTGAAAATGTCCACTTTCCTTCCCAACAAGAGATGTCTCCATGTTATCAATGCATGGACAACTGCCGCCAACTCAAGATCGTGAGTGGGGTAGTTCTTCTCGTTGGGCTTCAATGGCGAGAGGTATAAGCCACAACTCTCTTCTCTTGCATTAACACAAAGACCGAGACCTTGAAGAGAAGCATCACGAAAACTTCAAATGGCTTGGATTCATCAGAGGAGTCAAGACAGGAGCTGTGACGAGTTTCTCTTTGAGAGTATTGAAAGCAACGTCACACTCGTGGAGACCGGACATATTTCACATGCTTCGGAGAAGGTTGGAAAGAGGCTTTGCAATCTTGGAGAAGTTCTCAACGAATCTTCGCAATAACTTGCAAGACCAAGAAAATCGGAGCTGCTTGACATTCGAGGAGGTTCCCAATTCACAATTGCGGACACCTTCTCGGGATTAACAGCGATGCCCTTGGCGGAGATGATATGACCAAGATAAAGCACTTCATCAAGCCAAAATTCACATTTGGAGAACTTAGCATAGAATTGATACTCTCGAGCTTGTCTAGCACCAATCGCAAATGTTTGGCATGATCCTTCTTATTCTTGGAGAAGACCAAAATATCATCAAGATAGACCAAGACGAATTCATTGGTGTAGGGGTTGAATATGAAGTTCATCATCCGAGAGAATGTTGGAGGAGCATTGACAAGGCCGAAAGACATGACAGATATTCATAAGAACCAAAGCTTGTTACGAATGCTGTCTTGGGAATATCTTGTTCACGAATGCGAATCTGATGATACCCCATACAAAGGTCAAGCTTGGAGAACACTTTAGCACCTTTGAGTTGCTCGAAAAGCTCATTGATGTTGGGAAGTGGATACTTGTTCTTGATTGTCTTCTTATTCAATGGACGGTAATCGATGCAAAGTCGGCCCGTGCCATCCTTCTTCTGGACAAAAAGAACACCACAACCCCAAGGAGATGAACTCGGTCTGATCAAACCCAGACGCTCTTGTTCATCGAGCTGCTTCTTCAATTCCTTCAGCTCATCAGGTCCAAGCTTGTATGGACGCTTGCAAGCGGGTTGATGCGTGCTCAAGATCGATAACGAACTCAAGCGGCCGATGAGGAGGCATACCGGAAGCTCTTACGGAAAGACATCTTGGTACTCACAAACGATGGAATCGAGAGATAGCATCCAATTCGCCCTTCTCATTGAGAGAAAACAACCGAATGGTTTCATCACGAAAGCGGCATAGATGATCACATCATTAGAAGAGTGAGTCAATTGAATTTCCTGGCAGCACAATCAAGCTGAGCTTTGTCTTGATAAAGCCATCCATTCCGAGAATAAGATCAATATCCGAGTCACCGAGAACAACTGGTTTAGACAGAAATCTATAATCGCCCATCTTGATAGAGACATCCGGAACCATCATTTTTGTATTCATGAACAAACCCGGAGAGGAAACCGCTATCGGCTTAGGCAGATCGACAGTATGCAAATTGTTCATGGATGCAAAAGGTCTTGATATGCAAGAAATAGATGCACCAGAATCAAATAAGACTTTTGCAGGAATATCATTAACTGGAAGATTACCCATTATCACATTAGAAGAATCCTCCGCTTGAGCTGCATTCATCATATTGACCTTGGCATGCTTTGGATTATGCTTGACCACTGCATTGCTGGAAGATTTCACAGGAGGAGGAGGCGAAAGGCGCCTCTGGTTGAAGCATTTGTTCGCATAGTGACCTTCTCACGACATTTGTTGCAAGTCACCTCGGAGAGCGGACGGTGGTAAGGAGCACTTGACCTTGGAGCTTGAGAATTAGACTTGTTCGATAGCTTGGGTTGGGTGGGTGGGAAGATCCACGGCCACCTGAGTTCTTCTCTCGATAAGGCCGACGGAACGGAGGAGGAGGAAGGTAGAACTTCGCTGCTTAGCTGCCACTTGAGAGGAAGAAGAAGACTGAACTGCATCCCTGATTCTCTTCTTAGAAGCCTCACATTTGAGATGGGCAGCTTCTTGCTTGAGCCATGTTGTAGAATTCATCATACTTATCGGCTCAAAAGCACAAGAGCTAATTGCAGATCTTCTCTCAGACCACCTCTGAATTGATAGATCATACTCTTTTCATCAGGTACGTCTTGCTTAGCAAAACAAGCGAGCTTGTGGAACTGGATATTGTATTGATAGACAGACATGTTGCCTTGCTTGAGATTGCGGAACTCCTCACGCTTGCTCTCAACAACACTTTTGGAATGTGATGAGCTCAAATCACGGCGGAACTCATCCTGTAATGACACGACCTCCTCTCGAATCTTTGTATTCTGGTACCACTCAAAGCAGCTTGATCCTTGAGTTGAAACGATGCAAACTTGACAAAGTCCTCGTGTCCGACATTGCTACAATCAAAATGCTTGCAGATGTCCACTAACCAATCGTCGGCGTCGTGGCCTCGACACGTAAACCGAAAGACTTTGGCTGATTAGCGAGGAACCGATCGAGAGTAGCAAAGTGCGGCTGGTTGTTGCCTTGACCTTGATTTCCTTGATTGCCTTGCCCTGAGTACGTTCTTGCAAGAGCTGCAAAATCATCGAGCATTGGCATTGGTGGCTGCCATGATAGCTTGCCAGCCTCCGGAGGCGGAGGTGGAGGTGGAGGTGGAGGTTGGTGATCCCCATCATTGCGATCCGGATTCGACGGCGTTGGCGGAGCCATCTGAAGAGGGTGACATCCGTTAGTCCTTTGATAGACAAATAGTCAAGTAGAATCAACGGATAGAAATTGCAACATATAGTCTTCACAATAAACATTCAACAAGAATGAACGAATGAATTCCAAAGTTAATCATCACACATCCATTAAGGTGAGAAGCCACTTAGATAAAGATATGGAAACAACATCATCTTAGAAACAATTCAATATCACAACTGAAAACAAAAGATTGGCTTCTAGAATGAGCGGAACAAACACATGATAGAGATTTCGCCCAAAGTGTTCGTGGTGGGGCCCACACGACACGACGTATAGCGGACGCCACGAATGACAAACAAGACGCCCCGAATCAGCATAGCCAAGGATTCTTTAAGACGTCTCGCGACCATCAGAATCGACCGTGAATGGGCGGACCACTAGACGTTGAACCCCAATCTCAAATCATACATCCGTCGGAAAGAATATCCCGTAAGCTACTAGAATTCCACCTATAAACTCCGAAACTTTCTGGTTATGCAATCTGGTGTTGGGGATACAGGGACACAAAATATATCACCCAAACTAACAATACCTAGATCCAATTGTATCCATCCGTCAACACATAACCAAGAAATCCTCGAAATCGTGTACCTCGACCTTGAAAAACATCCGTTATACAAGTCATGGCAATACTCCCTTTTCGCCTCAAGATCTTGGGCTATCGGGTTATCTCACCAACAACTGCACAAAAGAGATTTCGATGTCGGTAAAACTCAGGTATTCCAGAATCTGCAACGATAAAATTGTGACGACAACACCTCGGAGCTCAACTCCCGGGACACCGCCACAACCCCTAAATGTCGAGGCACCAAGAACAATGTTCTCGTCACAAAACCATCGGAACGATTCCAAGATACCCACGTGATCCTAAAAAAATTTAGTGAAAATTGAGAAGAGGAGAGTCAAAACTCTACGTCGGGAGACCTCACAGAGCGACGAAGGACCTGGGAGTAAAATAATCCTACTCTCCGATATATATAATCCTAAGACTCAAAACATTTTCCATTCTAGACTCAACAACGCCAAACAAACAATCAAGTAGGGGCTCCTAAGTCGGGAAGGCTCGATTACCAACTTATAACGCCCCGATGCGGCTATATCTCCCACGTGTCGAGGCACGACTTAGAGGCATAACCGCATTGAAAGCAATGTCGCAAGTGAGGTAATCTTCACACAACCCATGTAATAAATAAGGAAAGAGATACATAGTTGGCTTACAATGCCACTTCACACAAGTACATAAATAAACATCCATCATTTGAGTACACTCAAGGTCCGACTACGGAACCAAAATAAAAGAAGATACCCCAAATGCTACACAGATCCCCGAATCGTCCCAACTGGGCACCACTACTGATCATCCGGAAAAGACACATAGTAACGACCACGTTCCTCGTCGAACTCCCACTTGAGCTCGGTTGAGTCACCTGCACTGGCATCGTCGGCACCTGCAACTGTTTTGGAAGTATCTGTGAGTCACGGGGACTCAGCAATCTCACACCCGCGAGATCAAGACTATTTAAGCTTATAGGAAGGACAGAGTAGTAAAGTGGAGCTGCAGCAAGCGACTAGCATATATGGTGGCTATTTCGCAAAAGAGAGCGAGAAGAGGAGCAAAGCACGGTCGTGAAACTAGTAGCGATCAACAAGTGATCCTGAACTACTTACGTCAGACATAACTCCAACACCGTGTTCACTTCCCGGACTCCGCCGAGAAGAGACCATCACGGTTACACACGCGGTTGATGTGTATTTTATTTGAGGTCAACTTCGGGTTTTCTACAACCGGACATTAACAAATTCCCATCTGCCTCATAACCGCGGGCACGACTTTCGAAAGATATTACCTGCGCAGGGTGTCCCAACTTAGCCCATTATAAGCTCTCACGGTCAACGAAGGATATTCCTTCTACCGGAAGACCCGATCAATCTCGAATCCCGGACTACAAGACATTTCGACAGCAATAAAACAAGACCAGCAAAGCCGCCCGAATGTGCCGACAAACCCGATAGGAGCTGCACATATCTCGTTCTCGTGGCACACCGGATGGGCAAGACGTCGGGTTGGCATAGACCTGGATTGCCCAGGGCGCCGGACATCGCCAGTTGGGCCAGACTCAAGGAGCACTGGTCCGGGGTTTAAAATAAGATGACCCTCGGCTCGCGAAAACCGGGGAAAAAGGCTTAGGTGGCAAATGGTAAAACCAAAGTTGGGCCTTTTTGGAGGAGTCTTATTCAAAGCGAACTGTCAAGGGGTCCCATAAATCACCCAACCGTAAGGAACGCGAAAATCAAGGAACATAACACCGGTATGACGGAAACTAGGGTGGCAAGAGTGGAACAAAACACTGCATAAGGCCGAGCCTTCCACCCTTTACCAAATATATAGATGTATTAATTATAGCAGATAAATATTGTGATATCCCCAACAAGTAAACATGTTCCAAAAGGAACAACATCTCCATGTTCCAACAAGGAACAAACTTCAGCTTCACCGCAACTAGCAACGCTATAAGAGGGCTGAGCAAAGCGGTAACATAGCCAATCAACGGTTTGCTAGGAAAGGATGGTTAGGGCTGACATGGCAATATGGGTGGCATGATATAGCAAGTGGTAGGCATCGCAGCATAGGCATAGCAAAAGAGCGAGCAACTAGCATAGCAAAGATAGAAGTGATTTTGAGGGTATGGTCATCTTGCTCGCAATGTTCTCGAGTTGTCGAAAGCTTGATCCTCGTAAGCGTTCTCAACAGGTTCCTCGCTCACGTACTCGTCTCCGGCTCTACCCAAAGCAACAACACAAACAAAGGAACCACAATAAATCACGGTGCAATGCACAATCAACATGATGCAAAACATGACATGATATGCGGGATGTGATATGCAATGCGTAAATGCGCTCGGAAGGAAAATGATGAACCAGGCATCAACTTGGCAAACCAAGTATGCCACTGAAAGATGAGATGATTTCGTTGAAATCGATATAAAGATCACCGGAATCGGATGCACGGTTTGCAAATGACAAGCAAAACAAGAATGGCACAAATCTGCCATTAACAGCATGATGCCACTTAGCAAGCAACAATAAATTAAGCTACTGCACCCAAACGTACCAACAAAGTATATGGCAGTGATCTACACAAGATGCTCGACAAAAGATGAGCACTGAGCTACGGCTAGTTCACATCATAACAGGTTCAAACAAGCATGGCAAAAGTGCACAAAATATCAGGCTGGACATGGCAAAAACAGCATCAGGTTGCAATGTTCAGAGCAACAAAACTACATGCTACAGGAACTTAAAATAGCAAAACATGGCATGGCATGAATCTACTCAAAGCATAGAACAAAAGTCCCTTACTGACCATAAGCCAAAAAGGATTAGAAAATATAGTAACACCCATTTCAATATTGAAAGTTTCGTTAACAGATTCAGCAACATGGCATGTCCAAAACTGATAACAAGTAGGCATGTTTACAAGCTCAATGCACTCACTACAGAGCCTTATATGGAAAACTAAGCATACATACATCAAGAAGACATGACATAGAAGACATGCATGGCAAGAACAATAACATAGCATACATGGGTCAACCACCACAACCTAGGCAAAATTGAATAACATGTAAACAATCTGCCAGGAAACATTTGATAGCAAAAGTAGAGCTCGATTGACTCAAGCTATGGCACTCCATAATTGAAAACAAAGGCATGGATGGATAGAGCAAGACATGTTTTATAAAACACCCTTATTTAAGTATCTCAAAATATGCATAGATCTCTCGGTAGCATCAAGTTAACATGGCATCAAAATATCAGCTAAACAGGGCTGAAATCAGCAACAGCAGGACACCTACTTTGCATGCTTGTGCTAGTCACCACATAGATCACAAAAATACATGGCATACACCCCTGGAAAGATGGCATGGCATATTACAAAACACATGTAGGACTCAAATTCATAGGGTGCACACAATAATCATGGCAAAAATAACAAAAGTGCAAGTTCTGTTAAGAAACAGAAACTAACATCACATAGCACTCTTCTAACAGCATTTAGGGATCAAGATTAGCTCAAATGAAAATGATGCAATGGAATGAAATGATCTACTCTTCGAGACGAACATTTTGACATATTATACGCGCAAAATGGAGCTACAGATGCAAAGATATAGCACGTTGAAAATGCTACAAAATTCATAGATATGAAAAAAAACTTAGAAAAAGTGAGGGGGAGAGAGGTCAACGGGATCGGATCCGGATCGGGCCGATCCGGATCGGGCGGCGGCGGGCGGCGGTTCGCGGGCTCACCGGAGAAGGCGGCCGGGCGAGGGGCCGGCGACCGGCCGGACGGCGGGGCGAGGAGGTGAGGCGACAAGCGCCGAGGAGGAGGCGGCGGCTGGCGAGATCCGGCGGCGGGGGGGCGGTGGCGGGCGGCGGAGGGCCGGCCGAGGCGGGCGTGGTGGCGGCGGAGGGCGGCCATGGCGGGCGGCGTAGGGCAGCTGCTGGAGGCGTGGGCGCTGGCGTGGCGCTGCTGAGCGGCAGTTCAGCCCGGGCTGGCTGGCGGCGCGGGCGGCGGCGCGGGACAGGTGGCGGTCGCGGATTGGGCGAGGGGCGGCGGCGATTTTTGTCCGGCGGCGGCGGACACGTCCGGCGGGCGCGGGGACGGATTTTAGGGTTTCGGGGGAGGAATGATCCGGGATTTGGAGGGGGTTTGCTTAAATAGGCATAGAGGGAGCTAGGAGAGTCCAAATGAGGTGTAGTTTTCGCCCACACGATCGTGATCGAACGACGGAGAGCATGGAAGTGACTTAGATGGGTTATTGGGCTGTTTTGAAGGGTGTTGGGCTGCAACTTAAAAGAGGCCTTTGCGAGAGTGCGGTTAACCGTTGGAGTACCAAACGAGCTCCAAATGACCCGAAACTTGACCGGTGGTCTACGGGTGGTATACCAAGGCCACTAGACAAACCTCGGTCCATTCCGAGAAGGTTTTGTACCCGCACACGGAAAAACGTAAAAGGGACCGCCGGGGGAGATAGGAGTGTCGGATTGCAAAACGGACAACGGGAAAATGCTCGAATCATGAGGCTAACACGTATGCAAATGCGATGCACATGATGACATGATATAAAATGCATGACATGGACAAAATGCAAAATGAAGAAAAACCCAACCACGGAGGGAATATCATATCACAATGCCGAAAATGGCAAGAGTTGGAGTTACAATTATGGAAAGTTACTTCCGGGGTGTTACACCTCATGCACGGTATTCCCACGGGTGTCGCCTTACCATGGCCCGGGACCGTTTGCGCCTTTTGGCTCACGTATATGATAGTGTCGCTAGCATCCATATGATGAGAGAACCGGGCCGACATGGCTAGTCGTGAACCCAAAGCGGCACTAACCCATGGGGACAGTATACATGAATCAACTTAGAGCATGTCGATTAAAAGCGGCGTGTGAATCCGGGCTGTAGCACTAGGCTAACAGGACTCGGGAACCCGGCTGTAGCAGAGCAAGCAGGACTCTGGATGTCACCGCGTGACATTTCCCAAAGATGTATACACAGAACGAAGTGAATCACATGCCGCCAGTCAAGTGTTCCGGAGCAAGAGTAGTCTTTGGGCTAGCAGGACTCCGGTGAACCGGGCTGAAGCGGACTACTATGGCTCATGGAATCACAAGACTACATTTCCCCATAAGAGAGGCTACCAAGGATAAACAACTAGGTTGTCGGATCCCACGCATACCAAGCATTTCAATCATACACACAATATGCTCGATATGTGTAAATACAACATGGCATCACAACATAACTCTACGACTCAAGTATTTATTAATTAGGCTTTGTGGAGCAAGATATTACAAGCATGGGTCTTATGACCCAACATTCAGAGCATACAGATCAAAGCACATGTGGAAGCTTAACATGTCTGAGTACAGACATCTACAAATGAAAAATGCTTAGAAGCCTGACTATCTACTAGATCCTGCCGAGGGCACAAGATCGTAGTTGAGGTAACAAGCTAAATGTCGAAGTCCACACGGAACTACTAGCGAGACTGACGTCTCTTTGCAAGACATAAAATAGGCAAACGTGAGTACAAATGTACCCAGCAAGACTTACATCAGAATTAGCTACATATGCATCATTATCAACAAAGGGGGTGGTGGAGTTTAACTACAGCAAGCCAGCTTTGACTCAGTGGCTGTCCTAAACTACGACTGCAAGTAACTCTTTTGAGGAGGCGCACACGAGTCCACATATTCACCATATCAATACACCACTATGGATCCGCTCCCGTCTTCCTATGAGAATAACATCCATAGCACTCATGCTTATCTTGCGAGTTTTAGAGTATCCACTTTCACTTGTCTATGAACTGTATGTGCAACCTGAAGTCCTTTACCGCGGATACGGCTATTCGAATAGATCATTTATAACCCCGCAGGGGTGTACTTCTTCACACACGCTCTCGCCACTTACCTCCATGTACACGTCATGTATCTCGGCAACCTTCAAGCGGAATCCTGGCGAGGGGGTCGGCCACGACCTGGCTAACCACACAAGTCTCTAGTCCAGGTTTATCGCCTATTCGGGTTCCATCCGAGAGGAGATCCGGCAGGAGTTTCGCTCACAGCCCCAAACGATGTGTGCAGGGTTCCCGAGACACCAAACGGGCGCCCGGTACACCGTGCCATGGTGTATCTACCGCATCATATCCCACCCCTAGGGTCAGCACTACGCACGGCCTCCAACACATATCCTACAAACACCAGAACCTAGTTGCAACTCCTGGACAGAGGGCAAGGGCAGTTAATAAGTCGAGAGGGTCGATTGGTTTCGGGCCCAATGCGTGGTAGTAGCTGTTCATGGATCACAAACACAGAACTCAGTTCCTGAGGACGGTTTCAATGAGACAACCCACCATGTACTCCTACATGGCCTCTCACCGCTACCTTTACCAAATCGTGTTCACACACTTAGCTCACACATAGTAGGACATGTTCATCACCATTCCAATTCAACCCCGGCGAATCGAGACCGACTCAACTCTAAGCGAGAGCAGGCATGACAAACAAGCCTGAATGAGTAGGCACATCGGGGATCAAACAACTCCTACTCATGCTAGTGGGTTTCATCTATTTCTCGTGGCAATGACAGGTCATGCAAAGGATAAAGGGTTCAGCTACCGCAGCAAGTAATGAGATGAATCGTTGTTGTCCTAATGCAGAAAAGAGAAGCAGGAGCGAAGAGTGGGATTGTATCGGAATGAACAAGGGGTTTTTCTACTTTGGCACTTCTGAAGATAATATAGCTCTTCATCGGTGTCATCGAACTCATCGTCGGAAGCACATCTATCGAGAGGGGACAAATACCGGCAACAGAGAAATAAACACAATCAATGCAATGCACAATATGATGCATGATCATGACATGGCAATATACTGTGATTTGGCCTAATGCAACTAGCAACAAGTTAAACGGAGCTGGTTTGAGCACTAGGTTCAAATTCAAACTCCATGTAAGGCATTTCAAATGCCATTTATACAAATTGTCTTATACAGCAACTTTAAGTTGTTCAAACATGCATGAAAATGGTACAGATGGATAGATTAGATTTTTCTGATCATTTTTCATATATAACTTATTTGATTTGGAGCTACGGCCGAATTACTATGATTTTTAGAAGTTTAGGCAATTTTCTGGATTTTCCTGAATAAGAATAAATCCAGTAAATGATTAACTACGTCAAGATCGCGTTCTTTGTGGCGTCGGCCGTCAACGGGACGGTCCAGGTCAAACCTGACCAGTGGGGCCCACTGGTCAGTCACACGTCTAACTAACAGCGTTAGTTAGTGTTAGATTAAGCACTAATCTAGGTTAATTAGCACTAACTAAACCTAACTAAGAATTAACGGGGGCGGGCCCACGCGTCAGTGACCCTGGGGGGGTCAACAAGGTCAAACCGAGTCAGCGGGGTCAAACCCGCCGGCGATTCGACGCCGGCGAGGCCAGACACGGCGGAGGGCCTCGGATTTGGTCCTCCGGTGACCAAATCGACGGCAGAGACGTGCTACGCGTAGCTGGGGAGCTGCTGCATCCAGTGATGCAAGTGGTTGGACACGGGGATGCCAGAAACGACGCCGCCGAGCTCGACAGCGGTGGCCAGAGTTCGGCTATGCACGGGGGCGCGGCTGCAACGAGAAAACACGCGAACTAAAGCGCGGGAGAGGCACTACGCGGTGCGGCGGACATGTTTGGCAGATTGGCGCGACCAACTGGTCACCGGAGCAATGCCGACGACAAGCTCTTGCGGCGGAGCGTCTCGGCTCCGGTGGAGGAGGCGGTTAGAGGGCGCAAACGATGTAAAGAAGAGGGGGGGACGGCGTAGAAGCACACGGCGGTTCGGACGAGGCGGTCGGCGAGCTCGGGGAGGTGCTATTGACGATGGGAGGTCGCCAGCGATCTTGGTGGCCGTGGGTCAAAGATGACGATGTTGACGGTGTTCGAGGGAACCCGGCGTTGCGTAGCTCGGTGGAGAGGACGAGGATGTCGCGGCGGTTCTTCTATGGTCAGCGGCAGGGCGAGGGGTGGCCGGTGGCCGCGGCAACGGTGAACGGCGGCGACGGACCCGTTCGAGCATGAGGGGGAGAGGACGAGGGGGAGAGCAGAGGAGGGGAGAGTGGTGTCCAGGGGGCCGAGGCAGCGCCGAGGTGAAGACGTGAGGCGTTGCGGTGGCCAGGCGACGCAGGCAGGCAGCCTGGTGGCGTGGCACCTGCCTTGGCAAGAAGCGATCGCGTTGTTCTCCTCGCCTCTGGCGAGGTGGGTGATGACTGCACGGTCGTTGGGCTGGGCGTCTTTGGGCCGAGCAGTGAGCGCCACGTAGAACCCTTTCTCTCTGCTTTCTGTTTTACTTTTTATTTGTTGATGTTCTGTGTTTTGAAATAGTAGAAATACTATTTCATTTAGGAAAACCTGAAAATATTCAAAGGCACATTTGAAAATATTCTCAACAGCCTAAAAATACCTTCAGGATTATTTGGGAATTTTAATATATTTATAGGATTTAAATTGCCCAAATGCAAATACTTATGGCTTGGTGCAAAAAAATCCAGAACAGCCTCCAAAAATATGGAACCTTTTTTGGCAGAGGGTTTAGCCAGGACCAAAGATGGTGAACATTTATGAAGGGCATTTTGGGTTCATTTAAATTCCAATTGCTGGAACCTAGTAATTCAAAAGGGGGTGTTGGGGTTTGTTAGTCCCCATTTCAAGTTTAAGAAAAATTTAGACATGATGCACACATGACACTATCCTAGTGCATACCAGAACTAGGGATGTGACATTTGGCAAGAGTAAATGTAGATATGATGTGTAGAAGAATGGACGACAAGGGAAAATAAGCTGCAAAGAGTACATGAAGAACTAGCTGACAAATATAAGTACAGTGATGAAGGACAACAGATACTTACAAGAATAATGCAGAACTAAATTTCTTCATAAGCATTGGGTTTATTCTACATTAATTTAAGCATTAATATAGATCTGATAATTTGGAGCGAACAATGGATAAGCAAGCTATAATGAACAATGATGTCACATAATCCACCAGGTATGAATGTAAGGACAGCGATAGGACAATAGGTACTCACAAGAGCAAAGCAGCGACCAACATAGTTGCACTATCCTAGGTTTTGCGGTGTTGGTTCTATTGCCAATATACGTCGGGTGCAATGTGATTTCTCCGGTAGCACCACCTTTTTCAAGGACTTTGCTCGTACTCCTTCAGGTTCTGCAATCACCCTCTTCCTTTTGGATGTCTGAAACACAAGAACAACATTTGAATGGAAAAACATGGTATGACGACAAATGGAATAGGTGTTGGTAATGGATGGGCATGGCATCTTCACATATATCATGAGTAAACTAAGAAGATGGTGGTGCAACGAAGTAAAAGAAATGCAAGACACCTTATGCAACATATGTGCAACCAATAAAACCTTGCCAAATTAGAACAGGCACCTTATTGGGTGAATAGGATAGGCCATCTGCCTTTGACTCCTTGAGCTCAGAATAGTCATTAGGATCATATTCTGAATATGAATGTATAGGTTGGGAGCATGTGGGTTTCATTGCATCCACAATGGACCTCAATCCCTTGATGCCAAGTTTGTTACCCATTGAAATATTCTACAATATTCTTCTGATGTGCGCATTCTTATATTCATTGTGATTACGTACAATATATGTAAAGCATGAAAACACAAATAGTAGTGAGATTATCTTTGTAATGCAGAGGATATTGTAATATAATAGAGGCTCCTTGTAAACCCTTGTGTGCTAACACTGGATTCTAATGAGAGAGCCCATGTGTGGTGTAATATTGTGAGCATATTAATATAATCTGGCACTACTACAAAAAAAATAGGCTTCCTGTTGGGGGCCCATGTCGGTGTACAAGACTAGGGGCACACTTTTGTACCCCTTTACCTGTGCACGGGCAGTCAGAGCCGCGCCCGCGACCACACCAAGCAGAGCAAGGGAGGTGAGCCAAGTTAAGACCGAAGCCCTAGACGGCCAGAGAAACGCCACGGCCAAGGCCGCAAAGAGCAAAGGGACGAAGAAGGTTCCCTGGCAGGAGACCCTTGCCGGGGGCAGCCTCGGCAGCCCCGGCAAGACCCTTGTCGGGGCAGCTCGCCCCACACCAACGGAGTGAGCCACCCTTGAGCCCACGGTCCCCAACGCCATCATCCACATGGAGCCAGGGCTCGGGAAGACACCTCCGAGGTGGCATGCAGATCTTTGTCAAGACATATCCAAGAATAGACGAGGATTAGAAGATGAAGACCCGCGGCAAGACCCTTGGCGGGGACGATGGTGTACCACGGCAAGACCCTTGCCGGGGATGACGGTGTGCCGCGACTAGACCCTTGTCGGGCTACCCGGCAAGTCCATTACCAAGGGTACTGGCAGGGCCACCGATAAGCCCGTCGGCGACCAAGCTTCCAGCGCCGTTCGCATACAGCTGCCGGCCCAACCAGTTGGGCAGGCACCTGCATGGCGGTATGCAGCTCCTGGGCCAACTCATCAAGCGCCTGCGTGGCGGCATGCAGATCCTCGAGATGGCTCCACCACCACGCCAACTCAGCTACCAGCCTGCCTGCGTGGCACCGCACGCATCACTGGCTAGGGCGCGTGTCGAGGCAAGGAAGAGCGGCGACGGACGGGACGGGCCTCACCCCCATCCCCGATAAAGCAAAGGGACACCTGCGCGATGCATTAAATGCGTCTTGTCCAGTGATACGAAAGATAACCACGCAACACTGTTGCCTTTCCACCTCCTTTGTGCCACTGTGGCAACCCCTTTTTCTATAAAAGGAGGCCCAAGGCAACGAAGAGGGGGATTCGGCTTTTTGGAGCTCGTTACACCCCGTAGCTAGTTCAAGAACTCAGATATACATCCACCAAAGCAGGACGAGGGTTTTACGCATCCTCGCGGCCCGAACCTGGATAAACGAACCGCGTGCTCTCTGTTAGATCCGCTCTTCTCTCAACCCCGCGCCCCGCAACCGCAGTAGGGATTCTTGTGTTCCCATAGGTGTCGTTTTCCACTGACATCTTTAGCGCGCCAGGTAGGGGGCGCGATTCTGAGAATTGGTTTTAGCGGTTAAGTGAGTGTTTCTTCATCGCGATGGCTCTAAAAGAAGTAGGAGAGGGGGTCTAAAGATCGACGTCGGCGCGACTACAAGCAGAAGCTAAGTCACACCGAATGCTGACTACTTTCTTTCCTTTTTATATGAGGCTATTTCCCTCGGAGATGTCATGCCTTTGTATGGAAAACCTGCACGCCAGGGGGCTCTCCCGCTATCGGCAACGCCCTTGCCCTGTTTCGAGTCCGCTCAACAGCTCAAGCGGCTGCGTCGAGAGCTGCGGTCGCTTCATAATCGACAACTCTCTCGATTCGACTCGAGTCAAGCTCGACGATTCGGCGGCGGCGTTAAGAATGGTAAGGTGGCTCGCCCCAAAGCACGCATACCCGGCAGGCCAATGGGGATCCGTCCCCAAGACGCCGCCTTGGGCCTCCGCACCGGCGAGCCTGCCCAGTTGACGTAGGGTGCGTATACAAAGGGATATTGAACAGGGAAATAACATGCATAGTACTGAAAGTGCTGCAGAGTTATGTTACATTGAATTGTTGCCGCAGTTCTAAATAGAGCTAGCAATTGTCTTGGTTGTGAACCCGCAGTGGCAATAAGGAACGGGATGCCTAATCCCGGCGCTGGCCCTCCACCCTCAGAATTCCGCCGACTGGTGATGATGGCTTGATCGCTCTCGAGCTGGCGCGTGAGTCAACACCCTCCGCCAAGCTCTCCAGCGCGGCGTCGAAGTCAAGGTCGGGGTACCAGTGCGCCACTTTGGTGAGAACCTTGGTCATGGCGCCCTGACAAAGCATCTGGGACTCCTCGGCTAGTGAGGCCGCCTGGTTGGCGTGGAGCCGCTCCAGAGCATGGACGACCTTCTCAAAGAACAAGGTCAGGCTGCAATTGGCGCTCACGCTCCGCTCCGAAACATACCTCACGTCCGGCATTCCCATGGTGGCAAACTGCGCGGCGGTCTAGTTGGCGTCAGCGGCAAGGCGTTCGACCCAACGGTTCTCACCCGCCACATGATCGGCGAAGTTGAGGCCTTCGTTCTCCCGCAACTGCTTCTCGCCCTCCATCGCCTTGGCCAAGGCTTCTTCTCGAGTCTTGGCCTCCTCTAGCGCCTCCTCGAGATCCTTCAGCTTCGGCTTGAGATCCCCGATGGAGTTGTTGGCCTCGGCAAGCTCCCCAGCCTTGCTGATGACCGCGCCTTGTGCCTCCGTCAAAGCACCATTAAGCGTGTCCTTTTCCCGGGATAGATTCAACGCCTGCTTCATCAGCCCGTCGCGCTCCTCCTCTAGCTCCTTCACCTTGCCGGCGTGGACCTGGGCCTGGGCATTGAGTGCCTCCTTGTGCCACTGCTCCATCTCACTGGTCCGCTGCAGGACAAGCTTCTCCACGTCGGCATCTTTGAAACAAAGTGTGGCGGGGAGCTTCTCCTCGCGTGCGGCAAGGTCCTCCTCCTAGTAGTTTACCGCGGCCTCGCGCTGGGTCCGAACGGCCTCGGCGGCCTTGGCCGAGTTCTTCGCCGCCTCCTGAGCTTTCTCGATGTCGGCAAGCTTCATGGCAAGCTCCACGTCACGCTTGGCCTGCTCGTCCTGGGCCGCCTTGAGCTCCTTGTGGGCCTCGCGAAACCAATCCCGCGCTTCGGCGACGCGCTCCTGGAGGTCTGCCTCCGCCTTCTCCACCACCACCATCCTGGACTTAACCTTGTCCAGGAGGGTGCGGTGGAGCGGCTGGAGCTTCCGGAAGCTAGTGCCCATGGCGTGGAGGAGCCGCTCTTCCTGCGAACCGCCGCCTCCAACGATTGGCTCGTCGACAACTTCGAGCCCGGTGGCGGCGAGCACCTCGTCGTCGAACACCTCTCCTTCAACAAGCGTCCTGGTGCTTGACGCGCCTGGGAGGTGGACGAACAAGTCACCGCTCACCCTCAGGCACTTGCCGGAGCTGGAAGCAGCAGAGGAGGAAGGCCGGTCACCAGCCTCCTCCTCCGTCTCCCCGGCAAGCCCCTTGCCGGCCTCCTCAGCGGCAGCCTTGTCGGCCTCCCCGGTAGGCTCCTCTGCGGCCTCCTCGGCAGTGTCCTTGGCGACCTCCTCGGCGGCGACCTTCTCGGCGTCCGCCTCGGTGGCCTTGGCGACGCCCTCGATGACGGCGTCCACGTCCTCTGGGTCCACCAAGGAGGAATCTGGGCGCCGAAGACAGGGGTCAGGCAAAGCCAAGACCAAGAACCGGAAAGAAGAGAAGCAGGGACGAACGGCGAACGACTTACTGGTGCCAGCACCCGGCTGGGAAACGGAAGTCCCCTCCCCGCCAACATTTGGCATCGAGGCAAAGCCACCGGCGCCCAAGCTCTCTTCCTCCTCCTCCATGTGGGCGGGCTCGGTGCTTGGCGCCCTTTCTGGGGACGTCCCTCGGGGCGGCGTGGTCGATGGGGGCAGCGTGTTGGGAGTAGCCCCCTGTGGCTCTCCTGCCGCTGCTCCCCTCCTACACACCTGGCAAGGTCAGCACCAAAGTATCGCTCCCCTGACACATGTTGAAGAGAGAAGAATGATGAACTTACGCTGGGGGCTTTGCCGTGGGCTGCTGTCCGGGCTGCTCAATACCACCAAGGGCGCCCTCGAAGTACCAGCCGGGGGCTGGCCACCCGCCGAGACCTTGGCCCTTTTTGCTCTCTGGGCCAGCGTCTCCGCGTCCCTGCAAATATGAAAACAAGTCGAGATCAGTAACGCAGGTTGGGGAGGCAGAGATAACAGAGAGGAACCGGATGCTTACCCATCATCCTCCTCCTCCTCTGTTGCCTTCCTCTTCTTCCTCGGACTGAGGGATCCATAATCAAAGGTGACCCCCGCGCCGACGTTCGCCGGAGGAGGGGAGGGAGGCGGCGTCTGGGCACGCTTGGATGAAGAAGGAGCGGCCGTCTTCTTCTTCACCGCGACCTTCGCCGGCTTCTTCGCCAACGCGGCCCTCGTGTGGGGTCGGGACCCCTCCAAGGTCAGCTGCGGCTGCGCAGCCCTAGAGGGCCGAACCGGATTACCGGAACTGGCCCACCGCAGGACTCGCCCCCTCCCCGCCGGTGGCGTCGGGTCTGCGGTCCCGTCCACCTCCGACGACGACTCGCCGATGACATCCTCAACCAGTGGAGCATAGGTGCCGGCACTACTGGCTCCCCCGGCGGCTGCCGCCCACCGGGCAAGATCCTCCTCCTCCGTGGCCGTTGTGGCCTTGTCCTCCACGCCACCATCACTGCCAGCCTCCCTGGCGAGCTGTGCCTCCCTCGCCCTGGTGGCAGTGTAGTCCAGCTCTGCCTGGGTGGTGTCCATGACAAGCAGTTGCTCGGCGTTGGCATTGACGTACCCCTCGTGCAGGGTGTCAAAGAACTGCTGCACTTCGACGTCCTTCGGCTCCTCCCAGCTCGGGTCGGGGCCATGCGCATTGCAGTCCGGCATCATAGCAATGATATCGGACCGACGCGAGTTATTACACAACGGGACCACCCCCGTTGGCAGCTTGAACAACGGCCCCTTAAGGACCTTGCCGGCCTTCGCGGTGGCCCTCGCAACCTTGCCGGTCCGCTCGACCTTGTCGTCACGGCCCACGTCAAGCTGGAAGAGCCGCTGGCAGATATGGGCGTGCGCCATCACCGTAAAGTTGTGTTCAAGGCCGGGGCGGAGTCGCATGATGTCAGCGGGGTTCGTGAAGAGCCAAGCTGGCCTCCCCTTGTTATGCAACGGAGCAATCCGGCGGCGGATGAAGTCTGCCCCGATCATTTCAAGGGTGAGCCCGGCCTAGGTAAGCCGGAGAATCCTGGTGGTGGCAACCGTGAGCTTTCCGTCCGCGGCGTCAACATCGCTCCAATCGCTGCTGCAAACCGGCGGCGCCCGGTGAACTTTGCAGAACGCCGATGGGTCCTTCTCTTCAATCCAGCAACATTGGCCCCGCCATTCCTCCCACCTATCCTTCATGGCTCCGTCCAGGTACGCCGCCTTTGATCTTGGGATCGGGTGGCGCAACCGAGATAGCACCTATGCGGATCGAGGATGAAATAGTGGCGGAAGAGCGCCGTGCTGTGGTGCACCCCGGCAAAGCCTTCGCAAAGGCGCGCGAAAAGGGTCATGCATGCCACCGCATTCAGAGTAAAATCCAAGAGACGTAAGCCGAAGGTGTGCATGATGTCGCTGAAGAAGTCGGAAAAGGGAGGGCAGAGCCCGCAAGAAAAGTAATCAACAAAGAAGGGGTACCGATTTGGGGCAGGCTCGGCGCAGGCGACGTGGATGACGTGTGTGGCCGGGTGCCCCGAATTCCCCCCCCCCCCCCCCGTCTTCACTCCCCACAAGGGCTTGAAGGAGTCCCGAAGCTCAAACACATCGACCGTCAAGGGGAAGAAGAAGGCGGACTGCGTCCGCTGCCCCGATAGCGCGCTCTCCGGCGGCTCCACAGCCCTGGCATCCTTGGCCACCCCCTTTCTCTTGGTGTATTTCGGCGCCATGGTGGCTGAAGGAGGAGGGAGGAGCGGAGGGTGGCAGAAGCACAACAGCGGCAGGTGGAGACAAAGCTTGGAGAAGAGGAGGGAGACGGGCGGAGGTTTCCGAGATTGGGGTTGCGCGAAGGGTAAAAGGAACAGTGCGCCCGCGGTTATCCCGGGTCGCACCGCCCAATTACTTCGATGTGACGCATGCGTGTGAAAACCACCCCACGCATGCCACCCACGTCACGCACGCCCCTCCACGTCGCGCCGCGGGTCGTGGGAAGCACACCGCGCGAAAAATCTTACCACGGTAAAAACCGCCCTGCCTGCCCGCACACCGTTTTGGGCCTGACCCAACAATGTGTCGCGCTTATGTGTGGCCCAGGCCCGGGGGCTCCTATCGGTGTACAAAACTAGGGGCACATTTTTGTTCCCCTTTACCTGTGCACGGGAAGTCAGAGCCACGCCTGCGACCACACCAAGCAGAGCAAGGGAGGTGAGCCAAGGTAAGACCGAAGCCCTAGATGGCCAGAGCAACGCCAAGGCCAAGGCCGCAAAGAGCAACGGGACGAAGCAGGTTCCCCCGACAGGAGACCCTTACCGGGGGCAGCCTCGGCAGCCCCGGCAAGACCCTTGCCGGGGCAGCTCGCCCCACACCAACGGAGTGAGCCACCCTTGAGCCCATGGTCCCCAACGCCATCATCCACATGGAGCCAGGGCTCGGGAAGGCACCTCCGAGGTGGCATGGAGATCTTTGTGAAGACGTATCCAAGAATAGACAAGGATTAGAAGATGACGACCCCCGGCAAGACCCTTGGCGGGGACGACGGCGTACCACAGCAAGACCCTTGCCGGGGATGACAGCGTGCCGCGACAAGATCCTTGTCGAGACCACCCAGCAAAAGCCATTACCAAGGTCTTGGCAGGGCCACCGATAAGCCCGCGGCGAGCAAGCTTCCACCGCCGTTCGCATACAGCTGCGGCCCAACCAGCTGGCAGGCACTGCGTGGCGATATGCAGCTCCGGACCCAACTCATCAAGCGCCTGCGTGGCGGCATGCAGATCCTCGAGATGGCTCCACCACCACACCAACTCAGCTGCCAGCCTGCCTGCATGGCACCGCATTCATCACTGGCCAGGGCGCGTGTCGAAGCAAGGAAGAGCGGCGACGGACGGGACGGGCCTCGCCCCTGTCCCCGATAAAGCAAAGGGGCACCTGCGCAATGCATTAAATGCATCTTGTCCTGTAATACAAAGGATAACCATGCAACATTGTTGCCTTTCCACCTCCTGTGTGCCACTGCGGCAACCCCTTTTTATATAAAAGGAGGCCCAAGGCGACGAGGAGGGGGATTCAGCTTTTTGGAGCTTGTTACACCCCGTAGCTAGTTCAAGAACTCAGATATACATCCACCAAAGCAGGACTATGGTTTTATGCATCCTCGCGGCCCGAACCTGGATAAACGAACCGCGTGCTCTTTGTTAGATCCTCTCTTCTCTCAACCCCACACCGCGCAACCGCAGTAGGGATTCTTGTGATCCCATAGGTGTCGTTTTCCACCGACAGCCCAGATGTAAGGATAGTTGGCAGATGATAGGTTCATAATATACCATATAGAAAGTTTATTGCCAAACCATGATAACGAGAGCGCAGAGCCAGTAGGCAAATCATAGTGTAGATAATAGGGGTACAGCATAACCACCATAAATAAATTGGGAAAGCGGAACTGGCTGGAAAACACAGGGTTTTGCCGCTACTAATATGCAGCCTATCGATCACCTACAGGCCAGCTCTATTCATCTGAAGGCGCACAACTTTTACTTTCAGTTTAGTCTATCAAAGACCGTGCGGCTCCCACCATTTTTGGGGAATTATGGCAGACTAACTCGAAGTGCCAAATCATTTAGCAGAACCGGTCTAATAGAGCTGTCGAATGCAGATGTCCCTACTCCCTTTCCTGACAAGGAACATACTATGCTTACTAAAGAAGAATAGAAGAGGAACATGTTAAAGAATAGAAGCGGAAGCATATTATTGAGATTCCCCTTCTTTCTATACAAAGTTAGTTGCCCGCCCATGATGAATCAAAGCGCCCAAAGAAATGCAATGTTACTAGATAAACAAATGTCAATCTTACCAGTTTGACAAATGGCAACATACCCAATATGACAGATATGCAAATCTTACCCAATTGTTTGTACGTCGTTGCACATGGGTCATCCAAAACAACCGTTTGCGTTGAAGGGATGCACAAATCCTGCACTGTGAATTTTCCGTTGACTTAAGGGGGAAGACCATAGCTCTCACTTTGCATATGAGTGTTCTATCTAAAACGTTTGTGATCAAGAGCTGCACAAATCCTGCTCGGCACATTTTCCCTTGGCTCCCTGGGAAGCTGTCGGTTTGCATACGGGTGCTCTAACTAAAACGATTGGGATGAGTGTTTTATATTTAAAAACCATTGATGTTTTTTTAAATTGTTTGATAAGTGTCGGCGTTCAGGGAATGGGGGTCCCCAGACTTGCCTGCCTGCGGCCCACAGCGTGGCTCCACCAGCGGGCACGTACGGCCCATCTTCACCAACAAACACTCAAGACCCTCGTGAGGGGTCAAGCCTCGCGGGGCAGACGACCCAAGGCCTCCTCAGGGGCGGCCTCACCAGGCTGGCTCGCGAGTAGCGGAGAGATCAAGGAAAGGGGTATCTCACGAGCTCCTTGTGACGCAAGCCATGACGACCACAACCAAGCGGGCGCCAGGCGGGCGCCCGCGCGCGCAGTGTCCTTGTTTCCTTTTTGGTGCTAAAGAGGCAAGAGCAGGCTAGGAGTCCCGAGACATCAAGCAAAGTTTTCCATATCGGTGCAACGAGACCAAGACCAGCAGGACGGCAAGATAGAGTCCACCGTGGATGCCAAGACGGCGTCACCACCAGAGCCTTTGGCAGGCAAAGACCGCTTTTGTCAGGATAAGCTGTAATAGTTTGTCTCCCTTCAAACTTGGGCGTTGTAGGATCCCTTCCCGCTCAATATTTGGGAAGAGGACCAGGGCCACTATAAATAGGACTAGCCACCACCATAGGAGGGGCAACTCATCTTGGATAGGATCCATTCCATCCTCTCACTCACCAGCTCACAAAGCACAAGAACACCTCTCCTCAGGAGGCTGTTCTTCCCTTATAACTATTCATCCCCAGCCCAAGAGGCAATCCACCACACCACACTAGAGTAGGGTATTACACCACATCGGTGGCCCGAACCAGTATAAATCACGTGTCCCTTGTTCTATTCTTTGGGTTCGACGAGCTAGACAGTGAGATCGTGGAGCGCGTGAGCTTGGGAGAGGAGAGATCTTCGTGCGCACCCCAGCGTTCGAACCTTGAGGGTTTTGCCAGAACCCATGATCCGACATTTGGCGCGCCAGGTAGGGGTGCGCTGAAGATTTCCTCTCGTTGATCCGCGCTTCGCCGCTCCACCACAATCATGTCGGACGCTCGTCGCGCCCATGTTGAGCGTCGGGCCGCCCGCGTCGCTCAGACGGCTCCTGTTCGCGGGCCTCCCCGTCGTTCTCCGTCACCCGCCACCAACGCTGCCACCGGCCCGGCCGGAAACGAGCAACAGGCGTCCTCGGTGCACCCCTCGGTGCGGCGGGATGGTCACACCGCCACTCCGTCGCTGACCCCAGCTGGCTCGTCGTCTCACGCTCGTCGTGCTCCCACGGACCAGCGGTAGCGCTTCTCATAACCTGCTGAGCTCCTACGTTACCGCCCGATCGGCGACCTCTCGAGAATGGCTGGACCGCCTTGTCGAGCTTATCCGACCGTGAGGGGCTCCCTGCACCGTCCCTCTCCTGCCTCACCCTCCGCGATGGCTGTGGGCGGCGTAGCTCATGGGCGCCTCCGCCACCCTCGCACCATGGCGCACTGGCGCCAAGGCATCTTGACCCGTATGGCGCTGACCCGTCGCGCCGAGCACCAGCGTGAAGAAAAAAGCAAGAAGTTCCCGATGCAAGAAACGCTCCACCGCTCCCAGCACCGCCACGTCAGGCTCGCTTGCCGTGGCAAGGCCATGCACCACTTGCCATGGTGGCACGAGGGCACAAAGATCAGGCTCCGCCCCCACGGCGGGCCCCAGTGGCGACAGCAGGCTGCTGCACCTTCACTCCGGAATTGCGTAGCGTCATCTGGCCGGGCAAGTTCAAGCCAGACCTGCCTCCTCGCTACGACGGCACCCCCGACCCTGCGGAGTTCCTGCAGCTCTGAGCTGAGCATTGGCGACCAGCGGCTGATGGAAATTCATGGCGAACTGGTTCCCCATGGCTCTCAAGGATGGCGCATGCTCGTGGCTGCTAAACCTGCTGCGGGATCCATCTCCTCTGGGTGAGATCTGTGACAGCCGTCGCCAACTTCGGGGCACTCGCGACCGCCCAGGTGACATGGTGACCTTCTGCCATCATGCAACTGGAGAGACCTGCGAAGTGCCGCCTCAAGATCCCCAAGGTGACGGACGAGGACATCATCTCCGCGTTCTTCGATGGCGTCCGCAATGTCAAGATGAAGGAGGAGCTCGCTATCCACGAAGACATGTGCACGGTGTTGGAACTGTTCAACCTGGCAACCAAGTGCGCGAGAGCCGAGGAGGGGCGTCTCTCCCTCGTCGAGCTCCCGGCGGCAGACCCAGAAGACAAGAAAGCCAAGGCCAAGGACGTGAAGTGCAAGGGGGTGGCCGTACTCGCAGCTGAGCCAGATAGGAAGCGCATCCGGGATCACCCCGAGTCGTCCAAGAGCAGCCGACCATTCTACGCCTTCCACAACATGCACAGCCACAACACCAATGACTGTGAAGAACTCAGGGCCATTGAGATAGGCGGCAGTCGGCGCCCGGCGCAACCACGGGGCTACGGCCGAGGAGGGAGGAGCAGGCGGAGGGCAGCTGGCGACCCAGCGGCCCTCGCCGGGAGTGGCCAGACCAAGCCTCGTGAGGACCGCTGGCTTGACCAGCCTCGTGAGGGCACCTGGCGGGATCAGCCTCGCGAGGATTGCCCTCGAGGAACAGCCTAGCCTTCCTCCCATCGCCGCCACCAAGAAGGAGCAGCGGTGAGCGGTGTCCTGGACTACAGGGTACTCACCGCGTCTCCCGATCAGTTGGATTGGGCGAGGACCCCCATGGCCGTATACTCATGGGCGGTCAGGACATTTGCCGCGCAAGAGAAGATTCCACAAGACTTGGCGATCAAGACAAGGACTCCTCCCCACCGCGCGTGTTCGGCTAGGACTCTTGTTATCCTAGGCCTCAGGTGCATTATATAAACCGAGGCCAGGCTAGTCGATAGAGATATACAACAACCATACCATAGGCTAGCTTCTAGGGTTTAGCCTCTACGATCTCTTGGTAGACCAACTCTTGTAATATTCATATTCATCAAGATCAATCAAGCGGGAAGTAAGTATTACCTCCATAGAGAGGCGAACACAGGTAAACATTGTGTCCCTTGCCTCTGTTACCATTAGCCTTAGGCGCACAGTTGGGACCCCCTACCGAGATCCGCGGTTTGACACCGACATTGGTGCTTTCATTGAGAGTTCTGCAGTGTGTTCGGCAAGAGGTGCGATGGCTGCTTCTTGAGATCAACTCGACTTGGCATCTTCGTCACCAGCTCATTGGTCACCTTAATTCTACCAAAGACTGCGCCCTACCTCCGATCGCCATGTTCGGATGAGGGCCTTCATCAACATCAGCCCCGATCTCTATCAAGATCATGGAGGAATCATCCAGGGAGCCCGGGGGCTCAACGTCAACATTACCCTCGGGCGACCGTGCTGATTTTCTGGACAGCGAACTTGTGTCCGCCGCCACCGCCTCCTCAATTGTCGTTTTAACAATTGCTTCGATGTAATTGTGTGGAATTGAGTCCACAACAACCCTGCAAAATTTAATCCGAGTTTCGATGGAGGAATCTACGGCAATCCAGCGATATCTAGGAGCCTGTTAAATCTGAACGAGAATCTGGATGAGTTTAGGGCGTGGTGTCCAGCTTCTAGCTCGGACGTCGTTTGGAAGATCCAACCGTTGATCGGCTGTGGAATTCCTATATCTACCACCCCTCAAAATTTGTGCTCGATCCGACCGTCCAAACTCCGGGAACCTTGCGATTAGTGCATCACTTTTCGGATCCATTTTTGCGCAGCGAATCGGCGAGTTAAGTGTTTTTTACGAACAGGATTTCGGACATCCTTTTTGAAGGAAGTTTTGTATGGGGTATTGTGTTTTGTTCCCAACACATCCCACTAACTTTAAAATCCTTTGAACATGATCTTCAGCGTCATGCTGGTGTCAAACCAGTCGGCAATATTGCTCACAATTGCCGCCGACCTGCGCTAGAACGTCGTCACTTTGTTGAGCCGAGCTCAACTTTCCGGATCATCATCTCGGCAAGCCGAACAAGAGTTTGGCATCGCAAAGGATAAATCATCACCAACATCGCCCCACGGATTACGGAGGCGGGCACACCGGCATCGCCCGCGGTCACTTCATCAAGCGGCATGGACCACGTCCACGACACCGCATCGGCGGGCGCACTATTGCTCCTTCAAGCGGTGTCCATCATCTTGACCTACTTGACTCGTCGGCTGACGCCGAGGCCCGACATCTCGGCTGGACGAGAGTTCATCATCTCTTCATCGACCTACTCTGGTGACTTTGGCGTCACAAGCCGACCCGCTTCGTCACGATTAACTGGACCGAGGGCTTTGCCTCGGCAAGCCAACCTTTTCCAGCATTGCCATCCGTCGCTTTATCACTCATCAGGCAACAGGTGTGCGGATCGAGTCCCAATTTTGGGAATCACCTTTCTTCGGATTGCTACAATAAATAAACCAGGTGCTATTAATCCTAGTATTTTTTGCTTGTTTGGGTTCATTTTTTCCCAAAGAATTGTTACTCTGGTTTGTCCATCAGCATTAACGACGATCACATGGTGGTTCGGTCAGTTTCCGTACATAGTCCGGTGAACGCCGCATCCGGAACTCGGACCGACCTGTGAATTCAGGCTCGGCCACGCCTTTACCGCATCACGCCGACGCCCTGCATCGACATTGACTTCGGCGCCACGCCATATCTCTTCTATTACTCACTTTGCATAAATTATCTATTATGCAACAAATTTTTTTAATTATTACTATTACTATTATCTCTGGTTTGCACTATTTTTTGTGCACAGGAAAATGATCCAGTCGGACTATATTCTTTGGTGTCACCTCGGGACCGGCTCAGGGGATGGAACTTTGTCCCGCATCAAGCTCGGACCGCGTCATCAATACCGAACACATTAACCAGCTAAGTTGCCTTCATGCTCAAGGTTTTAAATTTTTAACTTGTGTTCGGCTCGACCAAGCATTATAATTTTTTGGAAAAAAGTTGCTTGTAAAAAAAATTCCTTGTCCAAACTTTGTTTGTGACGGACAAATTCAAATACCCGATTACTTGGGGATCCCTTGCTAGAGCTTTTCCTCTTGCATATGATTATACTTGTACAACCGTTCCTTGTTAGTGTATTTATGCCACAATATACATATATTGACCTAAGTGATTTACAAGCTGGGTTGCCTTGCTCCTGTGTTTACCCCTATGTTCCTGATTGTTCGGCTAGGGAGTAAAGGGAGCACCTCTGCGTTATCACTTTCGGGTTACCCGAGCGGACCTCAGGCTAGGTGAAGCGAAAGATGGCGCTCTTCTTTTTTCAATTATAATTACGGCACACATGAAACTCATGAGTACAAAATCTATTGCACAAGTCTCATATTAACAATGAGCACCGAAGAAAGGTATCGGTGGGGGTACTATTTTCTTGAAGATGCTTCTTACACTTCATCGATAATATAGCATAAAGTTCCCTGGCGCGCATTATGCAGTTACAGCCTTATGACCTGATTGCTGGTCGGCGGAAACACCGTCGATATTCTCGAAGGTGGGTATAACTTTACTTGCATCCTTGACGAAGAAGGTGAGAAGCCGATGAGTCGGTTAAGGCAGCGTTTAAAGTTCGGTGAACATAGATATGCTATAGTGCCGATACATACAATCATTCTTTTACCCAAGTCACTCGGGGGCACTTAAATTTAGGTGAGCTGTTTTAAAATAAGTGTTCCTCTTCTTAGTCGTTGCAAAGTCTTTTTTCTATCACTCATTTTTTCGCCTTGAGTGTGCGGTCAATAGGCGGGCGCCTAATTTCTCTCTCAAAGCAGCTAAAGTTTGCTAAATTGGCCTAACGAGAAGTACTCCGCCTTCGGGATAGGAGGTTGAAGCCATAGGCTGACTCGCTTGAAGTCTCGAGATAGGATGTGTCATGTTAAAGCACGGCAGAAACACCTTCTTTTTCTAAGACCAATTTTTGATTTGGCACCGAACACTTGATCTAGTTCGGATAATAAACTTTTGAATAAGTTTTTTGGCTTTTCGAGCCTATCGCACTTTTAAACTATTTGTGCGTTTCCAGCAATAGTCTCGCAGTGCAACGCCGGACACCTTTAGGGATTCAGCAAAAATATTCTCGGATATTGCTATATATGCATCGGTTTCGAATTGTGTCTTCGGTCAATAGTTGGGTTGCCCGGCTCCTGCGCTTGACTCCTACGTTCCGCTTTGTTCGGCTAGGTGTGCCAAGGGAGAACCACTGGGATTGTGCTTCCAGCTCGCATTCTCAAGCACCTCAGTGGAGAAAGCCGAAAACTGACTGTCACAATAGGTGTAAACTGGTCAGCGACCCGATAACTATGTTAAATGACGGGCCGTTCATAACATTGGCCGAAGTGTTAGCCGCTTGACCTTGGCTGTCGCCGAACACTAACCGGGGGCTCATAGCTAGCTTCCCCAGTATAAAGCTCCTATGACTAAGCGAAAGTTTTAAAGCGCGCATATTTGATTGCCTCGTTTCTGCTAACACAACCGCCAGACGCCGAGGCGTCGGCTAAGGGTTGTTTTATTGTCACGGAAACACCTCTCGTAGTATCTACCAAGGGTAGAAGCCGACGATGGGCCACTTTCAAGCGATAAGCGGTCACAATGGAGCCAAAATAATGATGTAAAGTGCTTGGATACATATAATCATTACACATAATCGTGATTTTACTACGGATATCGATCCTTAATTGACCACCCGTGCCCACATTAAGGCTCGGGGGCTCTTGGCTTTGTGCTCATTATTTACAAATATTAAAGGGCACATCGATCCCTGATGCGGGTGTTGCCACCCGACCGGTGTCTCGGGGCTCTTTGGATTGCTTATTCAATGCGGAGAATTCAAAGTGCTCGAGTGTTGAAGCGAGCGAGCAGCGCATACATATCTTCGGACAATAATAGGTACCATATGGACCTATCCGACATCGAGCTAGTATATTGGGCGACTTCTCCGACCCTCTCTCGGGGAGCCCGTTACGCGATCACTATTATGTCTAATATATTACACTGTGTTTTTTTTCCTATGTATGCTGCCGAGCTTGGAATTCATCCTCAGGCCGATTTCGCGCATCGACCTGAGTCTCAGAGGCTACTGTGAACAACGGTTTTTATGCTTGCCTTCAGGTGCATCTCGGGTTTTAGCCTGATACACACCTCGAGGGCTACTGGATATACATCGGCGGAGAGAATAAAAGCCCGAACAGTTAAAAAATCAGCCAGCGATCGGGTGGTACCACCTTGAAAGCGATCGGCATAAAGCTCGGCGCTGGCGGCTAGCTCCATAGAGGCATTTCGGCATTAAGCTCAGCTAAACTCCTTCAACTTTTTTGAACCAAGGTGATCTATGACACCTCGGATATAGTCCGGCGTTGGAGCGCGGATACAGTCCGGCGTTGGAGCTTGGACATAGTCCAGCGTTGGTGCTCGGCTGCAGAAGATACCTCGAATGCAGTCCGGCGTTGGGCTTCGGGCGTAAGAGGACACTGCCTCCGGGAACAACTTCAAACCGAGGAATGGCATAAAAATAACAAGAGCATTGATAAAGGCGAAACTTAAAAGGGCTCCTCGGATACCCAGCATTATAAACTCTTGGATGCACTTGGCAATCCTCAAGATGATGAGAAGATTTGTTGAACCAGTTTTCAAGACCCGACGGCGACAGAAGATGAAAGCAGTTCGGACGAATCAGTGTCCCTAACATGAAGACCGGTTCGGGGCCTCTTGACGGTGTCTGGACTAGGGGTACTCACCGCGTCTCCCGATCAGTTGGATTGGGCGAGGACCCCATGGCCGTATACTAATGGGCTGTCCGGACAGCTGCCGCATACAAGGAAGATTCCACAAGACTTGGCGATCAAGACAAGGACTCCTCTCCCACCGGCGTATTCGTCTAGGACTCTTGTTATCCTAGGCCTCGGTGCATTATATAAGCAGAGGCCGGGGCTAGTCGATAGAGATATACAACAAAAATCATACCATAGGCTAGCTTCTAGGGTTTAGCCTCTACGATCTCGTGGTAGATCAACTCTTGTAATATACATATTCATCAAGATCAATCAAGCAGGAAGTAGGGTATTACCTCCATAGACAGGGCCCGAACCTGGGTAAACATTGTGTCCCTTGCCTCCTGTTACCTACCGCCTTAGATGCACAGTTCGGGACCCCCTACCCGAGATCCGCCGTATTTGACACCGACAACGACCACCACTAGGACGAGGGGGCTGGGGGCTTCCAGGAGCCTCGCGCCATCGCCTGCATCTTGGGCGGTGCACAGGCCCCAGCCTCCCAGCGCCTCTTCAAGAAGTTTGCTTTCATGAGGTGAGCAGCGGCTCTCCCAGGCTCGAGGCCACTTGCGACCCGCTTCCGGAGTGGTCAAAGTCGCCATCACCTTGACTCAATGAGACCAGCTCAAGTGTGCCTCAACTGCTGGCACCCTCCTGATGCTCTGTTCACCCGTCATCAGCAACGTTCAAGTCACCAAGACCCTCATTGACGGCGGCGCTGGACTCGATGTCCTATCCGTCGAGACGTTCGACAACTTCCAAGTGCCATATGAATAGCCACATCCTACCAAGCCCTTCTCTGGAGTGACTGACGACTCCACCACCCTGATAGGGCAGGTACGCCTTCCTATCACCTTCAGAGAGCGCAACAACTACCGCACCGAGCTCATCGACTTCGACATTGCCCACATCCGTCTGCCATACAATGCTATCCTCGGGTACCCAGCACTGGCCAAGTTCATGGCGGCGACTCATCACGGATACAACGTCCTCAAGATGTCAGGAAGCCGCGGGATCATCACGGTCCCCTGTGAAGACAAATATGCGGTGTGATCCCTCGAGCATGCCTTCCAAGCCGCAGCAATCGCAGACCCCGACAACGGAGGAATTCTGTATCCTCCTGAGGCCATCCCCAAGAACAAGAAGCAGCTGCTCCGTGCGGGGCCTCAGGAGGGTGACACCACCTGCAACACCGCCTCAAGACCCGCGCCCTCTGATGGGGCGCCTCCCTCCCGCGCATAGGAAGGCGTGCCCGGTGGCATCCTCGGGCAAGTCTCGGGGGCTCTCTTCTGGAGGGCCTCAGACCTCGCCAACGTCACGAGGGAGCCGCTCGGGCACCACGTGGAGACGTGCTTTGCGGCATGTTTCCCTCACGAAGGCGTCGAGCAAGGAGTGCTCGGTGCTCAGGAGTTAATCAACAAGACCACTCAGGAGCTGCAGGATGCAAGGGCCATGCTTGGCGATCGCCCCCCACCCAGCGCGCCCCCCATCCAGGCGAGGATGGCGGGCTGCGCGTCTGCGTCGACATCCCACGGCTCAACCAGGCCGCGTCTCATGAGCGCTTCTGGCCTTCGCGCGTGGGACGTTGCGAGGGCCCACCTCACAGCTATGGCTGCATGCCATTTGGCCTGCCGAGCATGGCGGCCGCACCACGCCAACTCAGCTACCAGCCTGCTGCGTTGCACTTGCGCACATCAGCAGCTAGGGGCGTGTCGAGCAAGGAAGAAGCGGCGGGACGGGGCCAGGCCTCACCCCATCCCGATAAAGCAAGGGACACTGCGCGATGCATTAAATCGTCTTGTCCGGTGTCTGAAAGATAACCGCACCTGCATTGTTGCCTTTCCACCTCCTTTGTGCCCTTGTGGCAGCCCTTTTTCTATAAAAGGCCCAAAGGCAACGAAGAGGATTCGACTTTTGAGCTCGTTACACCCGTAGCTAGTTCAAGAACTCAGATATACATCCACCAAAGCAGGGCGAGGTTTCTACGCATCCTCGCGGCCCGAACACTGATAAGCGAACAGCGTGCTCTCTGTTAGATCCGCTCTTCTCTCAACCCAGCGCCCCACAACGCGGTAAGGATTCTTGTGTTCCCATAGGTGTCGTTTTCCTTGACATCTTTAGCAGCGGTGGGGAAGCGCGATTCTGAAATTGGTTTTAGCGGTTAAGTGAGTGTTTCTTCATCGCGATGGCTCTAAAAAGAAGTAGGAGAGGGGTCTAAAGATCGGCGTCAGTAGCGACTACAAGCAGAAGCTAAGTCACACGAATCTTGACTACTTTCTTTCCTTTTTATATGAGGCTATTTCCTCGGAGATGTCATGCCTTTGTATGGAAAACCTGCTGCCTGGCTCTCCCTTCTCGGCAGCCCTCTCTATTTAGTCCGCTCAACGGCTCAAGCGGCTGCGTCGAGAGCTGCGGTCGCCTTCCATAGCCGACAACTCTCTGGATTGACTCGAGTCAAGCTCGACAAGATTCGGCTGACGCGTTAAGAATGGTAAGGTGGCTCGCCCGACGCGCGCCCGGCAGGCCAATGGGATCCGTCCCCAGGCGCGCCTTGAGCCTCCGCGCGTGACTGCCCGATTGCGTAGGGTGCGTATACAAAGATATTGAACGAGGAAATAACATATAATCTTGAAAGTGCTTTCTGCGAGTTATGTTACATTGAATTGTTGCCGATTCTAAATAGAGCTAGCAATTGTCTTGGTTTGTGAACCCGCGGTGGCAATAAGAGCAGGATGCCTAATGGCGTGGCCCTCCACCCTCGGAATTCCGCCCGACACGGTGATGATGGGCAATCGCTCACTGACTGGTCAACACCCTCAAGGCTCTGTGTTCGAAGTCAAATCGAGTACCGGTCGCCACTTTAGTGAGAACGGGTCATGGCGCCCACGACAAAGCATCTGGGACTCCTCGGCTAGTGAGGCCGCTTTGGTTGGCGTGGAGCCGC
Source organism: Aegilops longissima (assembly GCA_021605205.1). Lineage (NCBI taxonomy): Eukaryota > Viridiplantae > Streptophyta > Magnoliopsida > Poales > Poaceae > Aegilops > Aegilops longissima. Next base: position 628,500,313 of record CM038679.1, read on the forward strand.
TCCGAGCATGGGCGACCTTCTCAAAGAACAAGGTCGGAGGCTGCAATTAGGCGCTCGCTCCGCTCGGCTCACCTCCGTCCGGCATTCCTGGTGGCAAAGCTAGCGCAAGTCTAGTTGGCGTCAGCTGACAAGCGTTCGACCCAGCAGTTCTCACCCGCCACATGATCGGCAGTTGAGGCGCCGTTCTCGCAGCCTTCTGCGCCCTCCATCGCCTTGGCCAGGCTTCTTCTCGAGTCTTGGCCTCCTCTAAGCGCCTCCTCGAGATCCTTCAGCTTGACTTGAGATCCCGATGGGTTGTTGGCCTCGGCAAGCTCCCCAGCCTTGCTGATGACCGGCGCCAATGCCTCGTCAAAGCACCATTAAGCGTGTCCTTTTCGGGATAGATTCAAGCGCTGCTTCATCAGCCCGTGGCGCTCCTCCTCTGGCTCCTTCACCTTGGTGGACCTGGGCTGGGCATTGGGTGCCTCCTTGTGCCTTGCTGCTCCATCTCCTTTGTCCCAGGCGCAGGCTTCTCCACGTCGGCATCTTTGAAACAAAGTGTGGCGGGAGCTTCTCCTCGCGTCTGCAAGGTCCTCCTCCTAGTAGTTTACAGCGACCTCGCGCTGGGTCGAGCGGCCTCGGCGGCCTTGGCAGAGTTCTTCGCCGCCTCTGAGCTTTCTCGATGTCGGCAAGCTTCATGCAAGCTCCACGTCACGCTTGGCCTGCTCGTCTGGGCGCCTTGGCTCCTTGTGGGCCTCATGAAACCAATCCAGCCGGCAGCTCACGGAGGTCTGCCTCCGCCTTCTCCACCACCACCATCTGGACTTAACCTTGTCCGGAGGTGCGGTGGAGAGCAGCTGAAACTTCCAGGAAGCTAGTGCCCATGGCGTGGAGGCCGCTCTTCCTGCCCGCCTCCAACGATTGGCTCGTCGACAACCCGAGCCGGTGGCGTGAGCACCTCGTCGTGAACACCTCTCCTAACAAAGCGTCCTGGTGCTTGCCGCGCTGGGAGGTGGGCAGACAAGTCACCGCTCACCCTCGAGGCACTTGCGGGCTGGGCAGCAGGAGAGGAAGGCCGGTCACCAGCCTCCTCCTCCGTCTCCCAGCAAGCCCCTTGCGGCCTCCTCAGCGCTTAGCCGGCCTCCCAGTAGGCTCTCTGCAGCCTCCTCGGCGGTGTCCTTGGCGACCTCCTCGTGGCGACCTTCTCGGCGTCCGCCTCGTGGCCTTGGCGGCGCCCTCGATGGCGTCCACGTCCTCAGGTCCACCAAGGAGGAATCTGGCGCGAAAGGCAGTCGAAACAAAGCAAGACCAAGACCAGGAAAAGAAAGAAAGCGAGACGAGCGGCGAGCGACTTCTGGTGCAGACACCGGTGAGAAGCGAGTCCCCTCCATAACATTTGGCATCGAGGCAAAAGCCACCGGCCCAGCTCTCTTCCTCCTCCTCCATGTGGGCGGGCTCGGTGCTTGGCGCCAGAGGGGCGTCCCTCGAGGCGTGGTCGATGGGGGCAGCGTGTTGGGAGTAGCCTGGCTCTCCTGCCGCTGCTCCCTCCACACACAGGCAGGTCAGCACAAAATGTCGCTCCTGACACATGTTGAAGAGAAGAATGATGAACTTCTGCTGGGGGGCTTTGCCGTGGGCTGCTGTCAGGCTGCTCAATACCACCAAGGCGCCCTCGAGAGTACCAGCCGGGGCTGGCCACCAGCCGAGACCTTGGCCCTTTTGCTCTCTGGGCCAGCGTCTCCAGCGTCCACAAATATGAAAACAAGTCCCGAGATCGTGTTGCAGGTTGGGGAGGCAGAGATGTGAGGAACGGATGCTTACCATCATCCTCCTCCTCCTCTGTTGCCTTCCTCTTCTTCCTCGGATGAGGATCCATAATCAAGGTGACCCCAGCGCCCGGCGTTAGCGGAGGAGGGAGGCGGCGTCTGAGGCACGCTTGGATGAAGGCGGCCGTCTTCTTCTTCACATGACCTTGGACTTCTTCCATCCTGACCCTCGTGTGGGTGGGACCCCTCAAGGTCAGCTGCGGCTGCGCAGCCCTAGAGGGCAGAACGGATTACGGAACTGGCCCACCATGACTTCGCCCCCTCCCCGGTGGCGTCGGGTCTACGGTCCCGTCCACCTCCAGCTGACTGACTCGCCGATCCTCAACAGTGGAGCATAGGTGCAGCACTCTGGCTCCCCGCGGCTACGCCCAGGGCAAGATCCTCCTCCTCCGTGGCGTTGTGGCCTTGTCCTCCGCCACCATCACTGCGGCCTCCTGGCGAGGCTGTGCCTCCCTCGCCACAGGTGGCAGTGTAGTCCAGCTACTGCTGGGTGGTGTCCATGACAAGCGATTGCTCGGCGTTGGCATTAGCGTACCCCTCGTCAGAGGTGTCAAGAACTGCTGCGCCGGCGTCCTTGGCTCCTCCCAGCTGGTCGGGGCCATCGCATTGCGTCAGGCATCATAGCAATGATATCTCCGGACAGCATTGACACAGCAGGACCACCCGTTGGCAGCAATTTCTTGGCCCTTAAGGACCTTGCCGGCCTTGCGGTGGCCCTCGCAGCCTTGCGGTCCGCTCGACCTTGTCCTCCACGGCCCACGTCAAAATTTGGAAGAGCATTTGGCAGAGATATGGGCGTCGCCATCACCGTAAGAGATTGTGTTCAAGGCAGGCGAGGTCGCATGATGTCGGCGGGGTTCGTGAAGAGCCAAGCTGGCCTCCTTGTTATACATGAGCAAAGGGGAGGAGGGAGCGCGAGCACGCCGCACGCCGCCTCGCCTCCATCCCTTCTTCTTCTTCTTCCTCTTCTCACCGCAAGGCCGCTTGGCGCTGCTGCCCTTCCCACCAATCTTCTTGGCTTGCCGTGGTTACATCAGCAGGTGGTCGCTGGCCCTTCACCGTCGCGCCTCTCCTGCTTTCTTCCCTCATTCCCATGGCGCTGTCCAATTCTTGGGATGGTTCCAACGCCCACGAGGACCACATCGTTGGCTCCGCAAGACACGGTGGCTGCGAGAGCACGGGTTATGTGCGGACGCCTCACGCCGAGTCGGAGGTCTCGCCGACGCCGAGGAGGACGAGGGTAATCTTCGCTCTCATTACTCTGCGGCCTCGCCCTCCAGTGAGTGGGTTCTTCCGCGCCTTCCTCGAGTTTTACCATCTCCAGCCGCATCACCTCACACCCAACACTGTGATGCTACTGTCGGCCTTCATCACTCTATGCGAAGGTTTTCTTGGCATCCTCCCCACCCTTGAGCTCTAGGGGGAGTTCTTCCAATACAAGCTATTTCCGCGCATACCACTGACCCGCGCCGTGCGGTGCCTTCATCGCCATGCGGAGGTCAGTCGACAAAAACCTATTTCCGCGCATACCACTGACCCAGTCGGTGAAGCTGTGGCAGAAATCCTACTTTTGCGTGAAGAACGTCGCCCCGCAAGACGACTTCGTCAATCTGCCAAAACTACGTGGCCGTCCGCCGGCTGGGAGGCAGCCCTCATGGTCCTACCAAGCCAGGTTATTTGTCTCCGGCTGGGGCTGCTCTTTGTCGCCCGACTCCGGGTGATGATCGGTCGAAGGCCTGGTCGGGCCGACCTGTAGCCACCTACCGTGGAGCGCGGGTGCTCCGCTCCAAGGCCACACCACATGATCTGCCGATGAGCGACCGCCGACCCGAGCAGTGAGCACCAAGGAGATGCCTCTTGCTGAGGTATCTTACATGGTGAACTACATCTCCAACTGCAAGCTCACCGAGGAATGGCAGTACGGCAAGGAGACGTATTCTCGAGCCGATCCTCTGCCTACGGTAAGTTCCCCTTCTTTCCTTCTTCTCTCGTCGTCGGTCTCATAATGGCCGACTCTTGACCAGCCGGCTTGCTTTTAACATAGCCCTCTTCTTCGACCGGCGGCAGGGGCCGCGGGGCTGGAGCATCAGTTCCTGCCCGACCGTGAGGTGGACGACCTTGACGATCCGTACTTGGGGGCGGCCGCCATGGACGACGCCGTCGTAGGAGGAAGTGGTGGCCGGGCGCCCGAGCTTCGAACCGCCGCCTGGGACTGGCCCGACAGCAGGCGAGAGAATCATTCGCGTCGTCACCGGCCCCGATTGTCGGTAGCGGGCCTATCTACCTCGCCCGGCTGCTCGGGTGCGCAGCACGCCTTGGTAGCCGCCGACTCTCTTTGGTAGTCGGCCGAAGAAGCCCAAGGGTTCCGCGGCGGCGACCAGCGGGGACGAGCGGCCGCTGGCGGCCCTTCCTGCAAGGTGGTGAAGCAGCCGCAGGTGGTTTGGCGTAAGTGTCGATTTTCCCACCTTTCTTTCTTCTCGTTGGTTGATATTCTTCTAAGCCCCTTCTTCTTGACTTGTTGAGCAGGCGCGCGCTCTCTCGAAGCGGGTCCTGCCGCCTCCATAGTCGGGCGGCGGGAGGGTCTACAAGATCCCGCGTGGATCCCCGCCCGATCTCGGAGGCGGACGGGCGTAATGTCTTGTGGGAGGCGCGGGAGGAGCGGGAGGCGAGGAGGAGGAGGCGGCTCGGGAGGCGGCAGGAGTCGGCCGAGGCGCGAGCTGATGCGGCAACCAAGGCTCGAGCGGAGGCCCGCATGAGAGGGAGGCGGAGGCCTCGCAATTAGCCTCATGCTCATCATCCCCTTCACACCGTGGCCCCGACATCCAGGTGCCACCGTCGGAGGAAGCCAACCGCGACCGGCCGGTGATGGAGAGGGGGAGGACGACGTGATCGTCTGGAGGGGGGGGCGCCATAATCGGCGCCATTGCGGAGCGGGCCAAGGCGGCGGCGGTCGTGCGCGCCGAGCTGACGGGCCGAGGCGAGGCGAGCCCGTGGGTCGCGGATCTTGTGGTTCATCATCGTCGTCGGCGTCGCGGGGAGGCGACTTCAGCGCCGAACCACGAAGCCCATGAGCGCCAGCTCATCGACCCGGACCTGGAGGCCGCCGAGCTGAGCGGCGGCGCAGAGGTCGGAGCCGCAGGCCAAAGCCGCTGCGCCAAGCAGTACACCAAGAGTTCCTTACACGCAGACGGTCATTCAGGTGAGTGCTCCCGCTTCTCGTTGATTGTTTCTTGATTTCTTCAGGTGAGGCGGCGTCAGTACCCCGCTGGTAGTGTCGAATCCCGAGTTGAGCCGGCTCTTTGGCGGCTTGGAACTTAGCAAACTTTGATGATGATCTTGTTCTTATTCGCACCTCCGTCCTATTTGCAGGAATATCACAATCTCCGCGCGGCTGCCTTCAACTCCCAGGCCCAGGAAATGAGCCAGAAGACCGCTGACCTGACTGAGAGCCGAAGTAAGTGTTTTATTTTTTATCTCATGTGGGGGCGCGTCAGCGCACCCACTGGGTGTAGTCCCCGAGATTCGGGCCGACTGCTGAGCAGTCGAGTCGGATCTTTCCTGACAACTTCTTCCTTATTGCTTCTTTCTTCTTCTTCATATCTGCAGGGGCCAATGCCGACTAGAGGGAGCAGCTGGCGGGGTCCAGACCGCCCTTGCGCCAAGGAAGCCGAGTGCAACGCTTTAGCCCAGGAACGACCACTGTCCAAGCGGCCGACCGGGAGGAGAGCCACAGGCGCCCTAAGAAGGCGCAGGAAAGCGAGGCCGCCCTTAAAGCCGAATATGAGACCGAGGCGGCAGGCTGGGCTGAGGCGAAGCAAGCTCTGAGCGAAGGCTACGGACGGGTCGAGGATTTGATCGATGGTAGGCCGCCTTCCTTTTCGTCCCTTTGCCTGCCCTTTGTCATCTGATTTGTCTTCTGACTTTGTGCTACTTTTTCTTCTTTGCGCAGATTACTTCCCCGGCTACTCCGTCGCCGCCTCCCAAGCCATCGAGGCCCACCGCGATGCACGCCAGCAGGCAGGGGTCGAGATCGCGCCGGATGCCAGCCGGACACTTGAGGAGCAGCTTCTGGCGATTTAGGCCCGGCTGCAGCCGGCTCACCGCATGCTTCGCCGTCTTCAGCGTGTCGGGGTGCAAGTGTTGGCCGCCTCCGCCTCGGCTGGCGGTTCCTCGCGACTTCAATCGGACTGCCAACTGGCTAGAGGTTGTCGTCAGCCGCTTCGAGGCCTGGAAGGCTTCTTCAGCTCGGTCCGGCGCCAGGCGGGCGCTGGAGTTCGTCCGAGCCTGGTATCCTGGGCTGAGCTTGGCCCAGCTGAGCACCTAGCGACAGGAGGCCGATGAAGAGCTGGTGGAGGTGCGGCCGGCTATCATCCAGCGCGCTTCGGCGATCGCCGATTACACCGACACCACTGTCTTTGCCCAGGTGAATGATGATGGCATCGCTCAGCCGGAGGAGTCGCTCGGGTTGGACCCGGCAGGAGGTGAAGACTCGGCGGAGGAGATTGCTTCCAGCGACGAGGGCGAAGAGGACGAGGGGGAGGATAGTGAAGACGTTGTGCCAGATAGCGAAGTGACCATCCAGCCTCAGCCTGACCATGCCTCTAGCAACGAGGCGCGCGCAAGCGGGCCATCTACCAGAGGTGATGATCAGGCCGAGACTCGCCAGCCGGCCACTCCTCCAGCCGGTTCTGCCATCTCCACCAACCTGCCCGACTCGCCCGTCGTTCCCTTGGCCTGACCTGCCATCTTTGCTTTCCTGCTTGTTACTCTTCGAACAACTTTTTGTCAAATTTGTGCAGTTCCACCCACTGGGGGTGTATTCAAACTATGTTGAATGCTGGCCTTTCAAAGGCCTTTTGTGTAAATATAATCATGCATGTGTTTTGGCTTCCATTCATGTTTGCTTTTCATTCTTTCGTTTGTTTCCTCTGCCGCCTTCCCTTGGTCGCCGCCTTCCTAGCCGGACAGCTGCTCTGTAGTCTGTGGCTGGGGAAGGACTTGGCCGCTTTGGGAAGGCAAGTACTCGAGCTTTCTTAGATTGTAGCAGGGAGAATGGGAAGCCGTCCAGCCGGCTGCTTTGGCAGCCGGTCGGCGGGGGGGGGAGCCGTCTTTCGTTATATAAGTTCGTTAGTCCTTAGCCGTTTTTCATGTGGGCATCCTTTCCTGCCTTTTACTCTTGCCAGCCGGACAGCCGATTCTTCGAGCTGCGGCTTTCGACAAGAGAGGGCTTTGGTGTCGGCACACTACTTGTCTGACTGCAGGTGGAACTTGGATATAACTTAAGGCGGCAAGTCCCCGGGCCGACTGGTCGAACCCGGTGCCGGACGGAAAAAATGAATGCAGTAACATAATCATAGGCATGATACTCATCGTTCATAGATAAAGGAGGGTAGTTCCCGAGTGTTCCTCGGGGGGCCCGTTGTCTCGTACGTAGTACAAAAGGTAGTGTGGTACATACTGCATTTTAACTGTAAAATCATCGGAGGAGGTTGGCATTCCATGGTTGTTCCGACTCCTTGCCGGAATCATCTCTCTTGCGTGCCTTCGGCTTCTGCGCATCGATCAGGTAGTAGGAGTCGTTGCCTAATGCTCTGCTGATGACGAAGGGGCCTTCCCAAGGGGCCGAGAGCTTGTGTTGGCCGACTGTTCGCTGGATCAGCCGGAGCACAAGGTCACCCTCTTAGAAGGATCTTGGCTTGACCTTCCGGCTATGGTAGCGGTGCAAACCCTGCTGGTAGATGGCGGACCGGCTGAGGGCTAACAGCCGGCTTTCTTCCAGCAGGTCGACACCGTCTTCTCGTGCTTCCTTGACCTCCGCCTCCGTGTACATGGTGACCCGAGGTGAGTCGAACTTGATGTCAGTTGGGATGACGGCCTCGGCACCATATACAAGGAAGAAAGGAGTGAAGCCGGTTGATTTGTTCGGGGTAGTGCGCAGACTCCAGAGGACGGCCAGCAGCTCGTCGAGCTAACAGCCGGCCGAATGCTCAAGCAACACGACCGATCGGGGCTTGATGCGGAGAAGGATGAGGCCGTTTGCTCGCTCAACAGTCGTTTGATCGGGTGGGCAGCGGACGTTAAGTCGATCGGATGCCACGTGGTCGCGAGAAACGTGCTGCTCCCTTGGCAAAATTCGTGCAATTGTCGGGGATGATGCTATGTAGCACGCCCGTATCGGGTTGTGATATCCGCAATGAATGTTACGGCGATCTGCCCATTCAGTTTCTTGATTGGCCCGCTTCAATCCGCCGTAAATTTATCCACACAGCGGCGGATGTGTCATGCCGCGCGTGCCGTCTTGAATGGGCCCACCATGTCCAGCCCCGACGGCAAAAGGCCGTGAGGGGATGGTCTTGAGTGCGGCCGGCAGGTGCTGCTTGGGCGAAGACTTGGCACCCTGCGCGATTTGAATAATTCCTTGGCGTCGTGGGCGTTCGCCAGAAGCGGCGCGTGGTGATGACCAGCACCTCGGTGATGGTGTTGCCCTGACTGTCGGCTCGAGGAGCGGGTCATGGAAGATCCAACGTTGGTGGGGGAAGGCGTCGGCGATCCGTGTCGGAGTCGACAAGCATCGGGTCGGTGGAGTCAACCGACTCCAAATCCACGCAGAGCTTCTTTGGAGGCGTGGAGTTGGTCGAGGAGGTCGACGAGGTGGCTCGAGGCAGCCTGTGCCCACGCCGGATGCGGGCTCGTCGGAGATGCGAGCCTCGCCAAGAAGATCGGCGAGGCAGCTCGCCGCGCAGGCGTCAGCGAGGCCTTGCAGCGCGTCGGGGCAAGCGCCATCAGGCGTGCCGGGCTAGCTATGCTCGCTGGGAAGGAAGAGTGTTCCCCTCCAGAACAGGTCTCCGGACGACGGTGCACCTGGCCCCATGGTGGGCGCCAAATGTCGGGTGGTAGGTGCGACATATGCCAACGGGTGGCTTATCATTGTGGGAGCCAATAAGATGTCGCCGGTGCCTGGAAACAGGATAAGGCGAAGACATGCACGCCGGCGAATATTACCCAGCTTCGGGGCTCTCCGTGGAGATAACACCCCTACTGCTGCTCTGCAGGGTCTCCGCGTGATCACTAAGTTAACCAGGTGGCTACAAGAGGCTCCTTGAGCTGTTCGGTGAGAGCAAGAAGAAGGGCTAGGCTAGCTCTCCTCTCCCCCTATGTGGTGTCTAAAACTCTAAGAGATCAACCCTTTGCATGGGTGCCCTAGGGGATTTATATAGGCCTACTCCCCAGGGGTACAATGGTAATCCGGCTGGGCGTAGGCCCTAGCTGTCAGTGTCTATGTTCGCCGGCTTCTCCGCCGGCTGCTGGGGCCCGCCGATTGGTGGGTCCCGTCGGCTGCCAGCTTTCTAGTCGACAAGCTGGTCCCACCGCTCGGGGGCCTTGTCAGGGGCGGTTTACTGTTGCTTCACTCCTGATGATGAAGGCTTTGATGAAGTGAGCATGGCTACAGTGCCGCCGCATGGCGGCGATCACTGTAGCCTTACCGCGTCCTGTCTCCTTAATGAGGCGCCTCCTTCGAGGGAGGGAGCTAGCCGGCTGTTGGGAGCCGGCCTTGCCTCAGGCCGGCTGGGGGAATCTGGGCCGCCTTTGGGCGTCTCTCTGACCGAAGGGGCCCACCACCTGTGGGCCGCTCTGACAGCTCGTCGTGGGTGACGTCATGGTCAACATGGCTTGAGACTGCCGTGGCCGGGTGATGTTCGCCCGTCTGTATGCTGTGACCACGCAAGCTCCGGGATTCGGGGGTGGCAGGCTTTGTTGTAGCCATGCCCCATCTCATCGCCGTTATGTGGGTGCAGAGTTTGAGGGTACGATCTTGGCCGCCTGCTAGGGGGCCGGGTTCTTGGAGTCGGCCTTCTCGTGGCCGGCTTCTTGGATTCGGCCTTCTCATGGACGGCTTCTAGGAGTCGGCCCTCTGACGGCTTTCCTCCCATGGGTTCAGGGTCGGGCCGCCTCTCGGTAGCTGGCTTGGGAGGTAGCCGGCTAAGGTAAAGGCGGCCCCACGCCTTGGATGCTTGAAGGCTCGATCGGCCTGTAATTTTTCTGAACAGCCGGGGGAAGCCGGCAAGGCTACCCGTGGTCATTTACTCCGACAGAATGGGGGTCCCCAGACTTGCCTGCCTGCGGCCCATAGCGTGGCTCCACCAGCGGGCCCGTACGGCCCATCTTCACCAACAAACGCTCAAGACCCTCGCGAGGGGCCAAGCCTCGCTGGGCGGACGACACAAGGCCTCCTCAGGGGCGGCCTCACCAGGTTGGCTCGCGAGGAGCGGAGAGATCAAGGCAAGGGGTACCTCGCGAGATCCCTGTGACGCAAGCCATGACGACCACAACCAGACGGGCGCCAGGTGGGCGCCCGCGCGCGCAGTATCCTTGTTTCCTCTTTGGTGCTAAAGAGGCAAGTGCAGGCGAGGAGTCCCGAGGCATCAGGCAAAGGTTTCCATATCGGTGCAATGATACCAAGACCAGCAGGACGGCAGGAAGGAGGTCACCGTGGAGCCCAAGAGGGCATCACCACCAGAGCCTTTGGCAGGCGAAGACCACTTTTGTCAGGATAAGCTGTACTAGTTGTCTCCCTTCAAACTTGGCCATTGTAGGATCCCTTCCCGCTCAATATTTGGGAAGAGGACCAAGGCCTCTATAAATAGGACTAGTCACCACCATAGGAGGGGCAACTCATCTTGGATAGGATCCATTCCATCCTCTCACTCACCAGCTTACCAAGCACAAGAACACCTCTCCTCGGGAGGTTGTTCTTCCCTTGTAACTATTCATCCCCAGCCCAAGAGACAATCCACCACACCACACTGCAGTAGGGTATTACACCACAACGGTGGCCCGAACCAGTATAAATCTAGTGTCTCTTGTTCTGTTCTTTGGGTTCGACGAGCTAGACCGTGAGATCGTGGAGCGCGTGAGCTTGGGAGAGGAGAGATCTTCGTGCGCACCCCAGTGTTCGAACCTTGAGGGTTTTGCCGGAACCCGTGATCCGACAATAAGTCTTTACATTAAGAGAGAAAAACGCAAGTTCATTCAAACCATATCTTTCATTCAGTCACACTGCGAATTTATATTCATATGATCGAAAATTCGAGATACAGTATTAAACCCCCCCCCCCCCCAAACTATTTCTGACGGCGGTGGAGGCGGCGTTCCACGCCATCATTAGTGTTGTCGTCCTCCGGGACGCCGTTGTTGAAGTGTTCAAGGCAGCACAAAATGTTCTTCACTTGTAAATCAAACATCATGTCGTCGCGCGATCGACGGGCGGGGCGCGGGAGGATGGCAACTCGCGCCGCTGAGAGGTAGCGGTCGACGGCAGTGTCCCATGCTGCTAAGGGGGGCACGCGCATGGGCACGGGCACGGTGGGTGCAGCCAAACGCACGGGGATCGGCGCCGCGGTGGGTGGAGGGGCGCGCACGAGCAGGGGCACGGGCGCGGCGGGTGCAGCCAAACGCACGGGGGTCGGCGCCATGGTGGGTGGAGGGGTCCGCGGAGACCTTGCTGACAACCGCGGCTTCCAGCTCTACGATAGTGCTTGGCAACCAGCCCGTCAATGCTACAAGGATGGTCTCTGGCGCGGGCACGGGGATGGGAGCTGAGACGGGAGCGGGGGCAGCAACCGCCGCGGCCAGCTCGTTCTGGGCCATGTCCATGAGACCCCATTCCTCCTTATTTTCTATATCCTCCGGCTCGGAGTCGACTTCACCAAACTTGAAGGCTAGTGGCAGATGATCATTCTGCGCCATGGCGTTGGTGCAGGTCTGTGGGAGGGAGGGGAATGGGAGGCGAACAGTAAGGCCGCCCGTATGAAACAGCGGCTCGGGCGCCATAAATGGAGAGGAAGGCGGGCGGCCATGGAAGTCAAAGGGCTCGCTTCCCAGTGAGCCTGCCCAACGTACAGCTCGCACGCTTCCCAGTGAGCCTACGCATTGGAGGACAGCTTGCACACCTCTCGGTCAGCCTGCGCACCGGACTTCGCTCGCACGCCTCTCGTTCAGTCAAGGTCAGGCAGCTAGCTGTCCGCATGGCACCTCCTATAACCATTAAAATGAAGACACGTGGCGTCACATGAATGGTTAATGGAATGCACACGATTTGAATTATGCAAACATTTGAGATATTAAAGTGGCAGCTCTCTTTTTTAAATGCCTTTGTTGGCTGTTATTTGAGCGCCTTCTCTCAAAATGGACACGAAAAATACCACAACATGGCGGGTGCCATTCCATGATAGAATGCCAAGTTTCATGAATTTCAGACGAGTTTTGGATTTACTAGAATTTAAAAACAAAGTACCTCAACAATTTGCCGGCAATCAACGGTGCCCTGGTGTTTGAAATTCATTCTTATTTCTTGCATGGGACCTAAGCATGCACCCAAGGACACAGATTTGATTTTTCAACCAATTTATATGCATTAGAGCATGTGCATGTAGTTCAAATTTGAATTATGCACATAAATGCATTGAAAACTCATTTAATGCATAAAAATGTCCAAACGAACCCTGAAAAATCCCAAAAATTGACACAACAGTCCTATTGTTCTATGTTGACACGAGAAAATTTTTGAAAGCAATAAGAGGCAATGGATATCGTTTCGTCCCCAAAGCTGGACATTCCCTACCGAAACCATCAGGCTTGTTGTGAGAAGCTGGGTTTGTGAGAAGCATATCCCCAAACCTGCCCAAAATGGGACAAAAATTTACCACGACATGTTGATGGCGCTCCATGATAGGATGCCAAGTTTCATGAATTTCAGACGAGCTTTGGATTTACTAGAATTTAAACACCAGGTATCTCAATGTTTGTGGCCGAGTGACCATGGCAGGGTGTTTGACGTTCATTCCCATTTCTTGCATGGGACCTAAGCATGCAACCAAGGGCACAAATTTTAATTTTCAACCAAATTATATGCATTGGAGCATGTATTTCAAATTTGATTTATGCACATAAATGCATTGAAAACTCAATTAATGCATAGAAATGTCCAAACGAACCCCGAAAAATCCCAAAAATTGACACAACACTCCTGTTGGTCTATGTTGACACGAGAAATTTTTTGAAAGCAATAAGAGGCAATGTATATCGTTTCGTCCCCAAAGGTGGGACGTTCCCTAACGAAACCATCAGGCTTGTTGTGAGAAGCTGTTGTTTGTGAGAAGCATATCCCCACACCTGCCCCAAATGGGACGATATTTTTACCACGGCATGTTGATGCCGCTCCATGATAGCATGCCAAGTTTCATGAATTTCAGACGAGCTTTGAATTTACTAGAATTTAAAAACCAGGTATCTCAATGTTTGTGGCCGAGTGACCGTGGCAAGGTATTTGACATTCATTCCCATATCTTACATGGGACCTAAGCATGCAACCAAGGGCACAAATTTCAATTTTCAACCAATTTATATGCATTAGAGCATGTGCATGTTGTCGGTGTACAAAAGTAGGGTCCCTTCTTATGTACCCCTTTACTTCTGCACGGGCGGTCAGAGTCGCACCTGCAGCCATACTTAGCGAGGCAGAGGAAGGGAGCAATGTACAAGACTACCATAGCAGCACCAAGACAGAGGGGCAACGGACCAGACAAACCAGACAGGCTTCCCCCAGCAAGACCCTTGCCGAAGCGGCCTACGTAGCCCCGGCAAGGGCCTTGCCGGGGTAGCTCACCCAAACACCAGCATAGCCACCACCCTCGAGCCTGATAGTTCCAACACCATCGACCACATTAGAACCAAGGCTCGGGAGGCGCCCGCATGGTGGCATGCAGATCTTTGTAAAGACAAAGGGCCTGCGAGGCCTAGATAGGAACCAGAAGACAAGACAACAGCGAGACTCCTTGCCGAGGATGCCCACGAGGCCCAGGCAAGGCTCCTACCGAAGATACCCACGAGGCCCCGGCAAGACTCTTGCCGAGGACGCTCGCAAGGCCCCGGCAAGACCCTTGCCGGGAATATCAGCCAAGCTGCGGCAAGGCCTTGCCACCCCGTCGCTGCCCCAGCTCAGCGACTGACCCAACAACTAAGCAAGTACCCACGTGGAAGTACGTGGCTCCTAAACCAACTAGTCAAGCACCTGCGAGGTGGCATGCAGATCTTCCTGAAGACCATGCCACCACACCAGCTCAGCAGCCTGCCAGCCTACATGGCGTTGCATGCCTCGTTGGCCTGGACGCGTGTTGAAGCAAGGCGAAGCAGCGACGGACGGGACACCTAAGTAGCGCATTTAATGTGTTTTTCTTTTGATGTCAGGCGATAAGCTTGTACACTGTACATACTTTCCACCTCCTGTGTGACACTGTGGCAACCCCTTTGACCCATAAGAGGCCCGAGGCATAGTTGGGAAGGATTCGGACTTTTTAGATTACGCATGAACCGTAGCTAGTTCAAGACCTCAGGAACACTCAAATACACAAAAAAGCAGGACTAGGGTATTACGCATCCACGAAGCCCGAACCTGGGTTAAATCTCCTTGTGCTGGCTACTAGACCCGCTCTTTGCACAACCTCGTGCCGGCCAACCATAGAAGTGATCCCTGTCATACCATAGGTGTCGTTTCCACCGGCATCTTTGGCGCACCAGGTAGGAGGCGCAGCTATGGAAATCTGGTCTAGAAGCGAGCGCGTCGGCTACGTCATCGTGATGGCTTCAAGGAAGAGGGCAGCGTCAATCAACCGCGCTCCGGTGCCATCAGCCTGGCGAAGCAGTATCATGTGCAGCCGCAACAACCACCCGTGTTGTGACGGAAAAGCTAAGTCACGCAAAACTTTGAGTAATTTCCTTTTCTATAGAGTTGTTTTCCTCGAAAGATCTCGCTCTTTGTATGGAAAACCTGCACGCGATGGGACCTCCCACTATTGACAACGCCCTTGTTCTGTTTCGAGTCCGCTCAATAGTTCGAGCAGCCGCGTCGAGAATGGCAGGGTGGCCTTCCCACTATTGGCAGCGCCCTTGTCCTGTTTCGAGTCCGCTCAACAGTTCAAGCGGCCGCGCTCAGAACGGTAAGGTGGTTTGCCTGGCAGAAAGCACACCCAGCCGGCTGCTGAGGATCCGTCCTCAAAATGTCGTGGCTTGGGTTTATGAGCCGGCAAGCCTATCCAATTAAGCGTAGGGTGTACATACAAAGAGAGATCAAACGGGAAAATAACATGCATCATTTTAAAGTACTGCAGAGTTATATTACATCAATTGTTGATGCGGTTCTAACTGAAGATAAAAATTGTCTTGGTCATGAACCCACAACGGCGATGAGAAACGGGGTGCCTAGTCCC
The DNA here is from genome assembly GCA_021605205.1 of Aegilops longissima. Taxonomy (NCBI): domain Eukaryota; kingdom Viridiplantae; phylum Streptophyta; class Magnoliopsida; order Poales; family Poaceae; genus Aegilops; species Aegilops longissima. Next base: position 628,515,383 of record CM038679.1, read on the forward strand.
GGCGCTGGCCCTCCACCCTCTAAACTCCATCGACGCAGTTGATGATGGGATCGATACGCTCCTCGAGCGCCGCGAGGTCCACGTCCTCCGGCAAGCTCTCCAGCGCGTCGGTGAAGTTGACGTTTGGGTTCCAGTACGCCACCTTGGTGAGGACCTTGGTCAGAGCGCCTCGGCAAAGCTTCCGGGCCTCATTGGCCAGAGAGGTTGCTCGGTTGGTTCTAAGCCGCTCCAGGGCTCCGAGGATGCCCTCAAAGAACAGGGTTAGCCTAGCATTGGGGCTCACATTCGGCTCTTGGGAGTACCTGACATCCGGCAGGCCCATGGCGGCTAGCTGCACGGTGAGCCTGCCTGCGACATCGACGAGACAGATGATCCAAAGATTGACGCCGCCCGCATACTCCTTGTGGGCAATGGCGTCGTCACTCCGCAGCCGCTTTTCGGTCTCGAAGGTCTTGGTCAGGGTCTCCTCCCGGGCCCTGACCTCTGAAAGCGTTCCCTCCAGGCCATCCAGCTTCAGCTTCAGATAATTGATGGAGTTATTGGCCTTGGAGAGTAGCTCGGCCTTGCCGAGGATTGCGGCCTGTGCATCCGCCAAAGCGCCATTGGTCATGTCCTTCTCCTCCGTCAGCCCCAAGACCTCTTTCTTCAGCCCATCCCGCTCCGCCTCCAGCTCTGTAACGCCCTCGATGCGGCTATATCTCCCACGTGTCGAAGCACGACTTAGAGGCATAACCGCATTGAAAGCAATGTCGCAAGTGAGGTAATCTTCACACAACCCATGTAATACATAAGGGAAACAGATACATAGTTAGCTTACAATCGCCACTTCACACAATACATGAGTAAAGCATTACATCATACAGATACAATCAAGGTCCGACTACGGAACCAAAATAAAAGAAGACTACCCCAAATGCTACACAGATACCCGATCGTCCCAACTGGGCTCCACTACTGATCAACTGAAACGAAACAACACAATGAACAAGATCTTCATCGAGCTCCTCCTTGAGCTCGGGTGCATCACCTACACGGTTTCATTGGCACCTGCAAACTGGTTTTGGAAGTATCTGTGAGTCACGGGGACTCAGCAATCTCACACCCGCGAGATCAAGACTATTTAGGCTTATGGGTAGGAGAAGGTAGTGAGATGGAGCTGCAGCAAGCATCTAGCATATCTGGTAGCTACATTCGCAAAAGAGAGCGAGAAGAGAAGCAATGCACGGTCGAACAACTATGATCAAGAAGTGATCCTGAAACTACTTACGTCAAACATAACTCCAACACCGTGTTCACTTCCCGGACTCCGCCGAGAAGATACCATCACGGTTACACACGCGGTTGGTGTATTTTAATTAAGATCAACTTCGGGTTTTCTACAACCGGACGTTAACAAATTCCCATCTGCCTCATAACCGCAGGCACGGCTTTTGAAGGATAATACCCTGCAGGGGTGTCCCAACTTAGCCCATTATAAGCTCTCACGGTCAACGAAGGATATTCCTTCTCCCGGGAAGACCCGATCAGTCTCGGAATCCCGGTTTACAAGACATTTCGACAATGGTAAAACAAGACCAGCAAAGCCGCCCGAATGTGCCGACAAATCCTGATAGGAGCTGCACATATCTCGTTCTCAGGGCACACCGGAAGAACACTACGTACGGCAACCGAAGATACCCCAAGTTGCCTCGGGGCGGCACCGCAAGTGGCTCTAATTTGGACCAGCACTCGGAGGAGCACTGGCCCGGGGGTTAAAATAAAGATGACCCTTGAGTCTGCAGAACCCAAGGGAAAAAGGCTTAGGTGGCAAATGGTAAAACCAAGGTTGGGCCTTCTTTGGAGGAGCCTTATTCAAAGCGAACTGTCAAGGGGTCCCATAAATCACCCAACCGTGTAAGGAACGCAAAATCAAGGAACATAACACCGGTATGACGGAAACTAGGGCGGCAAGAGTGGAACAAAACACCAGGCATAAGGCCGAGCCTTCCACCCTTTACCAAATATATAGATGCATTAATTAAATAAGAGATATTGTGATATCCCAACATGTCCATGTTCCAACATGGAACAAACTTCATCTTCACCTGCAGATAGCAACGCTATAAGAGGGGCTGAGCAAAGCGGTAACATAGCCAAACAACGGTTTGCTAGGAAAGGATGGTTAGGGGCTTGACATGGCAATGTGGGAGGCATGATAAGCAAGTGATAGGCATCATAGCATAGGCATAGCAAAAGAGCGAGCATCTAGCAAGCAAAGATAGAAGTGATTTCGAGGGTATGGTCATCTTGCACGAAATCCGCAAGGAAGAAGATCAAGTCCATGAAGAAGACAAAAGGACGTAGTCGAACGAATCCTCACAACTCGGAACAGAACCGAAGCTAACAAGAGAAGCAAACCGGAAAGAAGCAAAAGACATGGTAAACACACAAGAATAAACATGTCATGATGCACAAACAAGTATGATGCATGTCCGGTTTAATGAGGCATGGCATGGCAATATGCACAAACAACACTACAAGTTAAGTGGGGCTCAATATGCAACGAGTTGCATATTGACGAAACACCACATCAATTATTTAGTTTCTCTCTCGGTTATGTACCCAACAATATTAAATGTTATTAAACATGGCAAGGGGTGAAGCAAATGAAAACTAACTATTTAGGCAAGTTTAACTGAGGCCGGAAACAACAAACAACAATTCCAGAAATCCCCATATGTCATTTAGCAATTTAATGCAAACACAGTTTTAACCATTTAAATGTTGTTAACATGATGCGGATGACATAATCAAGGTTTATGCAATTTTTATGAAAATGTTGACATGAGCATGTTATGAAGCATTTGTCGTCATGGCGGAAACGAAAAAGGGTGCCACGGCAAAGACAACGGAAATGGTGCCACCGCAACATTCCGGTTCCGATAACTCGATTGAGATGTCGGTGCAAAAGAAAGTGTGGAGAGCATGCCATGCAAGATGGTGGGGTGATCCCGGTCACCGGGTTCCCACGTGTCGACGGCAAGGCAATGAGGAACGCGCAAGGAACAACTCGGACATGGTGCAAACACGGGCATCTCATACAACCCACATTCGTTCTCGGAAGGTCGTCTCGGGGTTATACCTTCGAAGCGTGCATATTTGTAACGGATCGAGTTCGTCGAAGGAAGTAGTGGTACACGGGCCGTAGTGGAAGTAGTTGTACTCGCGACGGTAGTGGAAGTAGATGTTCATGTTTCGTAGTCGTACATGTCGGTGTTAGTGGAAGTAGTGGTACACGGCGATGGTAGTTGTACACGTCTTCGTAGATGCTCAGGTCGACGGTAGTGGTACACGTTTTGTAGACGAACTTTGACGGAACATGGGTGTCGTGGTACTTGGCGATATCCGGGATGATCTTGCGTCTTCATGCGTAGAGATACTTGGCGGATTCGTGTAGTTGAACTTGACGAAAACGGGTCTCCCAAAGCCGTCGTGGTACTTGGCGCTTCCAACGTCTTCGGGCGTAGAGGTACTCGCAAAAACCGAGATGGTCTTGACGATCCGGTGAGACGACGTGGTCCGGTGCGGTCTTGGTCTTGGCGTCCATGTAGTCGATCTTGCAGATCTTGACGGTCCAACACAAAACATCACAAGGGGCCTCGGGGCGGCGGCAGCTAGGAGACGATGGTGGTGGTGAGCGGCAGGGGCTCGCCGGAGTAGCTGGTGGCGACTGGGCGCGACGCGATGGGGCCCCTGGTCGCCGTAGAGGAAGCAGAGGATGGCGCAGGTCCGCGACGATGGAGAACGGCAGGATGCGGCGAGGAGGAGGCCGCAGGTGAGGAGGAGGTTGGCCTTGGCGCATGTTGGTGGAGGCGAGATCCGGGCGCGGGGTTCCGTTCCCGGCGCGGGAATGGAGGGGGGCGCACCGGCGAGGAGAGGACGGCGGCTTGACGCGGCTATGGCAGGGAGGCGAGCGAGGAGGAGGCAGAAGGGATCGGGCGAGGCGCTCCTCTCGTGGTGACGGCGCGAGGAGGAGATGAGAGAGAGGGGGATCGGGCGGGGGTTGGGCTAGGGTTAGGAGGGATTGGTGGGGCGGCTGGGCCTTGGCCTTGGGCCGGCGCGGGAGGTTGGGAGGCCCAGGCTGCTGGGCTCCTTCTCTCTCTCTCTCTTTCTCTAATTCTCTTTTCAAAACAGAAAATAAAGAGAAAGAAAAAGGTAAGAAAAGAAAGGTTAGAGAAAGATTTGGGCAGGGGGATAATTTTCACGGACTCGTAAAAATGTGCACGGTCCATGAAAAATAGGAGTGGAAAGATTGCAGGAATTAAATTCAAAGTCATTTGAATTTAATTCAAAAGGTTTGAGCAAGGACTAGGAATTAGAGGTTTCCAAAAATGTTGGGATTTTTGGTGGAGCTCCGGAAGATGATGAAAGAATAATTGCCAAAGTTGGAGATCAAGAATTAAGACAACAAAGGCATTAGTATATTTTGTAAGTGTGTTTGTGGTAAATACAAATAATTGGAATATTTACTATAGCTCTCTAAATATCAAGAGGATATGTTTTAAAGAGAATCACCAGGTGAATTCCCTCGATTTAAATGGATCAAAGATCCATGCCATTTATTTAGTTGAGTTGTAAAAGATTTATGAGATGATGGCATGATGACATGATGCAATGCAAAAAATAAAAGGGCAGGAACAAATGAAACATACGGCGAAACCCGGAATATATGGAAGTCTTCTCGAGCATCAGTCTCGGGGCGTTACAACACTCCACCACTACAAGAGGATCTCGTCCCGAGATCTAGGATGGCGCCGGAGAGAAGCGGAAGAGAAAGAGGTAAGACAAAGTTGCTTCTTTGACAAACGAGTGAAACCAATGAACCTCGAGAGGTTGAAAACTTGAAAGAATAACACAATAGAGTTGAACGAAATTGAGAGCATTCCAGCAGAAAATAGAAACAAGGAACACCATGTGAACCTTGGGGGTTGCAAAGCTATGAATGACGAGTACAATGGACAAGAAGGAATTGGAACCACTCTGGTTGAAACGAGATAAGAATGAATAAGAATGATATAATTTGGGCAGCACTCCGACTATAAATGGAAGGAATTGAACATGATCTTGACAAGATGAGAGGATACTTGATGAAAGAAAAGAGGATACTTGATGAAATCAACAAACACTACCTCTGGAACTATTGAAAAAATGGCACAAGGGGTAAGAAAGATTTCAGACCGCACTCTGGTTAAATGGATAAGCAAGAAAAGAATATAATCTTGGCAAAACAAGATGATGGGACGAAGAGAGCAACATCACAATGCCTCCGGAAGAAATAATAGAAGATAGATCATTGGAATAATAGAATGGAGAACAAAATGCCAACTTCTTCCACAAATGAGCTTGGAAAGCACCCTTCCAAGAAGGTTATAACGGAGTTGTTGGAAAACCAACAACGAAAAGAATAAGCTTGTAGTGGGCTTATGGAAACATCTCAACACTTGAGGTGAAATTCTGCCACTAACGAAAAACAATTGCTTGTTTGAGATCAAATAAGAGATGAAAAACTTCTTTCTCCGAGAGGATAGGATAAAACTCGGATCTTTGATAAGCACCAAAATAGCAACATTCCTTAGGGAAGGCTTTAGGTGAAACATGACACAAGATGACTCCAACGAAGAGATTGGTGGATTTAAAATATCTCATTCTTGACAACATGTGAATCATGAAACACGAAGAGAAATTGTCAAGAATGACATAACACCACCTCAAAAGATAATGATAGAAAGAATTGCACTTTGGAATGCAAGATGAAGAATGCTTGAACTCCTCAAAGCAAAACATGTGTTGAACACCATGTTTATTTTGAGTATAGCTTGGCGGATCTTAACTTCTAGAAAAATCTTGAAGAACAATTGAAGAATGAAAAGAATCCTTGACGAACCATCATGTAGAGCCTCCATGAAGAACTCCGGTAAACAAAGGGTGATAGAAAGAAAGAGAAGTTGAAAACACAAGGTGAAGCCTTGCAATGATTTAGATGGATCTTCGTGATGATGAGAGCTTGGAACTCCGGGAAAAGAAAAGATGAAACAATTGAAACCAAGAATTTATTCATCATGAACAAACTCCGAAAGAAGGAATTAATCACTTGGATGAAACAAGAATAAGAATTATGTTATGTGTATCCTTGACCAATATAAATTGATGACAAGCAACGGATTAGGCATACTACTTATTCTCATTGAAAAATGATTACAGATAGAGATATAGCGCAAACTTGAGAAGGTATTGATGGAACCACCGGTGGGATTTGGAAACAACAAATGAATTGATATGATAACGAAGGAAGTGAAATCTTGAACGAACCACCGTAAGAATTGAAATTGAACGTAGCAAAGGCGCAATTCACCGAGAATAATTAGAAAATGAATAAAGATACTTGACACAATTTAGATACATGAGAACGAAGAGATCATGAACTGATTAGAGAATACTTGAATGATGCACCGGTAAGATTTGGAGAACGAGAGCTGAAAGCTGGAATGAATAATTCTGAGATGATGGGCTCAGAAGAATCAAATTGAAAAAAAAACTCCTAAATTGCTCCGGATGGGTGAAAAGAATTCTCACAATCAAAACAATTATGAGGATGGCACGAAGCTAGAACCATGAATCTTGAAGAGAATGGAGCAAGATTAAAGAGAAACTCTTCTTCGGTCTTCAAAATTCGAGAATGACGACGAGAAACACCACCATGAATTGTTGAGGCACTCCGAATGAAAATTAGAAAGGTTGAACCAACGATGAAAAGAATTTGAAAGATCTTGAGAAAGCCATGGTGATGATAATTCATTCTTCGTCAAACTTCAAAAAGAATTTGGGAATAGCCGGAAAATTAGAAGAGTCGGGTAAGATCCAGGAAAAGACATGTGGGTTAGGGCCCACTCAAAAGAAACACCGTTGAACAATTTAAAAGATAGATTGCGCCGGTTGAATTAAATGGCTGAATAAGGTAAGACCTCGAAATAGCTAGAATTGATGCAGAGTGGAAACACGAATCTTCAGAGATATCTTCAGCACTACGGAACAAATGAATAACGAGAGGTGAATGATTAGGGGGGGGGGCACTGGCATGAGAAAGCACTTGAAATGAGGGAAAGATATGATCGACAAAGCTTGAATTGAATCCACCGGAGAAGAAAACTAGAATGGAACAATGATAGGTTGAAGCTTCCTTAGCGTCTTCATGAGAAATCACCGGATAAAACATTAAAGGAAAAGAATGAAGAAACTTCACTCAATAAAATGGATACTTGATTAAGAAATCTGAGTCCTTGAAGAAAAAGGGGTGGGAGGGTGGGAAAACAAAGGCAACTTGGGTCGGATGAAATGAACACCGTTGAGAAAAAGCTTAGAATTGATCTTGCGAATGTTGGAATGATCGGATTTAATTGGAGGGAAGCACACGGTTGGAAAGGATTGAAAAGATGACCTTGATGAACAAAAAGGATTAGCATCCACATAGAAATATGAGAACACCGTTTAGGAAAAGGTATGGAATCCACATTTGACTTCGAAGCAACTCGAATAGCACAACTCAAAACAAAAACAAAGGATTTGGCTCGCAGAATAAGCCGGAAACAAACATATGATAGATCCCATATCGTATCATGTGTGTGTTGGAAAGATATCCTCGAGATACTTGAATTCCACTTATAAACTCCCGAAACTTTCTGGTTATGCAATCTGGTGTTGGGGATACTGGGGACACAAAATATATCACCCAAACTAACAATACCTAGATCCATTGTATCCATCCTTCAACACATAACCAAGAAACCTTCGAAATCGTGTACCTCAACCTTGAAAAGCATCCATTATCGAGTTATGGCAATACTCTTGAGCTCGCCCGATCTTTGGGTTATCGAGGTTATCTCACCAACAACTGCATAAAAGAGATTTTCGATGTCGGCAAAACTCAGGTATTCCAGAACTGCAACGATAAAATTGTGGCGACAACACCTCGGAGCTCAACTCCCGGGACACCGCCACAACCCCTAAATGTCGAGGCACCAAGAACAATGTTCTCGTCACAAAACCATCGAAGCGATTCCAAGATACCAGCGTGATCCTAAAAAAATTAGTGAAATTTGAGGAGAGAAGAGTCAAAACTTCTCGTCGGGAGACCTCACCAGAGCGACGAAGGGACCGAGGAGTAAAAGAATCCTACTCTCGATATATAATCCTAAGACTCAAAACATTTTTTTCTAGACTCAACAAAGTCAGCGATTCAATCAGCGAGGGGCTCCTAACTCGGGTATGGCTCGATTACCAACATAGCGCCCTCGATGCGGCTATATCTCCCACGTGTCGAAGCACGACTTAGAGGCATAACCGCATTGAAAGCAATGTCGCAAGTGAGGTAATCTTCACACAACCCATGTAATACATAAGGAAAGAGATACATAGTTGGCTTACAATCGCCACTTCACACAATACATGAGTAAAGCATTACATCATACAGATACAATCAAGGTCCGACTACGGAACCAAAATAAAAGAAGACTACCCCAAATGCTACAGATCCCGATCGTCCCAACTGGCTCCACTCTTGATCAACTGAAGCGAAACAACACAATGAACAAAATCTTCATCGAGCTCCTCCTTGAGCTCGGATTGGCCACCGCACGGTTTCATCGGCACCTGCAAACTGGTTTTGGAAGTATCTGTGAGTCACGGGACTCAGCAATCTCACACCCACGAGATCAAGACTATTTAAGCTTATGGGTAGGAGAAGGTAGTGAGATGGAGCTGCAGCAAGCGACTAGCATATCTGGTGGCTACATTCGCAAAAGAGAGCGAGAAGAGAAGCAAGGCACGGTCGAACAACTATGATCAAGAAGTGATCCTGAAACTACTTACGTCAAACATAACTCCAACACCGTGTTCACTTCCCGGACTCCGCCGAGAAGAGACCATCACGGTTACACACGCGGTTGGTGTATTTTAATTAAGATCAACTTCGGGTTTTATACAACCGGACGTTAACAAATTCCCATCTGCCTCATAACCGCGGGCACGGCTTTCGAAGGATAATACCCTGCAGGGGTGTCCCAACTTAGCCCATTATAAGCTCGCACGGTCAACGAAGGATATTCCTTCTCCCGGGAAGACCCGATCAATCTCGGAATCCCGGTTTACAAGACATTTCGACAATGGTAAAACAAGACCAGCAAAGCCGCCTGAATGTGCCGACAAATCCTAATAGGAGCTGCACATATCTCGTTCTCAGGGCACACCGGATGAACACTACGTACGGCAACCGAAGATACCCCAAGTTGCCTCGGCGGCACATAAGTGGCTCTAGTTTGGACCAGCACTCGGTGGAGCACGGCCGGGGTTAAAATAAAGATGACCCTTGAGTCTGAAGAACCCAAGGGAAAAAGGCTTAGGTGGCAAATGGTAAAACCAAGGTTGGGCCTTGCTGGAGGAGTCTTATTCAAAGAGAACTGTCAAGGGGGTCCCATAAATCACCCAACCGTGTAAGTAACGCAAAATCAAGGAACATAACACCGGTATGACGGAAACTAGGGCAGCAAGAGTGGAACAAAACACCAGGCATAAGGCCGAGCCTTCCACCCATTACCAAATATATAGATGCATTAATTAAATAAGAGATATTGTGATATCCCAACATGTCCATGTTCCAACATGGAACAAACTTCATCTTCACCTGCAACTAGCAACGCTATAAGAGGGGCTGAGCAAAGCGGTAACATAGCCAAACAACGGTTTGCTAGGAAAGGATGGTTAGGGGCTTGACATGGCAATGTGGGAGGCATGATAAGCAAGTGATAGGCATCGTAGCATAGGCATAGCAAAAGAGCGAGCATCTAGCAAGCAAAGATAGAAGTGATTTCGAGGGTATGGTAATCTTTCCTGAAATCCCGCAAGGAAGAAGATCAAGTCCATGAAGAAGACAAAAGGACGTAGTCGAACGAATCCTCACAACTCCGGAACAGAACCGAAGATAACGAGAGAAGCAAACCAGAAAGAAGCAAAAGACATGGTAAACACACAAGAATAAACATGTCATGATGCACAAACAAGTATGATGCATGTCCGGTTTAATGAGGCATGGCATGGCAATATGCACAAACAACACTACAAGTTAAGTGGGGCTCAATATGCAACGAGTTGCATATTGAATAAACACCACATCAATTATTTAGTTTCTCTCGGTTATGTACCCAACAATATTAAATGTTATTAAACATGGCAAGGGGTGAAGCAAATGAAAACTAACTATTTAGGCAAGTTTAAGTGAGGCCGGAAACAACAAACAACAATTCCGTAAATCCCCATATGTCATTTAGCAATTTAATGCAAACACAGTTTTAACCATTTAAATGTTGTTAACATGATGCGGATGACATAATCAAGGTTTATGCAATTTTTATGAAAATGTTGACATGAGCATGTTATGAAGAATTTGTCGTCATGGCGGAAACGAAAAAGGGTGCCACGGCAATGACAACGGAAATGGTGCCACCGCAACATTCCGGTTCCGATAACTCGATTGAGATGTCGGTGCAAAAGAAAGTGTGGAGAGCGTGCCATGCAAGATGGTGGGGTGATCCCGGTCACCAGGTTCCCACGTGTCGACGGCAAGGCAATGAGGAACGCGCAAGGAACAACTCGGACATGGTGCAAACACGGGCATCTCATACAACCCACATTCGTTCTCGGAAGGTCGTCTCGGGGTTATACCTTCGAAGCGTGCATATTCGTAACGGATCGATTCGTCGAAGGAAGTAGTGGTACACGGGCCGTAGTGGAAGTAGTCGTACTCGCGACGGTAGTGGAAGTAAACGTTCATGTTTCGTAGTCGTACATGTCGGTGTTAGTGGATATAGTGGTACACGGCGACGGTAATTGTACACGTCTTCGTAGATGCTCAGGTCGACGGTAGTGGTACACGTTTTGTAGACGAACTTTGACGGAACATGGGTGTCGTGGTACTTGGCGATATCTGGGATGATCTTGCGTCTTCATGTGTAGAGATACTTGGCGGATTCGTGTAGTTGAACTTGACGAAAACGGGTCTCCCAAAGACGTCGTGGTACTTGGCGCTTCCAACGTCTTCGGGCGTAGAGGTACTCGCAAAAACCGAGATGGTCTTGACGATCCGGTGAGACGACGTGGTCCGGTGCGGTCTTGGTCTTGGTGTCCATGTAGTCGATCTTGCAGATCTTGACGGTCCAACACAAAACATCACAAGGGGCCTCGGGGCGGCGGCAGCAAGGAGACGATGGTGGTGGTGAGCGGCAGGGGATCGCCGGAGTAGCTGGTGGCGACTGGGCGCGACGCGATGGGGCCCCTGGTCGCCGTAGAGGAAGCAGAGGATGGCGCAGGTCCGGCGACGACGGAGAACGGCAGGATGCGGCGAGGAGGAGGCCGCAGGTGAAGGAGGAGGTTGAGCGCGCGGTGCATGGTGGTGGAGGCGAGATCCGGGCGCGGGGTTCCGTTCCCGGCGCCGGAATGGAGGGGGGCGCACCAGCGAGGAGAGGACGGCGGCTTGACGCGGCTATGGCAGGGAGGCGAGCGAGGAGGAGGCAGAAGGGATCGGGCGAGGCGCTCCTCTCGTGGTGACGGCGTGAGAGAGGATACGAGGGAGAGTGGGGGATCGGGCAGGGGGGTTCGGGCTAGGGTTAGGAGGGATTGGTGTGGGCAGCTGGGCCTTGGCCTTGGGCCGGCGCGGGAGGTTGGGAGGCCCAGGCTGCTGGGCTCCTCTCTCTCTCTCTCTCTCTCTCTCTCTCTCTCTCTCTCTCTCTCTCTCTCTCTCTCTCTCTCTCTCTCTCTCTTTCTCTAATTCTCTTTTCAAAACAGAAAATAAAGAGAAAGAAAAAGGGAAGAAAAGAAAGGTTAGAGAAAGAGTTGGGCATGGGGATAATTTTCACGGACTCGTAAAAATGTGCACGGTCCATGAAAAATAGGAGTGGCATGATTGCAGGAATTAAATTCAAAGTCATTTGAATTTAATTCAAAAGGTTTGAGCAAGGACTAGGAATTAGAGGTTTCCAAAAATGTTGGGATTTTTGGTAGAGCTCCGGAAGATGATGAAAGAATAAATGGCAAAGTTGGAGATCAAGAATTAAAACAACAAAGGCATTAGGATATTTTGTAAGTGTGTTTACGGTAAATCCAAATAATTAGAATATTTACTATAGCTCTCTAAATATCAAGAGGATATGTTTTAAAGAGAATCACCAGGTGAATTCCCTCGATTTAAATGGATCAAAGATCCATGCCATTTATTTAGTTGAGTTGTAAAAGATTTATGAGATGATGGCATGATGACATGATGTAATGCAAAAAATAAAAGGGCAGGCACAAATGAAACATATGGCGAAACCCGGAATATATGGAAGTCTTCTCGAGCATCGGTCTCGGGGTGTTACAAGCTCCTTCACCTTGCCGGCGTGATCCAGGGTCAAAGCATCGAGTGTGTCCTTATGCCTCTGCTCCAACTCCTGGGTCCGCTGTGCAACGGTCTTCTCAATTTCCTCGTCCTTGCCACGGAGTGTGGCGGCAAGCGCCTGCTCACGGGCAACGAGGTCTTCTTCCTGGGAGTCCAGCAGGGCTTTCTGCTGCTGCCGGGCAGCTTCGTCTTTGGCGGCCTGCTCCTTCGCCAACTCCTGGGCCTTCTTGATATCAGCCTGCTTTAGGATGAGTTCTTGTTTGCGCTCAGACAGCTCGCCCTGGGCAGCCTTCAGTTCTTGGTGAGCCTAGCGGAACCAGGCCTGCGTCTGAGTGAAGCGCTCCTCAAAATCTGCTTCTGCCTTGCCCACCACCGCCATCTTGGATTTTGCCTTGTCAGAGCGGGCACAATGGAGCGCCTGGAGCTTCTGGAAGTTGACGCTCATGGCTCTGAGGAGCTGCTCCTCTTGGGAACCGCCACCGCCAGCGCTCGGTTCATTGATGACCTGGAGCCCGGCGGCGGCAAGCGCCTCATCGTCAAACACCTCCCCCTCGGCCGGCGCCCTAGCGCTCGTCGTCCCTGGGAGATGAACGAGAAGGTCGTCGCCCACCTTCAAGTACTTGCCCGGGCCAAAGGCGGAAGGGGAGGGAAGTTGGTCATCAGCCACCCCCCTCTCCGGCAGGCCCATTGCCGGCTTCTTTAGCAGCGGCCTTGCCGGCCTCCCTGACAGGCCCCTTTGCGGCCTCCTCAGCGGCGGTCTTGGCGGCCTCCTCAGTGGCAATCTTGTCGGCCTCGGCCTCGGCGTCCTTAGCAACCTCCTCGATGATGGCACCAATATCCTTCTGGTCCGTCGAGGGAGGGTCTGGATACTAAGGAGGAGAATGAGACGGGGCCAAAATCAAGGTTAAATAAGAAGAAATGACAAGGACAGAAGGCGGGCCACATACCCGTGTCGGGCTGGGAAGAAGTGGTGCACTCCCCGCCAACATTCGTTGCCGGGACAGAGCCGCCTGCGCCCAAGCTCACCTCCTCCTCCTCCTCCATGCGCGTGGACTCGATGGTGGATGCCCTTGCCGGGGACGCCCCTCTAGGCGGCATGGTCAATGGGGGCGGCGTGTTGGGACTGGCCCTCGGTGGCTCCTCCTGCTGCCACTCTCCTCCTGCAAAACCCGACAAGGTCAGCGTCAAGAATTCACGCCCCAATGCCCGTCGGTAAAGGAGTGAGTAATGAACTCACGTTGGGGGCTAAAGCGGGGGTTGCGTCGGGGGATGCTGTCCGGGCTGCTCTCCACCAACACCGGCGTACGCGAAGTACCCGTCGGGGGCTTGTCGCCCGTCGAGGCCTTGGCCCTCTTTGCCACCCTCTCGGCCAGTGTCTCCATGTCCCTGCGAAGATGAAAACTATTCAAGAAAGGCGGCACAGGCTGAAGAATTAGGGATGATGAAGGGCAAGATGCTTACTCATCCTCCACCTCCTCTTCCACTGGCCTCCTCTTCCTCTTCGAGCTAAAAGACTCAAGATCAAAATCGGCCTCCAGGCCGACATATGCGGGAGGAGGCGAAGGGGATGGGGTCCAGCGACGCTTGGACGAGGAAGAGGCGGTCGCCGTTTTCTTCGCTACCGCGACCTTCACCGCATTCTTCATTGCCGCGGCCTTCATTGCCGCGGCCCTCATCTAGCGCATGGACTGCTCCTAGACCTGTTGCCGCTGCGCGGTCCTGCCAGACCGGACCGGCTCGCCGGAGCTAGCCCGCCGCAGGACGCGTCTCTTCTCTGTGGCCTGAGGGTCGTCGGCCTCAGCCTCCTCCTTGGTCGACTCCTCGACCACATCTTCAATGATAGGGGCCCCGGCGCCAGCGCTGCTGGCCTCCCCAGCGGACTCCACCCATCCGGCGAGCTCCTTCTCCTCCGCGGCTGTGTCGGCCTCGTCCTCCATGTGGCCAGCGCTGCCGGCCTCCTTGGCAAGCGCCGCTTCCGCCGCCCAGGCGGCAATTTAATCCAGCTCCTCCTTGGTAGTGAGTTTGACGAGCAATGGCTCGTCGTGGATGTACCTCTCTGACAGATTGTCAAAGAACTCTTGCACCTGCTCCGCTTCCGGCTCGGCCCAGCTTGGGTCGAGGCCGTGCGCGCTGAAGTCCGACATCATGGTTATGATCTCGGTCTGGCGAGAATTGTTGCTCAGCGGGACCACCCCCGCTGGCAAACAGAACAGAGACGCCTTGATGTCCTTGCCGGCCTTCTCGGCCCTACCGGTCCTCTCAGCCCTACCGTCGTCACTCACCTTGAGCTGGAAGAGCCTCTGGCAAAAATGGGCATGCCCCATCACCATGAAGTTGTGCTTCAAGCCGGGGTGGAGCCTCATGACATCAGCCGCGTTCCTGTAATCCCAGGTCGGCCTCCCCTTGTTATGCATAGGGGCGATTCGGCGGTGGATGAAATCCGCCCCAATCATCTCAACGGTGAGCTTGGCCTCGGTGAGGCGATGGATCCTGGTGGTGGCAACTGAGAGTTTCTTGTCATTGGCATCAACATCGCTCCAGTCCCTATGGCGGACCGGCGGACTCTGGCAAACCCGGCGGAACTCCGGTGGATCCTTCTCCTCGATCCAGCACCACCGACTCCGCCACTCCTCCCACCTCTCCTTCTGGGTGCCCTTCGGGTACGTGCCTTTCTCCTGAGTCCTCTGGATCTAGGTGACGCAGCCGGAGATGGCGCCCCCTGGCTGGATGCGAGGGTAGAAGTAGTGGCGGAAGAGCACCGTATTGGGGAACACTCCGGCGAAGACCTCATAGAGATGGGCAAAGAAGGCCATGCACGCCACAGCATTTGGCGTAAAATCCAGAAGGTGGAAACCATAGGTGTGCATGAAATTGTTGAAGAAATCAGAAAAGGGGGGCAGAGCCCGCAAGAAAGGTAGTCGATGAAGAAGGGATACCGGTTTGGGCCGGCCTTAGCGAAATTGGTAGGGACGATGCGCGTGGCAGGGTGCCCCGTCGTCTTCCTCCCCCACAGAGGCCTGAAGTAGTCCCTGAGGTGGACCGCATCGACCGTGGAAGGTAAGTAGGTGTGCTTCGTCCGAAGCGCCACCGACTCGCTCTCCGGTGCCTCCTTCTCCCCGACGTCCTTAGCCACTCCCTTGTCCTTGCTGATTTTGGGCTGCATGGCAGCTGAGAGAGAGGTGAGGGATCAAGAGCAATGGGGGCATGGCAGCGGCGAGCGGAGGCGAGAGCTTCGATTTTTCTCTTGAGGAAGAAGAGGGGAATGGCGGTTCCGAGATTGGAAAAGGCGCAGACGGTAAATGAGCAACGCGCCTGCAGTTTTCCCTTTCTTATGGGGAAGGCGCGGGCCGCCACTTTACCATTTACCATGATGTGACGCGCGCGTGCAGCAACCGCTCCACGCACAACCCCCACATCGCGCATTCAACGCGGGTCGTATGGAAGTGCAACTGGTGAGGGAGTTACTGCGGTAAAACTCTGCCCCGCATGCCCCCGCACCATTCTGGGCCTGGCCCAACAACGCTTCGCGCTTATGTGTGGCCCAGGACCGGGGGCTTCTGTCGGTGTACAAGAGTAGGGGCCCTTCTTCTGTACCCCTTTACTTGTGCACGGGCGGTCAGAGCCACACCTGCAACCATACTTAGCGAGGCAGAGGAAGGGAGCAAAGTACAGGACTACCAGAGCAGCGCCAAGACAGAGGCGCAACGGACCAGACAAACAAGACGGGCTTCCCCCGGCAAGACCCTTGCCGGGGCGGCCTACGTAGCCCCAACAAGGGCCTTGCAGGGGAAGCTCACCCAAACACCAGCATAGCCACCACCCTCGAGCCTGAGAGTTCCAACACCATCGACGACATTAGAACCAAGGCTCGGGAGGCACCTGCATGGTGGCATGCAGATCTTTGTGAAGACAAAGGGCCTACGAGGCCTAGATAGGAACCAAAATACAAGACAACAGCGAGACACCTTGCCGAGGATGCCCACGAGGTCCCAGCAAGGCTCCTACCGAAGATACCCACGAGGCCCCGGCAAGACTCTTGCCGAGGACGCTCGCAAGGCCTTGACAAGACCCTTGCCGGGAATATCAGCCAAACCGCGGCAAGGCCTTGCCGCCCCGTCACCGCCCCAGCTCAGCGACCGACGCACGAACTAAGCAAGTACCCACGTGGCAGTATGTGGCTCCTAAACCAACTAATCAAGCACCTGCGTGGTGGCATGCAGATCTTCCTGAAGACCCTGCCATCACACCAGCTCAACAGCCTGCCAGCCTACATGGCGCTGCGTGCCTCGTTGGCCTGGACGCGTGTCGAAGCAAGGTGAAGCGGCAATGGATGGGACGGGCTTCGTTGTTGTTCCAATAAAGCAAGAGGACACCTAAGTAGCGCATTTAATGTGTTTTGTCCTGTGATGTCAGGCGATAAGCTTATACACTGTACATACTTTCCACCTCCTGTGTGCCACTGTTGCAACCCCTTTGACCTATAAAAGGAGGCCTGAGGCGTACTGAGGAAGGATTCGGACTTTTTGGACTACGCACCCACTGTAGCTAGTTCAAGAACTCAAGAACACTCAAATACACACGAAAGCAGGACTAGGGTATTACGCATCCACTTGGCACGAACCTGGGTAAAATCTTCTTGTGCTGGCTACTAGACCCACTCTTTGCACAACCTCGCGCCCGCCAACCGTAGAAGGGATCCCGTGATCCCATAGGTGTCGTTTCCACCGACACATGTAGTTCAAATTTGAATTATGCACACAAATGCATTGAAAACTCAATTAATGCATAAAAATGTCCAAACGAACTCCGAAAAATCCCAAAAATTTACACAACACTCCTGTTGTTCTATGTTGATACGAGAAATTTTTTGAAAGCAATAAGAGGCAATGGATATCATTTCGTCCCCAAAGGTGGACGTTCCCTACCGAAACCTAAGGCTTGTTGTGAGAAGCATGTCCACACACCTGCCCCAAATGGGGGGATATTTTTACCATGGCATGTTGATGCCGCTCCATGATAGCATGCCAAGTTTCATGAATTTCAGACGAGCTTTGGATTTACTAGAATTTAAAAACCAGGTATCTCAATGTTTGCAGCTGAGTGACCGTGGCAGGGTGTTTGACATTCATTCCCATTTCTTGCATGGGACCTAAGCATGCAACCAAGGGCACAAGTTTGAATTTTCAACCAATTTATATGCATTAGAGCATGTGCATGTAGTTGAAATTTGAACTATGCACATAAATGCATTAGAAACTCAATTAATGCATAAAAATGTCCAAACGAACCCCGAAAAATCCCAAAAAATGACAAACACTCCTGTTGTTCTATGTTGAGACGAGAAGTTTTTTGAAAGCAATAAGAGGCAACAAATATCGTTTCGTCCCCCAAGGTGGCACGTACCCTACCGAAACCATCAGGCTTGTTGTGAGAGAAGCTCTGGTTTGCGAGAAGCTTATACCCACACCTGTCCCAAATGGGACGATTTTTTTACCACTGCATGTCACTGTCGTTCCATCATATCTTGTCGGGTTTCATGAATTTCAAACGAGTTTTTGATTTACTAGAATTTTAAAACCATGTATCTCAATGTAAGCGGCCGAGCGACAGTGTCAAGGTGTTTGACATTCGTTCTCATTTCTTGCATGTGACCTAATCTTGCAATCAAGGACAAACCTTTGATTTTGCAACCCGTTTTTATGGACGGAGCATGTGCATGTAGTTCAATTTTGAATTATGCACATAAATGCCTAGAAAACTCAATTAACGTATAAAAATGTCCAAACGATCCCTGAAAAATCCAAAATTTAACACGGCACTCCTGTTGTTCTATGTTGACACCAGGAAAAAATTTGAAATGAAGAAGAGGCGACGAATATCGTTTTGTCCACAAAGGTGACACGTTTACCTAACGGAACCATGAGGCTTTCTTGTGAGAAGCTTTTGTTTGTGAGAAGCTTATACCACAACCTGCCCGAATGGTACAATATTTTTTACCCCAGCATGTTGATGCCATTCCATGATAGCATGCCAAGGTTCATGAATTTCAGATGGGTTTTGGATACACTAGAATTACAAAAGCAAGTACCTCAACATTTGCCAGAGAGCCACGGTGCCGTGGTGTTCGAAATTCATCCCCATTTCTTGCATGGGAATAAGCATAAACCCATGGAAATATATATGATTTTACAACCCATGTTGGTGCACCGGACCATGTGCATGTGCCTTAATTTTGAATTGTGCACCTGAAATGGCTAGAAAACCAATTTAATGTATAAAATTTCCAAACGAACCCTGAATAGTTCTGATTTTTTTACGACACACATATAGTTGAATCTTCACTGGAGATAAAAGGTCTAGCAATTCAAACACCGTCCATTGCCGCTGTGACCCCATTATGTAATACAAATCAAGACAAAAAATCAAGTAGATCCCACACAGTTTATTATCACCAACCATGTGAGATGCAGCACAAAATATCTTGGAGCACCGTCGGATTATAGTACGCATACGGCTTACGCGAGAAGGTGCGACGGCTACAGTCCACAACCCGCTCCGAATAAGGGGCCTTGTCTGATGACACTTTGCGCACCAGTTTTTTCGCTGAAGCGATTCCAAATTTTTGGCTTCCGTGGAAATATCTACCTCCCCGCCCCCTCCCCCTTACCAAAAGCCACATTTCCCCTGTTTCGGCCTTCCTTTCCAAGTTGAAACCTTCACTCCTTGCTTGCAGCGCCGCCTCCTCGCCGGCGACCCTCCTTCACGCTGCTCGGCCTCGCCTATCCAGGCAGGTAATCCACACACGACCCCCATCCTCCTCCTCCTTCCACATCCCACATGCCCCGACCGCCGGCGCGAATGCGACACCTTCCACCCAAATCACCGGCCGCTCCACCAAATAAGCGCCGCCCTAAGCCATGGTGCATGTAGTAAAGCCAGGATCTCAAGGAGCATTTGGCAGCGGAGAAGCAAATCGCAGTCGCATGCATGGATGAGGTCGCGATGGCTGCAATTCGTGCCGACCCCCACATCTTGGAGGAGCACCTCGCCATTGAGGCCATCATCGACGCCTCGCGCGTCGACGCCGCGACGTGGTTGGCTGCTTTAAACGACAGTTCGTGGCATTTTCTCGAGGCCACCATCGATGCCTTCGACGAAGACTATGAGGTGTTTTCTCAGCGTGCACGTGCTTACCTCATCTCGAGAGCCAGCAGGTTGGTGCCCGGAGCGGCTCAGGCAACTCACCACTACGACGAGGGAACCCATGAAGCGGAGGCCTCGCCCTCCTCCATGTCCAAGGAGCCAATCGTCATCGATATCTTTGACAGTGAGGAGTAGCTTGTCTTATTAGCTCACTATAAGGACCCATGTTCAGTTTGCTAGCTATTGCCTTTCCTTAACAAATTATAGTGAATTGTGCTATCTACTTTTACCATGCAATCTTCTGCTCTAGAGTATATGTTCTATATGTCGTGCAATGTGGTGTTCAGTCAACTGTTTGGTTCAATTCTGCAAATGTGATGTTCAATTCTTCAGGGTGCAATTTTCCAAGTTGTCAAGCATGCTTGGTTTGGTTAACTGTCTGATATTCCATAGGAGTATGTTATATTATTCAATGTGGTGCTCAGTTAATGTTTGGTTCTTTTGTTGTGGTGTTTAGTTAACTGTTTGGTTCAATCTTGCAATGTGATGTTCAATTGTTGTGGGTGCATTCTATTATTGTATACCATGTGAAAAATAAATCGAATTCGGTTGTACTAAATACATGAGAAACAAATACAATTGCTATATTTCCAAGTTGTTAAGCATTCTTGGTTTGGTTAAATGTCTGAGCTTCTATTAGGAGTATGTCATATTGTGCAATGTGGTGCTCAGTTAACATTGGGTTCATTTGTTGTGGTGTTTAGTTAACTGTTTGGTTCAATTCTGCAATGCGATGTTCAATTGTTGTGGCTACATTCTGTTAATGTATACCATGTGAGAAATAAATCGAATTTGGCTGTACTAAATACATGAGAAACAAATACAATTGCTATATTTCCAAGTTAATGCTTGGTTTTGTTAACTATCTGATCTTCTATTAGGAGTATGTTATATTGTGCAATGTGGTGCTCAGTTAACATTAGGTTCATTTGTTGTGGTGTTTAGTTAACTGCATGGTTCAATTCTGCAATGCGATGTTCAACTGTTGTGGCTGCATTCTGTTATTGTATACCATGTGAGAAACAAATTGAATTTGGCTGTACTAAATACATGAGAAACAAATACAATTGCTATATTTCCAAGTTGTTAAGCATGCTTGGTTTGGTTAACTGTCTGATCTTCTATTAGGAGTATGTTATATTGTGCAATGTGGTGTTCAGTTAACGTTTGGTTCATTTGTTGTGGTGTTTAGTTAACTGCACATGCATGGTCCGTTGTCTAATAGCACATTATTGTGCAATTGCATGAACCATTCTAATATTAGGTTTTTAACAATTTGTCTTGCACATGTATGTCCTTCTGTCAGAGGTTTTGACCCACTGTTCGACCCTTTTTGCATATGGGGAAATAAGTTGTCCATGAATATCAATCAAGTCAAGAAACTCAGAAAGATTGTTAGGATAAAGAAATTAGCGACAAACAACAACAAGATCTTTGTCTGCACAATGAAGAAGACATCAGTTCACTACAATATGGTACTAACTATTATACCTTGCCTTTTTTATTCCTTTGCCCCATTTCCAATATAGAGAAGATATTTATGCACATCCTTGTTTTCAGGACTTTCCAAAGCAGTTAACTGATGATTACCTCTCAAACCACCTCTATGGTCAGGAGGCGAGGAAGGTTTTCATACAACACCCACGGTTCAATATTGAAGTGTTTCTGAAGAGGACGAAGGACGGACGGTCAATCATCCACAGGCACTGGCCTAAAGTTGCCAAGACCTTCAACATGAATGAAGGATCAATATTCGCCTTCCGCTTCAGCAATTTTCCGGATGAGATGCATCTTCCTATATACCGTCTATGATGCTAATTTTGAAAGGTTCTACATGTTGCATCTGAAACTTGGTGCTAGTGCAGTTGTGTAATGGAGTAGCTGAGTGCTGAAGCTATATCATGTTGTACTCTGATGTATTTCAATTATGAAATCCCGCTTCCTTAATATGGAAATGAAATATATTATGTGCTTAATATGAATGTCAACTAGATTAATAAATGGATTATTAATAATAGGGCAATTAGCCTGCTAATTGGGTTTTGCTATTGCAAACGGTTATTGAGAAAATATCGTGGGCGACGACCTCAGGCAACGCACATAGTTTTTAGGAATAAACCGTGCTGGATCAAAGAACAATCACACACGACCTTCTCTTGAAAACTGTTTGCATTAGGCCACCTTGTGCAAATGTTTACCACATAAAAACTGTGTGTTATGGACAACCTTTGCCACACAGTTTCTTCTGCGCACCGTGTGTGATGCATTCAATAATGCAAACGATAAAATTGTTAATATCATGTGCAGTGGCAACGCTGTCACAAACGATTTAACGGGGAAAATTATGTGTGATCTACCCGTGAACGGAAAAGTTTTCCTTGGAGCGACTGTGTGGGATGTACATACGAATGGAAATGTTTAGCGGGGACTGACTATGTGGGATGTACTTGCGACCGGAAACAATTTCGCCTGTATAATTGTTTTTAGCTCTCTCAGACGTATTATCGTATTTGGCGCCGCCACGCATCGCTACGAGCTCATTTTGCCGAGCGTGTGTGCTAGGAGGGCATATCCCCGACGGTTTCTGGGTCGTGTGGGAAGGACCCCCCTATCGCCATCACTCACTAGGCGACGATTCCAAATGCCATCGCGGAAAGGGGCTAAAAATCGTTTGTATAGCACCGACGCGTACTAGTGATGGGAATCGATATCTGGGGCAATGTCCACAGGACGGACCGTGACATCGGAATTGATCTCTAAGGCGATGTCCACGGGATGGATAGCGGCATCGGAATCGATCTCTGGGGTGATGTCCACAGGACGGACCGCGACATCGAAAACGATCTCTGGGGCATTGTCTACAGGACGGGCCGCGATATCGGAATCATCAAGGACGTCCACCGGCACCTGCAGAACCCTAACATATTAGCAAGCACATTGCAAATAATCAAAAACCACAACTATGGTAAGCCATTATTTTTTTACCTTGTGCAGCTCACCGGGGGATCCCATCCCTCCGGGGGCCATCTCCTCGTTCTCGATGGGGGCCATCACCTTGCCAGGCGAATACAGCTTCTCAACGGGGACTATCTCCTCAAACTCAGCCTTGAGCCTCGCATAGGTGGCCATTAGAGTTTCTGGGGTAGGCACGGTGGTTCCTTGCTGTTCTTCCAGCTTTCTTTGAGGAGTTCATCCGCCAACGTCGTCAACTCTTTGTCCAGTGCTTGTTTCTTGGAGTTCTTCGTCTCCATGGGTTGGCCCGCCAACAAGGTCAACTTGTTGGTCGGTGCTTGCTTCCTGGAGATCGCTATCTCCAGTGGGTTGTCCGCCGGCAACTCTTTTCCTATTGCTCCAGGATCCATCAATGAACTAAAAAACAAAAATCAATCAAAAGGAAACCATAATCGCAATGAAAACATGAAAAGAATAGGCTGTGAGAATTAGTCGGTGCTTCGCAAAAAGAAGATTCTTGGAATGAAAATATAGTAGCATCACTGATTCGCCCACCTTTCCTTCATCGGTACAGAAGAAAAATGGCAGAAGTGAGTAGCCTGGAGTGAGGTTTTCTTCAAGAAAGGGGACAAAGGGCTTCAACGAGCATTCCAGTGAAATGATGGTTGCTTCGTCCAGTCCAACTTCGAGGCCACTTTACCACTGCTAGTAAAGGTGTGGGTTTTGTGATATGATGGGTCATGACAGCCACACCGGGGTGACCAGTGAGTCTTGACTGTAGCACCTCGCTGTGATTTGGTGAATGGCACACGGGCCCGGATGCTTTGATGTCCCGCATGTAGATAGAGTGGCTAGTCATATACTCAATATTGTGCACCGCGACCAAGGCGGAGAGGAAAACAAGAGAACTAAGTATTTATTTACGGTGTAGATTCACTCATTTTGCTCCATATGTACTCATTTAAGCTGGCCATAGTGGGGATAATATAAGTAGTATCATGCACTTAGGACTCACAAACATGCTTATGTGGCAGGTAATTAAAGAAGAGAGAGATGATTACATTAACATAGGTAGATACTATAACATAAGAAATGTGATGCTACTATGTGTCATGCATGGCAATAAATAAGACTAGTTATGATACTAATATATGGATGTAGTATCATACACTAGTATCATATGCATGATACTAATATATGATACTCCCCACTAGGACCAACCTAAGGGTGTAGTCTAGTCACTTGTTGAAATCTCTAGAAAGGCAAATACTCCTTTTCGGTTTACAGGGCTATACTAGCAAGTACTACAATAGTGGGCTCACATAGCAACTTTTTCTCATGCAAGAGCCTGGCTATATGCGTGCTCCAAGGCTCCGCATCACGCCACACCCCTACACAAAGACTGCCACGCGAGCGTTCGCAACTGCCACGTTCGGGTTGCGCTTGGCTCTTCGCCTCTTCGAGAAAACGAACAATGATGTTACTACTACTTCTACAATATAGAATCCACTGCTGCATTTCTGTCCACCGCGTGCGGGAGGGATAGCTTATTGTAGTATAAGCAAAAGCATGTCCTCGTCTGCAAGCCACCGCGCGCATGGGCGAGGGAGAAGGCGTGTAGTAGTAAAATCAAGCTTCTCCTCGTTGTACGAGTTGACGCGACACATCATAGCACTGGCCCCACATGCTTGCCTCTAAACTTGGCTAAAAGACCCGCAGTGTACAATATATTTGCTGCAACCTCTAACATTTACCCCACCACAAATTAAAATATATACTCCTGTCTTGACCAGATGAGCGTGCAAACTACACTCACCAGGATGACAGGTAGGGCCAGAAGTTTATTTTAATAAAAAAAGCTTTGAGACAGCCTCATAGCATGGAGCTGACCCCAACGATTTTAAGTTTACAGGCACGGTACACGCTATCTTAGACTACTCTACACATCAAACTACCACACAAGCGTCCGGGCTGCGCTTGGCTCTTCGCCTCTTTGGGAAGTCGAACAACGATGGAGTACTACTGCAGTGGAGTACTACAGTATGCTTCTGGCCATCTGACACCTGTTTCATGTCCACCGCATGCGGGAGGGAGAGCATGTAGCGAAAACTTCTCCTAGTCCTGCCAGCCACCATGCTCATTGGCAAGGGAGGGACACAGCTTCATTGACTTACTGCTCCTTCCTTTGCGTGTATGACAGGTGGGCCCAACAGGTGGGTGGCCCACCTGTCATACAGCCAAAGGCAGGTGCAGTTAAGGCACTGGAGCTCAGTCCGCGAGGGAGAGGACGTTGTAATCAAACTTCTCATTGTTGTACGAGTTGACGCGGCACATCAAAGCTCTGCACTCGATATATTTCAATGATTTGCATTTACCGATGCATTAATTACAACGCATGCATGCATGTCATGACTCTCCTTTTGATACTTGCATGTGTTGATTTAATGCACCTTGACAAATTTTGACTATAAATTTAACTAACCAAATGTTCATGCATGTCACAAGAAATTACTTCATTGAAAACTATGTTCAAATACGAATCAAACGATATAATTTTTGTTAACATGCACTAACATTTTGTCAGTTAAATCTTTGGTCAAAATTTAGCACCAATTACAAAGGGGCCCAATAAATATTGTACACTCACTTTTGTTTTGAGGATACTCCCACATAGAAAATATAAATAATAATGCATGTCGGGGCAGACCACGTTTCCGATAACTTTAGCCGTGGGCTAGTTCACAAATTTACGAGGCGGTGATTGTTCATTTAATGGAGGGGCTTGTACTAGACTTGAACGATACAAAGTGCGACCTGGCACAGCGTAACACCACTTGCAATAAGCGGGTAGCTATCTCAAAAAACAATCTATAACTCAAAAAAAGGGCGACCTGGCACATACACAGTTTTAAACGATTGTTTCGATGGAGTGAAAAAGGAAAACTACCCCACTACGTTTATATATAGGCCAGAGCCTCCGCGCTTGCTTGCTAGGGTTACTCTATTCACACACTCTCATCCTCTCCAGATCTAAACAAGATAGCGGTGATAACACTGTCTTTCTATCCTCACCACTGGTTATAGATCTAGATGTATCCCCCTCCGCCTGTGAAGGGGAGGAGAGGCAGCATTTAGGCCGTCGTCGACAGCGAGGGAGGAGACCCACTGCCGGCCACACCGTTACCTCTGGCCGAGCGCCGGCGCGGAGGTCCTCCGATCCCTTCGTCGTTGCCCTAGTGTGGGCGGATCCGTCCTCCAACCGCCCACCTATCCACATCCCGACGACCTTCAGGTATATCTTCCTTCGAAACCGCCCTAGCTCTACTTCCCCAGTTTGCTATGTCGCTGCATGTGCATCATTTTCTACCTCTCAGCCCCTCTCGATCAGATGGTTCAACGTCACCTATTTTTTTTCTTATATTGTTAGAGGTAAAGCTACTTCATGGAGTTGAATCTTGTACTTGGTTCAAACAAGAAATAAAGGGGGGATTTAGTATGTACATCGGACTTGGTACAAACAGGAAGGAAAGGGGGAGAAAGTAGTACAGACTGGTCATCCAACCGGTCTCTTGGTTGAAAAGGGAAATATAGGGGAAACGATGTACACAGTGGTATGACCAGGACTAGATTTGCTATCCACACATAGGAGTAGGTGGCTAGAGTGAACAAAAATGGGACCAACCCAGATATGTTTCTTGGATGTTTGTTTCTCGGGGCAACAAACTCTGAATCACCACTTTATGCCCCGGTTTAGGTACATGGTGCTGGACTGCTAGTGCGCCCACTGTCCCATGCCCTTATACCAAATATTTAGTTGTTCTTAATCTAATGCCCCTGGTAAAATGAAGCCATGCCACTGTTATAAGCCATGAGAAGTTTAGCCAAATGTTTTTGCCTGTAATTGTTTGAGACTCTGACTATTTCCTCTGTAGCTTTTTGTGCAAACAGGGATATCCATTTCACACAGTTCTTTGTTGTGATCTTTGGTGCCTTTGCACAAAACACTTCTTAAAAGAAGTGACTTTTGTGCTGTTTAACTAGAATGTCAGAATGGAACAGTTGGTTCATTTTGGTGGAACTGCACAAAGGGAGATCTTTGTTCCAATCCTCATCATCCATATTGGCACCATAACCTTCCTTTAGGTAAGAATGATATTTAATGCATGTGTTCATCTCTATTTTGCGATTTCCATGAGAAAATAATGCTATTGTTTACTAGTACACTTGTACTCCCTCACTGACAAAACCAATTCTGAAATAGAAGGCCAATCATGTACTTGGTTTCACCAACTGGTTAGGAGAAAGAGAAACAGAGCATGAAGAGGAGGAAGAAGAAGAATAAAGAGGAAATGAAGATCACACGATGGTACCGTCCTATGTTATCCTGACATCTTGCTAGTGGTATTGTATTGTTGTGTTGCTACTAGTCTTAATCTACTTGGAAGACTAGCAAGATCCCGTGCGTTGCACGTAACATCAAGATGCATCTGTTATGGGTAGTTTATCTTGTGAGAGAAAAGGATGAACGAGGGAAGTCCTTATTTGCAAATGTGGAGAGGGTTGTGGGTACCTTTTTGCAAAATTGCCATAGTTTCCTTCCTATCCGTCAGATATAAATCGGACGGCCTATATTGAAGGATGGCAGGCACACCATCATGACCAACTCTATTTTTTATAAGAGTAGAGTAGATAAGAGTAGTGTCGGATGTGGGGTTCCGGCAAACCCTTGAGGTTCGAACACTGGGGTGCGCGTGAAGTCTTTCCCTCCTACCGGTCTACGCCCTAGCTCGCTAAGATCTCGCGGACGAACTCGACGAACTCGCAACACAGGAAGACACGAGGTTTATACTGGTTCGGGCCACCGCTGGGGTGTAATACCCTACTCCAGTGTGGTGGTGGTGGATTGCCTCTAGGACTGATGATGAACAGTACAAGGGAAGAAAAGCCTCCTGAGGTTGAGGTGTTCTTGTGAGTAGGCTCTCGATCGGGTTGGATCAAGCCAAGATCCCCTGCCCTACTATGGTGGCTAGCTCTACTTATATAGGCCCTAGTCCTCTTCCCAAATATCGAGCGAGAAGGGAGCCAACAACGGCGGGCAAATTTGAAGGGGGGCAGCTAGTACAAGCTATCCTGACAAAAGTGGTTTTCGCCTGCGAAAAGCTCTGGCGGTGACGCCGTCTTGGGATCCACGATGACCTTCGTCTTGTCGTCCCCCTGGTGTTGGTCTCGTTGCACCAATATAGCAACCTTTTCCTGATGCCTCGGTACTCTTCGCCTGCGCCGGCCTCCTTAGCACCATATAGGAAATAAGGACGATGCGCGCACTTGTGCCCGCCTGGTGTCGTGCGTCATGGCTCACGTCATGAGAGCCTCGTGAAGTTCACCCCGCCTTGATATCTCCGCTCCTTGTGAGCATGCCTGGCTAGGACACTCCAGAGGAGGTCTTGCATCGCCCACCTCGCGAGGCTTGGACCCTCACGAAGGTCTTGGAAGCCTTGTTGATGAAGATGGGTCGTACGGCCTGCTGGCTTAGCCACGCCGTGGGCCGCAGGCAGGCAAGTTTGGGGACCCCTGTTCCCAGAACACCGAAAGTAGCCCCCGAGCCCAAGGTGCGCTCGGGCTTGGCTTCGCGGCGAAGCCAAGGGTCAAGTTCGGAGCACCGCGGGCCCCAAAAGCATGCGGCCTCGATTGACGCGTGGCGGTTGATTGGACGTGGGCGTCTCCACTTCCCAACGCTGCCTTTGAATCTGCATGGCTATGCAGCCCCTGCGGCCTACACAGTTATTCCTCGGCCGCATGCGCCTCGCTTCCCCAATCCCTCTGCTTCCTCGAGACTCTGCTTCCCTTCTCCGATCTGACCTGCCCTCCCCCTTCTTTGTTGCCATGGCGCCAAAACAAGCGGACAAGGGGAAGAAGCCAATGTATGCATCTGGCGCACCTCCAGCTGTCGAGCCGGCGCTAGGCCGATCCCAGGTGCTCAATGACGAGGCCATGGACAAGGTGCGTCTGATGCTCGCTTCCAGCTTCAATGAGTGGGGAGAGACGGTGGCTTGGTTTGCATCTCGCACTCGCATGGCTCGGGCAGCCACCGAGGTCCCAATCTTCATAGATACCCTCTGGGCTGGCTTGATTCCTCCCTTCTCTGCCTTCCTTAATGCGGTGCTAGAGCATTACCACATCCACATGATGCATCTTGACCCCCAATCGGTGAATCTTCTTGTTGTCTTCGCCTTTGTGGGTGAAGCCATGGTGGGCATCGCTCCTTCAGTGGCCCTCCTCCGTCACTTCTTCTCATTGCGCCTGGCCGACCCTCAGCAATGCTCGGGGTGTGTGAGCTTCCAGGCCGTGGCTGCAACCGCAGGCGCGGGGATTGACTTCGAGCTCCCTTCATCAACGAGCGAGTTTCGCACACGATGGGTGTTTGTCGACGCCGGCGTGCTCAGCCCCCTGCTTCGTATCCCGACGGGGCCTGCTATTCCAAACTCCGGCTGGAGCCACCAGAAGCTCTCGAGCCCCCGCCTTGATCTCGTCTGGGCCAGGTTGAGGCTTCTGAAGGACCGTGGCGTGACTGCGCCGATGGTGGTAAAGGAGTTCGTCAAACGCTGAGTTGCTCCACTTCAGCGCCACTCTCGCCCAATGTGGACCTTGCTCAACAGCCAAGACCACATGAGGTTCCAGGAGTCTGGGCTCCCTCTCGGGACGCGGCAAACAGTGCTCAAGGTCTTGACGGGTGTCCCCTTGCCGGCTGAAATGCCCGGGAAGAATTGTCTGCTATATCGTTGCAAGAACAAGGATGAGTTTGCAGCGAGCATGCCTTCCTTCGACGAATGGGGGTTGCGGCCTATTGGACTGGTGGGGCCCCGCGAGAACCCCGTCGTTGTGGTCCC
Organism: Aegilops longissima; assembly: GCA_021605205.1. NCBI lineage: Eukaryota > Viridiplantae > Streptophyta > Magnoliopsida > Poales > Poaceae > Aegilops > Aegilops longissima. Next base: position 628,544,888 of record CM038679.1, read on the forward strand.
CTTCTTCACCGCCAGTGCGGAGCTCGCCCCTGGTGAAGGTGCTGGAGAGCAGGCTCCGCCGGGAGCCGGTGGCTCGAGTCCTGAGGAGCACATGCCGAATGGTGATCCTGGGGCGTCGTCTTCGGGGGCCTACGACCCCCCTCCTGAGGCGCCGATTATTGAGGAGGTGCAGCATGCGGCTCCCGAGGCCAAGGCTCTAGGAGCCTCGGGAGGTTGTGGAGGGACGGTGCCCGGCTGTCTGCCGCAACCGGGCGCCCCTGAAGATATCCTTCCATGCTCTTCTTCGGCCCCGCTGCGCACCGGCCGTCACATCCAGCATTTCGGTCATCTTTGCGTGGACTTCGAGGAGCTCCGCAAGAGGAAGGGATCCCCTAGCAACGTCTTCAGGTCATTGAAGCGGCGAAAGTACATCGCCATCGACGCGTAAGTACCTTGTTGTCACGGCTTCTTGCGTGTAGCTTCCTTATTCTGACATTAGTTCTCCAGGGCCCCTTCCATTGAAGCTGTTGCGTCTCCCGAGAAGCGGCCTCCTCCTTCATCAACTCTTTCGCCGGCCTCGAGCGTTTCGAGTTTGCCTACTGCCCCCCAGAGTTGGGTTGGCTGAAGGGGCACTCCTGCCTTCTTGGTGTGCCGGACCTGAGGCTTTGTCGCTCCTCCCCCACGGTCTGGCGTGGAGCTTGGCTGGAGTGCCCAAGACTCGTCCTCTGGTTATGGACGGCAATTGGTTGGCTTCGATCTTCGGCTTCTCCTCCAGCGGCGTGCCCCGTTCAGCTTGGGCTCCTCGCGAGGACTGGTTGACGTCAGGCTCGGCATCAGCCCCCAGCCCCCTGCCTGGAGGGGGTGCACCACTTGGCGCCACGCCCGCAACCCCCGAGGTGGAGGAGGAGGTGGGCCGAGCGTTTGAGCTCGAGCGCGGGTGGTGTGTGGTCCGTCACGAGCTCTTCCAGGAGGCGATGGGCGCGGTGAGCCGACTTGGTGAAGAGCTCGAGGGTGTTGACTCACGCCTTGAGGCTGAAGGTCTCCGGCTGGTGGAGGAGCGGCGCAAGCTGAGGGTGGCCACCAACCTCGGTCGCTATCAGCGCGACCTTGAGAACACGAAGGCCGAGGCGTCTCTCAAGGTTTCCCATGATGCCCGCTCACGAGCATTGGATGAGGCTCACGAGGCTGGCCGCCGACGCGAGGCTACGGAGAAGCGCGCGTGGAAGCTCCAGGCCTGGAGCACGTCTCTTGAGCAGCAGGTGGAGGCGTGCAGGGCCGCTCTTGCGTCGCTGGGGGGGACGCCCGCGGAGGAAGAGGAGGTCCGAAAGCGTGAGGAGGCGCTGGCCCTGGAGGCCATGGAACGCAGCCTTGAGCTCGAGCGACTGGAGACGAGGGAGTGTCAAGTTGCTCAAGCAGAAGATGTTGTCGGGGCTCGCGAGGCCGGAGTTGAGGAGGAGGTGAATCGCCGGGAGGCCAAGAGTCGCGCGGACCTGGAGGGTAGGTATGTGTAACACCCCGGATTCGATGCGCCAGGTGTTTGCCAGTTATTTGCCGTCCTTGCCATGTCATGTGCTTGCGTGTTGCACTTTGCCATATCATCATCGGCATTTCATATCATGTCATCATGTGCATCTCATTTCGCATTCGTGTTCGTCTCATGCATCCGAGCATTTTCCCCGTTGTCCATTTTCCAATCCGGCACTCCTATGTCACCCGGCGCTCCCTTTTACCGCTTTTCGTGTGCGGGTATTAAACTTTCTTGGAATGGACCGAGGTTTGTCAAGCGGCCTTGGTATAGCACCGGTAGACCGCCTGTCAAGTTTCGTGCCATTTGGAGGTCGTTTGATACTCCAACGGTTAACCGGGTAACCGCAAAAGCCTCCTTCTCTTTGCAGCCCAACACCCTTCTAAAGTGGCCCAAAACCCAGCAAACTCCCCTCCATGCTCTCGGTCGTTCGATCACGATCGTGTGGGCGAAAACCACTCCTCATTTGGAGTCTCCTAGCTCCCTCTACATATAAATATGTGCCTCACGTCCAAATTCGCGGATGAAAATCCCCCCTAACCCTAGCCTCGTCTTCCTCATGCGCGGACACGTCCGCCAGCCGGACGAAAGTCAGCGCCGCCGCCCGCCTAATCGTGGCCTGCCACGTGGCCTCTGTGCCGCCCCGCCGCCGCTGCCGCCCGAGCCAGCAGCCGCCGTCCGCCCAGCGCCTCCGCGCCCGCTTCGCCGCCGATCCTCGCCGCCTTCCCGCGCCGCCCGCTCCCAGCGGCGGCCGCCCGCTCCCGGCGCGGCTCAGCCAGCGACCTCCGGCCGCCCAGCGCCCTCGCGCCCGGCGCCCGCCCGGCCAGGCTCGCCAGCGCGCCGGGCCGCCGCCGCCTCCCGGGAGGGGCGCCTCGCCGCTCCTCCAGGCGGATCCGCCCCCTCGCCCGGCCCCGCCTCTCCGGCCAACTCGTCGTCCGTGCCGGTGCAGCCAGATCCAGATCCGGTCAAATCCGAGGTTGACTTTCCCTCCCGAAAATCCTCTAAGTCCCAGATTTTTCGTAATTATCATGACATGTTCATCATGCCATAACTCCGTCATCGCTGCTCCGTTTCATGCGTGTAATATGTCAAATTCTTCGTCTCGACGAGTACATCATTTCATCTCATTGCATCATTTACATTTGAGCTCATCTTGATGCCCGAAATACTGTTAGAAGAGGGCTATGTAATGTTAGTTTCAGATTCTTATCAGAACATGCACTTTTGTCATTTTTGCCATGATTGATGTGTGCACCCTATGAACTTGAGTCCTACATGTGTTTTGTAATATGCCATGCCATCTTTACAGGGGTGTATGCCATGTATTTTTGTGATCTCTGTGGTGACTAGCACAAGCATGCAAACTAGGCTTCATGATGTTGCTGATTTCAGCCCCTGTTTTGCTGATATTTTTATGCCATGTTAACTTGATGCTACCGAGAGATCCATGCTTATTTTGAGATACTTCAGTAAGGATGTTTTGAACATATGGTTATTCTCTATCCATCCATGCCCTTGTTTGCAATTATGCAGTGCCATAGATTGATTCAATCGAGCTGCTCTTTTGCTATAAAATGTTTCCTGGCAGATTGTTTACATGTTATTCAATTTTGCCAAGGCTGTTGTAGTTGATCCGTGTATGCTATGATGTTTTTCTTGCCATGTATAGCTTATATGTCATGTCTTCTTACTGTGAGTTTCCTTGCCATGCCATGTATTGCTCTGTGGTGAGTAGTTCAAGCTCACCAACATGCCTACTTATTGTTGTTCCTGCCTTGTATGAATCTGTCATATAACTTGCCATGTTTACATGGGTGCCATCATATTTTCTGTGCCCTTTTGGCTCATGGTCAGTAAGGGATATTTGTTCTATGAGATTAGTAGATTCAGTCCATGCCTTTGTTTTCCATGATAAGTTCCTGTAACATGTTGTTTGATAGCTCTAAACATGTTAACCTGATGTTATTTCTGCCATGTCCTGTGAATTCTGCCAAGTCTGAAACTGTTATTATTTGCAATCTTGCCATGTGTGTTTGAGCATGTTCTAGTGATTTCTGGAGATAGCTCAGTGTTCATGTTTTGTCATGCTTTACCTGTCCTTCATGACTATGCCTTTTGTTATTGCGTTGAGATGTTGTAGCTTGTTGTTTTGATGCTTGCAATATGCCTACTTGCTGTTATGGACAGATTGTTGTCATGACTTGTATAGGGTGTATGTGTTGAACCGTTGCTCCGTTTTGAGTGTGCTCTATATGAAACTTGCTTGATTTTGCATGTAGCTTCATATTATCATGTTGCATCCATGTTTTGAGGTGTTTGCTTGATGTTGGTATGCATTTTGCATCAATGCCATGTTTAACTTGTTTTGCTCATATCTTCTAGGCCGTAGCTCCGAATCTAATGAACTTTATATGTAACTTGACTAGAATTTTGTGTAGATCATCTTGGTGCATTTTAACTTGCTGTTTAACAACTTGAACATAAAGTTATTCAGATCTGGACTAATTTCGAAATTTGCATATGAGGACTTACCGGAATTGTTATATGTTGTTCCCGGCCTCATTTAAACTTGCTTTGATGTGTTGCTCTTGTTTGCATCATCTCTTGCCATGAGTAGCTTCATGTAGTCTTGTCATGCATCATGCTTGTTTGTGCATCATGTCTTGTTCATGTGTGGTGTTTTTACCATGTTGTGTGTTTCTTCTGTTAGTTCCTGTTCCGTTGCGATCGTGAGGATTCGTTCGTCTACGCTTGGTTTGGCTTCATCTTCTTCATGGACTCGTTCTTCTTCCTTGCGGGGTTTCAGGCAAGATGACCATCACCCTGGATCTCACTACTATCATTGCTATGCTAGTTGCTTCGTTCTTTCGCTATGCTGCGCTACCTATCACTTGCTGCTCAAGCCTCCCAAATTGCCATGAACCTCTAACCATTGTCACCCTTCCTAGCAAACCGTTGCTTGGCTATGTTACCGCTTTGCTCAACCCCTCTTATAGCGTTGCTAGTTGCAGGTGAAGTTGAAGATTGCTCCATGGTGGACAGGATTTTGGTTGGGATATCACAATATCTCTTATATTATTAATGCATCTATATACTTGGTAAAGGGTAGAAGGCTCGGCCTTATGCCTGGTGTTTTGTTCCACTCTTGCCGCCCTAGTTTCCATCATATCGGTATTATGTTCCCGGATTTTGCGTCCCTAACGCGGTCGGGTGATTTATGGGACCCCCTTGACAGTTCGCTTTGAATAAGACTTCTCCAGCAAGGCCCAACATTGGTTTTACCATTTGCCTGACCTATTACCCTTTTTCCCTTGGGAGTCGCACATCCCAAGGGTCATCTTTATTTTAGCCCCCCCGGGCCAATGCTTTTCTAAGTGTTGGTCCAAACTAGAGCCACTTGCAGCGCCACCTCGGGGAAACTTGAGGGTTGGTTCTAGTTGTACGTAGTGCTCATCCGTCGTGGGCTCGAGACGAGATACGCGGCTACTATCGGGATGTCGCACGCCGGGAGGTCTTGCTGGTCTTGTTTTATTCTTTGTCGAAATGTCTTGTAGCCGGATTCCGAGACTGATCGGGTCTTCCCGGGAGAAGGAATATCCTTCATTGATCGCGAGAGCTTATCATGGGCTAAGTTGGGACACCCTGCAGGGTATAAACTTTCGAGAGCCGTGCTCGCGGTTATGTGGCGATGGGAATTTGTTGATATCCGGTTGTAGTAAACTTGAAGCAAACACTTCTAAAAACACCAACCGTAGCGTAACTGCGTGAGTGTCTCTTTTCGGGTTGATCGAGAGGAGAACACGGTTCTTGGGTTATGTCGGACGTAAGTAGGAGTTCAGGATCACTTCTTGATCATTACTAGTTGACGACCGCCTTTGTTTCTCTTCTCGCCTCATTTGCGTATGTTAGCCACCATATATGCTTAGCCGCTGCTGCAACCTCACCACTTTACCCCTTCCTTTCCCTTTAAGCTTTGCTAGTCTTGATACCCATGGTAATGGGATTCTTTGAGTCCTCGTGGCTCACAGATTACTACACCACCAGTTGCAGGTACAGGTTATGCGATGATCATGACGCGAGAGCGATGTTTGCCTGTGTTGGAGTTCTTCTTCTGCTTCTTCTTCGATCAGGGGATAGGTTCCAGGTCGGCAGCCTGGGCTAGCAGGGTGGATATTGTTTGAGTTTCTGTTTGTGTTCCATCCGTAGTCGGATGTTGATCTTGTATATGATGATGATGTATTCTTGTGGCATTTGTGCCTTATGTATGTATCCCCATCTATTATGTAATGTTGATGTAATGATATCCACCTTGCAAAAGTGTTTCAATATGCGGGTCTATCCTTGGTGGGACCTTCGAGTTCCTTTTGGATAGGGTCGCATATTGGGCGTGACAGTATGACCTGAAGTTGAAGCTCGCGGGCGGGAGGATGAGGGCAGGGCCTCTGCCCTCAGGCCCAGGTTGGACGAGGCTGAGAGGCGTGCGGAAACCACGGCCGCCGCCCTGGTTCCAGCGCAGGCGGACTTGGCCTCCGCCCGCGCCAAGCTGCGTTCCCTCCGGAGGCGGGTCAATGACGTAGAGGCCGTCGCGAGGCGAAACACGAAGAAAGTGCTCCAACGACGAACGCTGGAGCGTGAGCACACCCCTATGCTTCAGGATCTCCGGAACAGGGCCAATATAGCCCAGGGCCATATTTGCAACGTGGAGGCGCCGACCCCTCACTCGAATGATTATGCCAGCCACCTGACCTTCTTCACCGAGGTGGTGACGCGCCTGGAGGCTCGATCTGCCAGAGCTCGCCAGCTTGTGGAGGAAAGGGGGCATGGCCTGCTCGAGTGCGCTTTCTCCCGCGTCTTCAGCCACCTCCTGAATGTGGACCCCAACTTTGATTTCGACGACGCCATCGCCCCCGTACCCACGGCTGTCCGGGGCGACCTAGCGTGTTGGGTTGAGGATAATGTGGACGCATTGGTCAGGGCCTTCACTTCGGAGGATGACGCGGTGGTGGTCGTTGCAGACGAAGGCGACGTGGTTGACAACTATGACGGGGGCGTCGCCGACGGCGGCGACGATGCCGTTGAAGATGATGACGACGCGAGTGACGCATCCGCGGGTGATGCAGCGAGCGACATTTCTGGCTGATCCCTTGTTCTCCTGTCATTTTATCCCGCGCACAAACTTGGGCGTGGCCCTTGCGAAACTTGTAAGAGCATTTTGAGAGGGGGAGCCCCTCGTGTAAGCAAACTGCAGTTTTTACTTCCCTATGCAATGCGAGTTTGTGTCCTTGTGAACTTGTGAATCTAGATGCGAGTTCTCTGCCTTGGTTTACCTTAGTCAGCGCCAGCTTTGAGCTGGGCTGCGTCGTATCGAGTTCCTGAGAACCCTGCGGATCTCGTCGCCCCGTCAGAATGGGCCCCACCAGAGCTGAGCACCAGTTGTAATGCTTACGTGCACTTGGCGTGCGCGCTTCGCGTTGTCCTGCTCACGAGGAGCTCGTGAGGGGAAGGCGATGGGCATGAGTCCCACTCAAAACGAGATCCAGAAGGCAAGAAATTGCTCGAACAAGAAAAGGCTCCCCCCGTGCGCATCAATAAAAACTCAACTTCAACTCAAATCCAGATCCAGGAAGCAAAGCTACAGAGAGAGAGAGAGAGAGATCCAAAGCAAAAGGCCGCGTCCGGCACCTAGTCTAGTCTTCTGGTCTTCAAGTCTTCTCACCAGCGCGGAGCTAAGTGCTGCCACTAGGCGTGGGAGGGAGCCCCAGGGCCTGAGGTCGGCACCCCTGAGACTCCGGGGCGTGTACGGCCCCAACTCATTATTACGTGAGAGTGTCACGGGCGGCGAGCTTCACATGCACTGGGCCTTCTTCACAAGTACCGGCCTTGCTTCATATCGCCAGACGAGGGCCCCGTCTTGCTCCACCATTGACCTTCCCTGAGCCGATCGGTCACCAGGACGACTCAAAGGAGGGAAAGAGGACGCCAGCGGTTCCCTCGACGACCACAGGTCCTCTGCTGGGGGAAGGGTCGTCGAGGCCTCCCCGGCAGAGGGCCTACCTCCGAGTGTTGCCAGGCTTCGTGCGCCGCGGGGAGGGGCCTTGCTCCTGGCTCCCTCCGGGCGGCCCCCAGCGTGTCTCCCTTGTCGGAACGGGTGCTGCCGTGCCAGAGTCATCTGCAGCCCATGGTTAGCATAAGCCTGTTCCTGAGAGATTAGCGGTACCCTGTAGTTGTCGTTGCCGGCGCGACTGCCGTGGTTCTCCGTTGGTTCTTGGAAGGCTTCGGCTCCTAGCGCCCCCTCTCCCCAATCTTCTCCAATGAACGCGCCTGGGTCGTCCTCTGGTGCTTACCCTTGGTCCATCATGCGGGGCACGTAGGCTTCCGGGGCCGTCACCCCAAACACCTCGCCGTGGTGCCCCACGCTCCATGTTGCTCAGCCCATGGTGGCGTCCTGGGGATGACAGCACGGCATCCGGCTAGGACCGTGGAGGGCGATGCTTGCGCGCGTGCCCGTCACGGGCGGCATGGGGGAGTCGGAGCCCCCTGCGCCGCTGGCCATGCCGATGTTGATGAAGCCCCGGGCGTAGTTGATGGCGCGCGGATGTGGTGAGGTTCACCGCGTGGCCCTACAGCGGTCTAGGGAGGGAGTTGATAGCAGAAGGGTGGTGCTCCTGACGGCTGCATCCAGCAGCTCGGCAACACGCTTTAGCAGTGTGTCCCGGCAGCTTTCCATCAGCCTGCACCGCAGCAGCTCCCTTGCCATGGTGAGCGCTGCCCGCATGTTTTCTTGCTCCCGCCGTGAGTTCGGCGCCGTTGCTGCGGCATGGCTCGCTGCTCTTGCGGCGGCCCGTACTTGCCATGGGGTAAGGGTGGACGACGCCTGGCCACGCTGCCCGCGCCCAGGAGTTTGGCGGCCCTCGCGTCGCCTGGAGTGCAGGGTCAAGATCTTCATGGGCAGGTGGCGCTGCCCGGGCTGGCCAGGCTGCCCAGCAGTCAGAGCCGGCCCTTGAGTCGCCGTACATTGTGACTGGGGAGTGTCGGCGAGCCGGTTGGTGGAGAAGAAGCTCCAGTGCACCCCTACCTGGCGCGAAATGTCGGATGTGGGGTTCCGGCAAACCCTTGAGGTTTGAACACTAGGGTGCGCGCGAAGTCTTTCCCTCCTACCGATCTACGCCCTAGCTCGCTAAGATCTCGCGGACGAACTCGACAAACTCGCAACGCAGAAAGACACGAGGTTTATACTGGTTCTGGCCACCATTGTGGTGTAATACCCTACTCCAGTGTGGTGGTGGTGGATTGCCTCTAGGGCTGATGATGAACAGTACAAGGGAAGAACAGCCTCCTGAGGTTGAGGTGTTCTTGTGAGTAGGCTCTCGATCGGGTTGGATCAAGCTAAGATCCCCTGCCCTACTATGGTGGCTAGCTCTACTTATATAGGCCCTGGTCCTCTTCCCAAATATCGAGCGAGAAGGGAGCAAACAACGGCGGGAAAATTTGAAGGGGGACATCTAGTACAAGCTATCCTGACAAAAGTGGTATTCACCGGCGAAAAGCTCTGGTGGTGACGCTGTCTTGGGCTCCACAATGACCTTCGTCTTGTCGTCCTCATGGTCTTGGTCTCGTTGCACCAATATAGCAACCTTTGCCTGATGCCTCGATACTCTTTCAGGCCGGCCTCCTTAGCACCAAAGAGGAAATATGACGCCAAGGCTACCGGGCGCCCACTGGTGTCAGGTGTCATGGCTCACTTCACGAGAGCCTCGTGAGGTTCGCCCCGCCTTGATGTCTCTACTCCTCGTGAGCATGCCTGGCTAGGCCACTCCAGAGGAGGTCTTGCGTCGTATGCCTCGCGAGGGTCTTGGATGCCTTGTTGATGAAGATGGGCCGTATGGCCTGCTGGCTTAGCCACGCCATGGGCCGCAGGCAGGCAAGTCTGGGGACCCCCGTTCCCAGAACGCCAACAAGTAGAGTAGAGATAGATAGAGGCATGCAGCAGAGTAGTACTTGGGTTGACGACACATCATACTAATTAACTGGATTCTGGATGCATCTGTGAGCCAGCTCTACACGATCAACAGTGCCAAGATTATCTTGCTGAAGACCGAGGCCTTAGTTGAGGCCATTCAAGGGCTCCGGCAACGTCTACCTTACATGTGAGACGATCCTCCAGGGAGCCCTTCCACTTCTGTTGTCTCTCCTGCAAGGTCACTTAATTAATTAGGAGTACTTAACTACCACTAATTTATTGCTGCCTAATTTTCCTGTCGGAGTTAAACAAATCTTTAGTAGCACCCTATGTTGAATCATGTACGTGTGTATGTGTGTCTGTGGAGGTGAATCATGTGGTGGAGCGGGGAGGGAATCTTGGTAGTGTCATGACATAATAGTGCTATTGTTTTGCATGTCAATTTATTGCCATTGGTTCAATGAGGCAATGTTTTGCGTATTATCCATCATGAATTTGATGCTACTGTTAAAGTAACATGCTAATGTATTTCTATCCTTTCTCACTATGCTAATGAAGGTTTCACCTTGTTCCTACTTGTGCAAAACAGGGATCATGTTGTGCCAATCATACATTTTAGTGGAACTACACAAGACAATACAATGAACTGTATCCCAGCCAGTGCTTTAACTCTGCTGGAAGCTCTTGATAATCTTTCGATATAATCTCAGCACTGATAAACAAGAGTGATTTCAACCATACATTTGAAGTGCACAAAAATATATACTACTGAGTGATTCCAGCGAGTGCTTTATCATCTCTTCTGGGACTACAGAATAAGCTTTTTTGCTCAGGTTGGTACCAGCCTAAGGCCTTCATCCATATTAGTTTACTTTCATCTCTATTTGTATCGTGCTACTGTCATGAGAAACCCCTTCATCTTTGCACGTTAAAGTTTTGCAACCTATGATACATGGCAATGCTTTCGGTTTGAGCTAATTGGCACTAATTAAATAAACTAATACCTCTCTTTAAGCAAGACTGCTATGTTGCTAACTTTACCCATTAAGATAATCAGGGTTCTTCTATTTGTTAGTGTATGTTTCATCAACTAGTCCCACTATTACAGTAATCTCACTCTCTCAATATATGTGCCAACAAGGATGCTCGATTTTGGTGGAACTGCACAAAAACTTTGGGTGCTTCATTGCCTCGATTGCTTCCTTCCTTTCCTGTCAGTTGCTTATCTTGGCTTGCTTCCTTCCTTTGCTGTCAGTCGCTTCGCTTATCTCGGCTTCCAGTCAAAGGAAATGGTAATTGATATGCTACTTCACACAGGTTGGTACTAGTCTTTATCCTGATTATTGTGCTTGTCATATGTATTGGTAATTTGGTATTCTGCTACTGTTTGCCGATTTCATAAAGGAGTAACTTGGAGCCTGAACTCGCAGGAAAATCATTACATTGGGTGATTTCAATAGAACTGCACAAAAAGATCAGATGGACAGATACTTACGCTGCTGCTATGTACTCCAAAGTTCACTCAGACAAGCATCAATGTTGACAAGAAGAAGTGCCTATATTCATTCGAGTATCAACCGGCGTCAACCAGTTGTCAAACTCCAAGTATTAGGAGAGTGAACGCCAAAAATATTGTTCGGCTCATAGCCCAGAAAAACGCAGTCCCGCTTTTGGTCCCAACTTGTGCCTTTTGGTTATCGGCACATATGGTAGCGAACTGTATGGCATGGAGTCTAAAGATTCCAGACAAGTTGGTTGACACGTATATTCATCTGGCACTTAATCAGTCTGCACGCCAGGGATGCTCCATTTCAGTTGAACTGCACACAAAAATTGGGTGGTTCATTTTCTCAACCGCCTCCTTTCTTGTCTGCAATGTAGAATTTTGGCGAGCTACAGGACCAAGATGAGCCAGTAAACTAGTTGGATGAAAGTAGTGGCCAAGTTGCTCAAACCTCCCTTGGCACGAGGCCACTATTTGAGTATAAACCTACAAGCAAAGTTCAGATTGTCTATGCTGCCTCTTATGTACTCAAAAGTTTACTCGTACAAGCACTAATTTTAGCAAGAAGTACCTCCGACTGAACACCATTTACCAGCATGTTCCCTAGGTAATTAAAGTTCATTCATGGATGATATTGGCTGCGATCTCAATCATTTGGATGCATAAACATACTGAACATGTGTATATCTGAATCTTGTTGTGAATTATCTATGAATATTGTCGTGTGATCTATCATTTGGATGCATAGACATTGATGAACTTGTGTATATATGAATCTTTTGAGTTGTTGATTGTGAATGTTGGCTATGAATATGAACGTGTCCTGTGATCCTGAGTTTGATACGAATGTTTACCTTTTCTGTTGTACTTGTGTGTGAACTTGTTAGTATGTCTACTGTGGGATTTGTGACATGTGGGTGTCAATAGCGCACCTTCTTCCCAAGAAGAATTGCACCTGCTTTGTTAGGGTAGCAACGGTGCATCAACTCTTTTTAATCTTTTTGCTCTGTCTTCCCCCCTCTCCCGCTCAACCCCTGCCGTAATGTTTTCGGCCTCAAAACAAACATAGTATTGCGTTGTTTTTGGGGCTTGATGAAAAATTGAGTGCTGGTTTCTGTAGGTTGGCCCGCCCAGCAAATGGGCTGTTGGTCCACCACGGACTGGAAGGCTAAAAATACAAGTTGTATGGTGCAGAGGCAAGTAAAAAACACCATCCAGAGCCATCCACTGAAGAAAAAAATCACGTCTGATGTGCTTCTTCAGTCACGCCGCCGGCCCCCTCATTAATCCAGTTCGCTCCATTCCCCAACCGGCAACACGGGACGGAAGTTTATTTCCCCCTCGCGCCTGCCGGGGTATTGAAGAAGCGCGGCATCGAATCCAACACCGGTGATGGCTGCTTGTCCAAGTGATTTTCAGATAAGAAACTTCATGTTTCAGAGGCAGAGCATTTAAATCAACGGGCACTTTTTAAACATGGATAACAAAATGTTGGAAATTTTATTGATGGTAAAAAATAGAACTAACAACAAGTTAACATCATGCTGATCAACATTCATGTATAGCACATCTTCATATGATGCAAAGTCAAAAAGATATGTTATTTTCAAAATGGCAAGACAATGTTTTTTTTTTGAAACTAGGAATGGCAGGACAATGTTGAGTGTGCGAAAAACTGGGTAAACTAGGGATGGAATTTTGGCAAGTGTTAGATATTTTTCATCTACACCAGTTGGAATCGAACCTGGGCAGTACAGCTTTTGGGTGAGAGGGCTGCAACCACCGGGCTAGTGTGATATGTTCGAAAGAATGAAGGCGTCTTCCCCAGCTCTCGTTCTTTCCCGTCCGTGTGCACTCGCTGTGGCACCGTTGTATGCTGTTGTCAACATGCTCAACAAATGAGAGGATTCCGGAGAGGACTGTACACCGAGAGACTGATAGTGGGGACCCACCAGGTCCAAGCCGTACGCAAGCAAGTGCCCCATTGGAAATAAAAAAGCTTCCTCCTAATTGTATACTAACGTTGGGCCCACGGGTTTGTCAACCTTAGTCAATAAATGAAATAAATTTCCAACGATGACTATCATCGGGGAGCTTTTTTTAGGGGTATCGGGGATCTTTCTTTTTTTGTTGTTGTTGCGGAAAGGGGTATCGGGGATCTAGCTGGTATCCCTTTTTTCTAGAGGGCGAACAAGTATCAGCTAGGCCTTGGTTTTGTTTTTTAACATGCGTAGCCCACGACATACGGAGACAGTGGTTTCAACTTGTTTTTTGAGGTCCATACCGGCCTATGGGCCTCCCAGCGTAGGTTTTACTTTTTCTTAAAGATCGGCAGCCCAATGTATCTTTCTTAATTAAAACGCAAATCTCTGTTCTATTTATCTATATATAAGAATAATAATGTTGCGTCCAATTTATGTTTTCCCTTCTAACCACATTATATTAATATTTATATTATTACTATTATCGTATATTTTATAGAGACTTATATATACACTATAAAAACATCCCACGTGTTATTAACTTATAAAAGTAAATGTTTAATGGTTGGCAAGGAAAATCCTGTTGTTTTAGACTCACAGCAAGGAAAATCCTGTGATTGCATACAAAAGCTATGTAAAATTTTAAGGACCAATGTAATAATAACGCGCTCATTTTTGTTTTGAGCAATAACTCGCTAATTTGTTAATTTTATATTAAAAAATTGTCGCTCCGGTTTATTTTTTGATATTAATTGCTCCTTCTAACCTAACATTATATATAGAACGAGCCCAGCTAATTCGTGTATTTCAAGAAAGTGCAAATGGGCTGGGATTTCTTAGAAAATATTAAATGGGCCGCATTGATGTGAAATTATTTGTTCACCCAGCCCAGCAAATGGACTGTAAATTCTAGAAAACATGGGTTAAATATATGCCACATTTTTGCAGGCTGACATGTGAGCCAATAGGTCGAAGCCTACGCAAAAGCGTTATCAACTTGGTCTACAAATGATTATGACATCCACAGCCATTGGATTTATATCCAACAACCGGCATGCACCTTCAATCTCTCGTCTTCTTCCTCCAGCATCGCCGGGACCGCCTGGTCCGGCCTCCGGCGGCTAGCGGCTCTGCTTAGCACGCATTGCTGCAAAGCACTACCCTACCGCCGGCCAGGCTATCCCTCCACCCCTACACACCTCCTGTTATTCTCCACCAACTATAGACCCACGCCGCACTGCAATCCGTTATAGCCCTTG